>VXBL01000835.1:152272-238870 GCA_013400195.1 Aramus guarauna | reverse complement strand
TTTTTTTTTTTTTAAATTCACAGACTCACCTTGCAGGTCCCAGAATGTCTGAAGGCTACAGACTTTTCTCACAAATCAATTTAATTAAAAGAAACAAAATTAACAGCTTGTAAATAATTATGGGTGGTTGTCCCCATCTCCATGGTACAATATTCACAGCTGCTTTGGAGCAGGCTTAGGACAAGCACTGATGGTTGAAAGGCCCTACAATCTGCTGGCTGTCCATCAACTTAGTAGCTCGTGATCCTCGAGCGCAAGCTTGCCCGTTGCTGAACTAGAAGAGCCTGCGTTAAACAGATTAATGACGGGCTCCACGGCAGATTTCAAACTAGCAACTACAGGGAGGGGTGAATGAATAGTGGCAAATATCATCATATCAGTCCAGGTGATTCAACTCAAATGCTGCTAATTAGCACTCCCAAGGTCACAGTTAGTCAACAACCTGGGCTCAAATGGGCATACAAAATGGACACAAATCCAGGATGGAGGAGAAACTCCGAAAGCAGAGGTCCTTCCAGAACTGGCAGCTCAGACCGTGAAAGCTGCGTCTGTTCGTGGCTCGGAGGCAGAAGGAGGGCTCCTACACTGACGGCTGTCAGTCTGGTACCCGCACAAGCACTCACTCACTTTTAGAGCCCAGGAAGGGAAACAATTTGACCGCTTCTCATCCAAACAATATTGAAAAGCCTGGCTAGCCGGATGGATCAGGTACCCAGGTCACAGGCTCTGCAACCCAAGAGCGACAAGATGCAACTCTTCAAGTGGTCCTTCAACAAGCAGATCCTGATTAGAGACTGCTTCTCTGGTGAAGGACTTTGCCTCCAGCCTGCCAAGTAGCATAGACTTAATCATCTAAGATCATAACTGAATTAGCTAAAATGTTCTCCTTTAAAAATATATCCCTCCCTGTGTTCACCTATGGCTGTCATCAAAATGGCATTTCTTGATCTCGCCTTTAGGGAGCACAGAGCTGGCATTAAATATATACATATATATATATACACGATATACAGGATATATGTAGATGGGTATATATGTATGCATAAAGAAGCCTGTGCAGTTATTCCTCATAAGAATGTGGGTAAGTTTAAATTACCTTGCACTACGAAATATCACAGTCACTGTGCAGAGCTACAACTTAAATAAACTTACAGAAATGAAAAAAAAATAAAAATCAATATTCTTAACTATTTTTCATATTTTTTTAACCTAGTTACTTCTTGTTCTTTTGGGATACTTCTATCTACTTACACCAAGTCTCCTGGTCTTGAAGAGGTAGCAATCAGTTAGGGGAAAGAACATTGGACCTCTCAACAAGCAGAAGTTTGCTGTTAGTGTGAATAAATCTGATGTCAATCACTTTCATCAGGACTTCAGTCTGCATTAAACCAGCAACATTACAGGGGCTGCATGTATACATAGAAATTCAAAGAGAACTAAGGCTTGTTCGTATAATGGACTGCATATGAGTATGTCACAAACTTTTGGTGAGGGAATCTCACAAGACTACAAGACCAGCAATCACATAAAGCAATGGCAGTCACCAGCACGTCATTCCTCTCCTCAAACAGCCCACCATATCAACACAGATTTCTTCACAGACGCGTTAAATGTCACCTAGTGGATGCAGCGAAAACTGCTGACATTACAGCTCGTGCAAGATTTCACATTCAATTTTCTTCAATAAAACAAACTGACACTCTTCCCATCTATAGCAGATATAGCTTAGGATCTCATAAACATTTCAATGATGGTGTAAATTACCACGGAAGGCTGGCTCTTAACATGTTCCAGGCAAATATTGATATCACATTGTTAAGCAAAATAACCAAAATGCACATAGGGGGTTTAATTTTTTTAATTTTTATTTTTTTTTAACACCTTTTCTCTACACTTTCCCTGAAAACCTAATACTGCTGTAAAGATGACCTGGAAAACAAAGTGTTCTACACTGGAGGAAAATTGAGAAAACACCTTTCTCTACCTTTTTGTTTAAATAGTTTCACTAGTTCTGTTGAACAACAACTTTCAACGGAGGCATTTTGGGGCAGGGAGGAACGGGGGAAGCAAAGCGCGGAGCACGCGCTGCCACCATGCCCCGCGGGACTAGAAGTCGTGCTGTGTGGAAGCTGCGGCAGGCCCAGGTGTGTGCTAGATGTAGACAGGCTCACGCCAGACTCCTCTTTTGACCAAATTTGCTATGTAACAAAGTGGTTGCATATGAAAGAAATGAAGCAAAAGGGAAAAAAAGGAAGGCGTATTAGATTAGATTGGCTTTTCTGCTCTTCACAGATTTTCTATTTTTAACTTTTTCCGTTGAGATGTAAAGCCAAACTGAAGCCTGTCATGAGTACAAACCCCGGAAACTCATCAGATCTGCACTCATTTTGCTGGTTCTGACCTGCGGTCCTAACTGGTTTTGTTGGTCTATAGCAAACACCTTATGTTGCAACAGAAACCAAAGGTATCTACCTCTCACTGCCACCATTCCTGCCTCAGTACTCCTGATGCCCATACTTGTGATCTTGTTAGCTTTCTCCCAAGATGCTTGTCCTAACATAAGCACAAAACTTCCGCTCAGGCTCGCTGCACCACGTCATTCCGGCTGTGGAACTGCTTCCCCACGCACTGGCAGTCGTTTCATTTGTCTGACTCACACAACTTGTTTTCTGCAAGAAAAGGTTCTGGCCGAGCATCTTAATGCTGCTCTAAATTTGGACTGGCTCTGATCCTGGTGGCCCCATCAGCTTAGCCACTGCCTTAGGCTCCCGCCCGCCACGGGGGTGGAACCGTAAACAGGATCAGCGCTTGATTTTATACTTACAGGGTCAACGGTATTTCCATAATTAGTCCAAACCCAACATGAAAATGGATGGAAAATTGAGGAGACTTAAACGGTGAAGTTGGGGCCTTAGGTTTGCATGAGTGGATTATACTGAGAGATCAGCAACGTATGACAGTGCAGTTCCTGCAGCTGAAGTGCCAGAAGGAGGGACAGTTACTTTGCCATCCCTGTAATAATTTGATTACTCCTCATTTTACCACTACAGTGATACTGGAATTTATTTAAATACATTAATGTTACTGGAAGTCATAAGGGCTTTTGGCAGAATCTATAAAACAGGGAGGGAAGAGTTCATTTGTTCCATTATGCTGATGGTATCGAAAAGCAAAGTGTGCCAGCCAGAATCCACCCCACACAACCCCAAACCTTTAATTAAGAAAGCCTTATATTAAGTTGTACTCAATTACAACATACGTAATTTGCCACTGTGCTCCCAGAGCTAGTCCATATGCTTGTGAGGCACCTTTTCAAACTCTCTTTTGGGCACACTATGACTATCATACAATGTGCTTGTATTATAATTAAATCTGGCATAATTACTTTACAGAGTGATCAGTGACAGTCTATTGTTCAGGAAGAATTAATCCTCTGAGCCTTCCAACATCATTTTAGTTCCTGGTTCTAAATGAGATTTCAAAGAATGTAATTTATAATAACCAAAATCCCAAATGCACACTTTAATATAGCCTTCCTTTGTTATAGCTGCTCACTAGCAAAATGCTCCTGAATTAGAACACTCCTGGCGTAACAATTTACCTATGCTGCACGGGACCACTCGAATGGGAAAGAAACCCAGCAGGAACACTTAACAAGATCCACTTTGACGCCTTCTCCTTCTGCCTCCTTCCCAAAACACGGATGCCGTAGAATCTTTTCAGAACCCATTCCACTATTTAAGCATCACCCTTCCTCTAGGAGAACGCTTGCCGTTCCAGAAGCAACCCAAGAATTCCTCTCATCTGAAATATCACGTTAATTTATGTGTATGAGGCATGGCGATTAGACTTGAGAAAAAAATGTCACTGCTATCATAGGAAGAATCAGGCGGTTTGATTTCTTTCTGAAATGGGATGTAGAGCTGAGCTTTTCCACAAAGAGAAATCTAAGTCGGGGAGCATCAAAACATTTTGTTTAGACATTTTCAAGTAAAATGTTTTGACAAAGTGGAATCCTTGGAAAAATCCTTTGCAGATCTCATCCATTCCAGTATTAAAACATACTTCCCTGTTTTCTGTTCACTGCAATCCTAGTTCTCAATTTCTTCCCGTGGGCCAGCTGCTAAAGCGTATTATATATCCCGCTGAATAAATTCCTACAATGCACTCCAGTCCCTCAGGATCACCATGTGCAGGAAATTTAAAAGAGAACCTGACCCACAATACAAGACCAAAGATATTAAAACGGTTCAATAGTGTGGGGTTTTTTTTTATTATCTTGTCAAAATTAAACCCTTCAGGCCAGTTAAAAAATTCTAAATTTCAGTTTAATAGGTTTTACCAAAATAAATGCTTTCTGTGCAAATTTACCCACCAGAAAATCATTTCGATGACAAACTGCCAACCAGCTACCACTAGAGCTGATTTTTATTGGTGCGATTTTTCTAAATACTATGTTAAAAAGCTTTTATTCAGTTTACATGATTAATTATGTTCACTGACCTATCAAAGCTCAGTCCTTTTTAACATCAGCAAGGTTCACCTGTGCAACTGAGGATGCTGCCCACTGAACTCCTGGAGGTGAGATTCCACGGAAACGTCACCATTAGGGTGGTCAGCGCTCAATAGTACATAATACAGAAACTGAATCAAAAGTCACGGCAGAACACATTTTAGGCAAAGTCTGAGATACCCTGCATATTTGACATATCTGCCACCTAACAGGTAGAACGTGAATTTGTTCAGAAAGCATATCAAATCCTTTTTAGTGGTTGAAGTATTTTAGAAAAATAAAACAGAAGAGTGTAGATTTGGTGCCAAGCCCTGGCAGTCATTCTGCTCATGCATCCTGTATAAGGTTAGCTGGTTTATGAATTAGTTTGCGAACATTAACTGCAATGTTGCCAGCAAGTCTGATTAAAAGATTTGAAGTCGCCAGATACCGGAGTCATATGATTATAAGGCCATCATTTCCCTAATTTTGAAGAGGAAATCTCTAGCCTTTATGGCTAAAGAAGTGACTGACCATGTTAGAGTGAAATGTAGTCATAACTGGACAAATTAAAAAGCCCTTACAATTTTGCTTAAAACAATCACGTTGAACAAAAATTATCTTCCTGTCTTTCTTTCTGCATAGAGCTATGAAGGGAAATATTTGTTAGAAAACATAAGAGGTATCAAATACATTTGCTGGGAGAAAAATAAAATTTTAAGTAATGGTATGCAGAACAAGATTTTTGTTCAGTTCCACTTACCCTCTTCTTTAAGGTAAAGTCTACAATAACGAAGAGAGGGAAATGAGAAAAATTATAGTGTGCCTAGCAGTAGCTACCTTAGTTGCAAAATCTGTGGGGTCCTATCTGACTGCTTGCTGACCTTAAACAATAATACCCTCTGGTTTATCAGCTTTCCCCTTGATAAAGATCTAGCCACAGCAATCCATGCATTAGAAAAAGCTCTAATACACAAGGCTAAACACAGAGAATGAAAAGATGTGAAAACTTCAGCTGGTACAAAAGCCATCTACTCTTCAGATTAAATCTCAGTTGCACACCATGGGCCTTTCTCCTGCAGGTTTCCCTATCAAATTTCCGTGATAATTGTAAAGCCTCATATTAAAGTATTCATTTTGAACATTCTTCATATTCAAATCGATCACTGTGTAAAATTTCAACTATATTTTGACCTATAAGCCAACAGCGTAGAGGCATTATTCTAAGACAGTGCAGACAGATCACTAGACTCGGGTCACTTCCCAGCAGTGGGGATCAAGTATTCTTCATTGAGAGAATTGAGCTGTAAGACAAACTTCCCAGGTGAGGAGTAAAATAACAAAAAATAAAATTTTTAAAATAAGAAAAAACAATTTACTTGAAAAAGACAATAACAATCTTACTACCAGTTCACTACAGAAACGACAATCGAAAATAGCGTAGCTTTTAAAACAAAACCAGCAGGAAAAAGGTGACAGGAGGTCCGTGGGGACTCGGTACACCTGATGATGGACATAAAAGAGAGAATATGCACATTGATATGAACACTGCTTAAATCTTAAAGAGCAGTGGGACTGAGGGTTGAGAGGAGGAGGAGGAGGGATTGTCCAGGAAAAACGTGAGCAAGACAGTCAGGAGGTGGGAGGAAGATGGACAGAGGGAGAGAAAAGAAGAGGTGCTAAGGACTGAGTAGAAAGAATTCTGCAGCGCAGAAGAGGTGGTAGGCAAGCAGGGACGTGCAGCTTATTTTCCCTGACTGCAGTCACCAGAAGCATCACTTACTGCTACTGCACCTGACAGGCTGATCAGCGTGTTAGCCAAATAGCTGATCCGCCTTTAGAAAGAGAGGAACACTTGTTGTTCCTCCCAGAACACCCTCTGATGTCATGGCAAAATATTATTAATTGTGTCTCTGATGAGCTATCTAATGAAGACCTCTTCAAGTCCTCTTCCTTCCACTGTTCTGTCGATACCATAACGTGACTAACCTCAAATTACTTAATAAAGATGCTGTATTTTAACATGAACATTTCTCTATAGCAGAGTAAGCAGAACTCCAAATAATAAAATATCAAGCATTAACATCTGCAAGTATGCTTATGATTTACATTATACAATCTCAGTTTATTATTGCAAAATAAATATACAAAGCAAAACAGCAGATACATTATGGTTATGCTACTGTTCATTTTCTGTCTTTCCTTAATTTCTTAGAATTTGGAGATATCAGTCAGTTTTGAATATATACAACTTATTAACTATAACGTTAGCATTGACAATATAATTTAATCCATGGCACAATAAACAAGTGCAGTAAATTCTCTCGCGTTCATACGCAAGCGGTATTATCTTTTCATTTCAAGAGATGCCAATATGTGATAAAGGGAGCTCGCAAAATAATTACAACATTGTACATTGACATAGTCATCAGAGCAACTCCGGATTCCTTCTGTGGGGTGGAATTGCTGCATTGCCAGCCAGCCTGCCCTGGGACACAGGCACGAGGCGCTCTCTGCCGCCAACAAGCACCGTGCATGGCAGCAACGGGCAGAGGTTCAGCCTCAGTTCAGCAAAGAACTGAACCACGCCAACAGTCCCGCTGAATTTTGGATTAGGCTCAGGATAAAGGCCTTGCTGCATCGGGAACGCCTTCCTTGAAATTTAAAACATCGTAACAAATAAATATGATTATTAGCCCTTCTCATGAGCTGTCGAGATAATTTCTCTGGTGCTCAGAGAAATCTGACAAGAAAGACAACGCAAAAGAAACCTGAGGTAGTCAGAATCTTATGAGCAATATAAAGTTATTTGGGAAAAACCCACCCTGCACTCTGAATTTGGCGTGCCGCTGCTTTCTGTGCTTTGTAACTGTGACCATGATTAAGGTAAAATGTGAACACAAGAGGCCTAAAAACCCCACCAGATCAGAACCTTCAAATCTTCAAAGCCCCCGCAGTCTTGGATTTACCACGAGAGGTGTAAAACGGACGAATCCCACCACTCCACGACACGGCACACCTGTACAGGTGTGCCATCCCTGCAGCTGCCCTCCCCTCCAGCAGCACTTCCCACCCTCTCAAGGTTCCCTTCGTTGTCTGCAAATGCTGAGATAAAGCGCAAGGAAACAGAAACACTTAAAAAATGTCCCTTTCAAGACAGGCTGCAAGATAATCTGTTATTCAACAAACCATTAATCATCTTTTGCACCTGGACACGTCCGATAAAGATTCTGATCCTGAAATCTATATTCAAGAACCCCAGAGGAACCAATTCAACAGATCCAGCCACTCATTTAAGTCAGGGTTAGAAGGCAGGTTTTCAGACTCAGTTGGGTTCTCGCTTGGTATAGAATTAAGTCCTTCCTGAGACAAGGAGCAGGGCAGCCAACCAATCTATTTTGTGGTAATGTAATTCCAGTTTATTCTTGATTTCAGATCAGAATCAGGCACATGTAGCCTACCTAGCAGACATATACTGCATTCAGATGCTCTGCTCAGGCATATCAAAAAAATTACAGGATATCAGCAGTGTGTGAATTTTTTACATCAATGAACATTTCAGGACAGGATGGATCCAGATATGAGAAATTACTTGCTAGGAAACAATGACAAGTTTTTCAGAGGGAACATAATGTGGTTAAGACAATGAAATACCTTAGTAGAACACTGATATTCTCCTGCTTAACCTCCATTTATTAGCATAATGCCAAAAACAACATAAAATTGCATGAACATAAGCAGTTAATATTTCAGTTGTCTTTACCATAATTTGCATTGCTTTTACTGCACCCACATGACTGTACTTGCAAGGTTTTTAGCATAAACAGAAATGGGGTTTGCAGTCTATGTATGAATTCCATTTTGCTGTGGAAATAAACCTAGCAATACCTAAATTAGCTAATTTAAAGCTAGTTACATATGGCTAGGTGAACTGTTATTACACAGACCACAGAGCAAATAGGTGTTATAATCCTATTAGAAAACTATTCCAAGCAAGATCCTTTACTGGGAAAATCTGATCCAGATCCCTTGGCCTGACTGTGCTCGTACGACTATATGACAACTGAGGGTCTGTTCTAGCTGAGGCTTTACCAGTGATGTCTTTGCTAAGTGCTCCCAGTGATTTTCTGTCTGCACTAACAGGAACATTTCAGGAACATACGCTCCGGTACATTCTCTCTTAAGTTATTGCTCTCTGTGCTACATTGTTGTGGACATCCACATCATAGATTATATCACCAAATCTCTGTGAAAGTGGTATCTTAGAGACTAATTGTTCCATTTACAGCTTTTTATTTTTGCCAGCTTATTATTGGCTTCATTTGGTCATTCTTTCCTTACCACTAATACAAATGACTGGCAAAGCAGTCTCTTTAAACCTCCTAAACTACAGTGGAAGACTTAAATTGTTTTAATGTAATGAAGTGGTCGACATGCCATGCCGCTTATAGGAAAACCACACTTTGGAAATATAGCACTAAATAAAACTATGTTTAACTTTGCAGAACTAAACTAGAGGTTTTCCAAAGGTTTATAAATGAAAGGAAGATAATTTTTACAAATATGGTCTTAAATGTAATACTAACTCAGCTGTGTATATTGCTCAAGACATATTGTAGGCTCACAAGAAAATAAGAACAAGTTAGTGGTCGTCTTTCCCTTCCATTCTACACTGATCTCCTTTCTCTTCTCAATTAATTAAAACATGTTGAATACAGAAAGAGCTTCAAAAAACATCTGACAGTGTTACTCACTGTATCAGCAGAAATATGACAAGGTTAATCATCTAGTTTAAAGCAGTCTAACTTCCCCTTGCAGGCAATTGTTGCTATCAGTTTTCTTCTGGAAGGACAGTCAATAATGTCTCCTAATCTCTTATAACAGACATGGGACAAACATTTTATTACAACCTAAATAAATGGAAGAAACTTTAATTTTTGACCTGTCTATCAAAGCGATATTCTGGTAATTACTACAGCTATGGCTGGCATCTTTTCTTTTTTTTTCCTTCAGGTTTATTTTTTTTTTCTTAGCCACAGCTTCAATTAACTATCACAATGGTTACAAACAACGGCCACATTTTGATACGAAAATACAATTATTTGCCACTTATCTTTTGTTTTCTAATTTCCAGTTATTTCCAACTCTGTTCTCCCCTGTTCAGTCACTTCTGTATCTACCTTCACACCGCTCTCTCATTATTCCCCAAGTCAATTTATCAGGCTATGTACTCCATGTTCAAATAAAACTTCTGTTGTGCTCCTGTAGTCAAATAAGTTTAATTTTTGAACAGTTACACATAAATCACATATCAACAGGCATATTACAACCTGACCTCTGTATGTATTCTTAGAAAGCAAGATATTCGGGCAGATACAGCACATAGAAAAATGACTGTAGCTCAAAATAAATAAACCAATGGAAAATGTTGAAAGAGGATATAAAACACTGCCAAGGTTATGCACCAGCTTTTCACTTCTTGCATTTCAATATTACATATACATTCTAAAATGTGGAATTACAGACATATATCAAGTCTGAGGAATAAGAAATCTTGGCAAACTCATATTTTGTTTTCACTATTTATGTACAGATATTAGGCACTGTCACTATTTTGTTTCAGATTGTTCTGTCACAATAAAAAAGAAAAAAAAGGTGAAATTAACGATTCAAAAATTCTGAATTAAAAACAAAAATGCAAGCAACACTTCTACTAAACCCAAGCTCCAAGTGTGTTTTTGAGTCAAGTACTCTTCTTCAGAAATTCATCCACTGTGAGTTTTCAGTCTCACATTAGTACAAAGAATACCTATTTTTGAAACAAGGGTTTCTTTTTAGTAAGGTGAAAAATATCAGATAAATAAATGCATTTGGATATTAATGGATATTTCCATGTATTGATAGGTTTGAACCTGACTCTCAGATGACAAATAAGAAACCCAAGCAGGATAAATCAGAGGCAACTGAAATTCAAAACACTGATTTGTTCCCCATGATGGAGACCAACTGTGAAAGCCAGTTCCATTGCCAGATTTTGGAGATATTAGACTTGATTGTAAGGCCAGAAGAGATCACTATGACCACCCCACTTTAGATTCCTGTACTACAAGGACTGAAGATAAACATATAGGCCTGTAGGCTCTTAAAATGATAGCACGGCCATTAGACATCTAACTTTGGCCTGAAAAATGAACTCATGGATAGTCCATGTCTATAAATAGTTATTCAGCTGTTAGTTATCCTCATGTTGAAAAACCAAAAAAGCAGACTCATACACTTTGTTCCTCTCTAAAAGTGCAGAAAAACACACACACATAAAATAAAATATCCAAATATTTTCTAAATTAATCTACAGAGTAAATAAGATGAGGGTATTCTGCCAAGTTTTTCAATACTTGCTGAAAAACATAACAAAACCCTTGATTTCTGTATGTTTTGACCCTGGTTTCTTGCCTCGAAGGGAACTTTAAAGTTTAGAAACAGTGTAATAAGAGGAGGACACAAATGCCATATATTCAAGCTAGCTTGACAGCATGGAACATACCTTCAGCTGCGCTGACTCTTTTCTAGATCAGAGAGAAGACTATAAATGTACTGAGAATACTCAAAGCCACAGTAGTCACATACAGCAGCAACGAACCACATAACTCATGGTATCTCACCTTCCCAAATTTGGAAATGTCACTGTTCTGGGCTCCAATATAAATTCTAGAATATAGGATAATTATTACGGCTGTGGCGTTGATAGTATTCGTCAAACTACCCTGAACATGAACAAAACCCTATACATTTACTGGTTATGGAACGGACCCCGTGGTACCCTTTCACTGTCATTAAAGTAACCGGTGACAGGAGAACAGTGATGAGAGAACACAGATCCTTTAATTTCAACCACAAAACTTCCAACAGCACAAATGGCAGCTATTCTTGCGCAATGAAAGAAAAACTCTTATTAATAATTTCAGTCTTCAACCTACTAGTTTTCAACGCATTTCCTAAGAACGTATTTTTCCTTTATTACAGTTCTTGATTCAACCCGAAGTTAGTATCTTGGTTCAAAGATGTTGGACCGTTCTACCTCACACTGGCAAAAAGCTTTTAAACAATCGCCAATTCAGTATAACATCTACTGTGCTATTACCATGGAAAAGTGTTACTGTTCAAGAATATTTCCTCTGGATCATAATTGTAATAAGAATAGGTTCCTGGGGGCATAATGTAACAAAGTCCTGAAGTTGAAAGATTGTTTAAAACCTTATTGAGGTAGATGTCTGCTATTTTATTTAAAAAAAAAAAAAAAAAGCCCCACGTCTGAAGTTTATAACGTCTGAATGTTTTAATGGTTTTTATTTTTTCTTGTTTAGAAGAAAAAAGAACCACATGCAGTTTAGAATTTCATCAGTCAGAATAATCATTGTGGTATAGCGATTTTCATCCTAAAGGGCCCTTAATCTTTTTGCACTTGCATTCAGTCATTTCTGTGATGAAATCTAACAACTGTTTCACAATTTCAACAATTTAAGGCATGCCAGGTAAATAATTTCAACGTACACAACAGTCAGAGAAGGGGAGAAAGTCAAGTGAGTTTTCAGGGGGGTGGGTACCAGCAGCTTATATTTATCTCAACAGAAGTCGATTCACATCAGGAATTAGCTAACATAGCTCAGAATCTGCTTCAAACACAGCCAAACAGCACAGCTGAAAATAAACTTCATAACTAGCTAGGCACTAGCCGCCTAATCTGCACTGTAAGGCAAGTTAAGCAAAAGATTATGGCCAATAATGGCAATACGATAAATATATGTAAAGGAAACACAGGCGAGGGTGGGGAAGGGACAATGCCGAAAGGATAACGCCTCAGAGGGTACGCGCACACAGTCCTCCCCTTGGGACAGGTCCAGCATTTTAACAAGGCAGCAGCCCGGCACCGTCCTCTGGGACAGACCCACAGGTCAGTCATGCTGTGACCAGATCCACATTCATCTGGACTTCCTTCGGTTGATTTTGGTCACCTCAAAGGCACCTGGTTTTCACAAGAAGCCAGGCAGCTGCTGCTCTTGGATGTCCTTCCCCCACATCCCATAGTCTCCAGATATATCCCTTAAAACAATGCCAGTATGCACTACTGACGCTGATTAGAAGCATTTTGATAGATAAGACAGTTTCTATGCACTTATATCCTGGTCCCCTATATTTAATTAATATTTTAAATTAAATGAGTTAAAATATACAAGTCACTATCCTCCAAACACGCATACTAAGAGTAGAAACTATCTAGCTGGACCATGTTCTGGCAGATCACATGTCTAACTGCAAAGAACTGGATTTTCTTTTTTTTTTTTTTTTAAAGCACACCACTACAAAACATTAAGAGATATTTTTTCAAAAAACAAGGATAAATTGATACAGAGCGCAGTGATGCCAAATACCTATTGCCATTGCTGGAGAGGCTTGGGTCCTGAAGCACACCTGAGATCAGTGTCACTATGCACTTTGCTCTCCATCTCGGTCTTCAGGAAGAAAATTCATCTTCCCTCTACACAGAAGGCTGGTTCAGAAAATGAACCTCTTCGTATTATTAATGAATTGTGTTTGAACAATCTGGCATAACTGTATATTGCTTTTCGGCAGCCATCAGTCCATCACCGGCAGTGTCCTCCCTAGGTGAGAGAGCTACCGGGTCCCCCCGCCGCTGGGGCACAGCTGCCCAACTGCAGCGGAGCCTTGAAGAGCCCCCTCCCGCCCTGGCTTTGGTGCCGCTGCTCCTGCAGCGTCACCGTATCGCACACGGGCAATAACTCCATGGCCAGGAAGGGCTAGTCTCTCGCTGTTCAGGGTATCTGTGCTAACAGCCTTCACATGTATCCTTTCAGAAGAGGGGTGGCTGGCTTGGGTAGTAATGTGGAGTTCTCTCACGTGCGCTGTGACCAACAGAACGTAACAGCTTTGAAAAACCTATGTACGAAATGCTTATCATTAGATATTCTTAACTGATTTTCTTTGACCGTCAGAGAATTTAAAAATCTGTTCAAAAGCCTCTTCCCAGGCAGCCTCATTTTCTCTAAGGGAAAACTAAAAATCAGTAAATGTACAAAGGCTTTCATATGAAGGTAATGTTAGGGAGACAGTACCTTTCTACAGAGACAAAACAGTAGCAGTAGCAAGAAAGAAAACAAAATCCAGCTAGCTAGAAATCAATATTTTAGTCTTTACAAAGGAAAAATTAAAAAAAAAAAAGTTTGAGCATTCTATTTCAGATAATTAAAAGGAATGCCAAATGAGAGTAAACTTTATTAAAGTAGGCTTTATAAATGAGAATCAGAGACACATTCATGAATAGAAAATCCCTGCCTTTCATAATCTCTCAGCTGAGGCATACACGTGCCTGGTAGTGACACACCGCCAAGTCAGAGGTACTTAGAAAGGCTGCAAAGAGAGGCAACAAGCAGAGAAAACCGAGACAGAGGGCCGGTAAATGTTTTGTGTGCTTAGCGAGATTACCTTCCGTGTGGTCCCTTTCTGCAAGCAGAACCCCCACTTGCACTGCTGTACTCACGGCCTGCCGGTTGCGAGGGAGGAGTCATTGCTTCGGACCTGTGCACCCAGGGCGACATTTAGTCAGGCTTTCAGGGCTGAGTTCCTCATCGTTTACATGAAAGCAGCTAATGTGTGTGTATATATATACACACGTAAAAAAAATAAATCTCTATATGGAATTAATGCATGAAACAGAAAATCAAAATGTTGAAACTGATAGCAAAAATATGTCTTAACGTTCTGAAAAATGGAGAGAAATTTGACCTAGAATGCAAACTATCTCTTAGTCTATGAAAAACTTCTATTATTTTGAAAAAAAATTACATCTGATTATATAAGAAATATTTCTTCATGCACTAAACTAGCTTGTGTTTTCTCTATATCCAAATTTGCTCTGTCTCTTCTTTCTGTTATCAGAAAACCTGTTACCAATTTGACTGTCTTCAAAATATTATGTAGAGAAAATAAGAAAAGACTCTTCCTCACAGCAATGTTAATGTAAGTCCTAATGTACAGTCTGGAAAACGTAATTGTATTTCTAGCTTATAATCAGCTAAAGGAAGTACTGAGATCATCTGTCAGGTTTATTGAGGATTATTATTCATAAATTCTTTCTGTTTTTCTCACATCCCTGTATTTCCACTGGGCATGTTTTGTTTCTCAAAACCCATACTTTTGACAGCATTAGTCAGCACACTAAAGTAAAAAAATGAATCTTACTGCTATGCTTTTTCCACCTTTAAATGTGTCCATATAAAGCCCTCAGAATGTTCCCCCTCCCCGCCCCCCCCAATTGCTCTTTGTTGATTTGTGGGTTTTTTAAGTGACTGACAAGAAAAGCACATTCTAATATGCCACAGAGGAAATGAAGATACAGCGAAATCTATGTATGCATGTATATGAGTTTGCATATTTTATAACCTTTCCCATGATTTAAAGACTCAGCATTTTTATGTAAATGGTTTACAGCAACAAACAAAAGGAGAACATCTGGATTTGCAATTCAGCATATTGAGACATAAAAAGTCAGAGACACTGAAGACCAGGCATACTTCAGGATGGCAATAGAGCTAGTCTTGATGTGGATTTCAGTAGAGATGCTGTCAATCAAACCAGTGTTTAATTCAATAGACTGTCAGCTTGCTTAAGTTAGAGGCCAGCTGGAGATCCCCTCCTCATGAATGACTGCATCCCCAGGTTTCTGGGATTACTCACATTAGCTGCCTGTGCTCTTGGTGCGCTCCCCCACAGAACATTCTTCTGCTGCCCAGGTCTACGCCCCAATTAATTTATCGTCAGGTATGTTGAGATGCCTATGGAAACTAAAGAAATTCTAGAACTGAGATAGATCAAGCTAACAGACAACTCAAGTTCTACCCTAGAAGCTGTTGCAAATGTTTATTTTTGGCAATAGGAAGCATGGAGAACACCATGGCAGGCAGGATTACGGCTGTACACAAACACGTGAATGGCTTTGGGTTTGAGGTGTGTTAATTTCTAATGGAGAGGAAGGACAAAAGAAAACAATCACTCCCTTGGCTCATTGGTCTGCAGCAGCGTTAATCCATATACTGTCTTTCTGGACGGGACCATGCAATACCTACTGAAGCAAGCCAGAGCTAGAGATGTGAGGTATCTGGAGCGGTGTTTCTGAAGTGGAATTGTCACACCTCACTTCAACAGGAATGTCTGCCCCGACAGAGCGTCTGGTCCAATCCTGAAATCCCAAGTCTTGGAAACACTCACAGTTGCTAGGAATTCAGAACAGACAGGATTTCTGAAATAATTAAAACCAGAGAAGCAGTAGGTACGTTGATGTGCCTATCTTATACCACCTACATCTAGAAAGTTAATTCAGCTACAGGAAAGGAGATTTGGTCTTTGCTGCAGTCTGACTAACTACCATGGAGCAATGAGGATTATTAATGTGGGCAGGCTGCATTCAGAAACACAGGAGGAAAAGGAGCTGAAAAGATCCTTGCTGCTCCAATTCCTCCTGTCCTTCCAGGAGATCCTGCTGACTCCTTCTCTGCTTCATAAAGGGTGAGAAAACAGGGCAACTTATCTTCAAAATCCAATACCAATACCCAAAACACCTACCATAAATCCCCCTGTACAGAGACACCTGCAAAACTTGTACAGGTTCTTACAGCACATTTTACTCAAAACCTGTGAGACCAGAGAAAGATGATGTGGCAGGAGCAGCGGACAACAGAAGATCCTCTCTGAAGTGCTGTATATGATTAAGAAACAGGCTGTAGTCATTCTCCTTAACTGAAGCCAGAGGATATGTATAGTAAGGGCAACCAGTGTATTTTAAGCAAGGAAATTTGTTTCCTGGTTTTATTAGGATAAAATATTGTAAGGGCAGCTATAGCTCAACTTATAAATGCAGTGAACTCCTATGACGTTTTACAGCCAACCTGTGCTATAAAGAACATACAGCATAAGCAAAATTTGCAGGTAATGCATTGTTCCTCAAACAAGACAAAAAGCGATTAGACAACATCACGAGGGTGCAATTAATGCAAATAAGAAACAGAAGATTGCTGCTTTACGCTAGGCAGTGCCAGCAGGCTTCAACTGAATGTGCTGCACACATGTCAGAGAGGAATGTCCAACTTCATTCTCTCCACCACCAGTGACCCTTTCCAAGCAGAAAGTGCCCCTTAAGATGAAAGTTATTGATTTTCCACAGCAGAGTCCCTGTGGCAGACACAACGGTTTTAGTGGCGGCAGCTCTCACTTTTCAACGATGACTCAGCTGTCAGATAATAATTACTCTCATATCCTCATCAGACTGCCCAATATTGAACTACGTTAGACTCAACAAATCCACCCAAATGACGACACCAAGTCAGCAATGGGGAAAACCGTGCGCTTCGCTGAGATGTCGAGCGTCCCTGTCCCCATGGCTGGTTCGGTAAGGTACCACCTTGCAGCACAAAGAAGGTTGCTACAGAGGAGTTTCGCCTGCAGCGTGCTTGTTAAAACAGAGCGCTAGCACTGCGATAAGCTCCCTCTTGTGAACCTAAAAAATCATAATAAATTATACTGAAAAATTAATGTAATTGCAATAATTGTTCTTAAGCCAAAACTATTTAATGCCTTTAAATTTTCATTAATTCTGAAAAATGCCTCTCTAGTCTAATTTGAATTCCTTTTCCTATGAAATCTGACTCTAACCAAAAGCTGAATATATTAACGAAAGGCAATCCAATCCGTATTTTCCATTTCTTCTTCACTGGCTACAATAAACGACTGTTTTGCACTGTGTCTTGGGAATGGAAGAAATAGAGAAATATCACGGTATATGGATAATTAAAAAGATTTGCAGGAGTCATCTTGGATAAAGTGTTATGAAGGTGGTAAGTCATGGCTGACATTGATGGAACTGATAATGCACAGAAGTCTTGTAATACCACCCATACGCAAAGTCTACAGAAATACACTACATAAATAATGAAAACATATATGAAAACTTCTCCCTTTCTTCTTCTGAGATTTAACACTAGGCATTTCTTTACTTTTTTTTTTTTTTTTCCTTTTTTATTAAATCAAACCATAGTTAAAATAGCATAGTTATAGATCTTGGAACAATCCACCTTAGCCCAAAGCTTCCATCAAGATTCAAAATAGAAACAGAGAGGAAACCAATATTGACTTGAATTCTACTCCGTCACATTGATTTGTGGAACGGATGGCATCTATTTAATCTCTCAGTTCACTCTGTGGCTCTATGCCGTGTTCTATTAAACGCTGTGGTTAGGCAGCACAGAGGAAGGTACCGATCTGTCAGAGCCAGATCGCTCACAGGGTCAGACTGAATTGCTTGCAGAAATAGGGGACATCGCGGCTTCCGTGGAGGCAAGCGACTGTCCGCGACAAGGAGGAGCTTCCGGGGTGTAGGATACAATACGTAAGTAAGGACAATGTAGCTGGGGATCAAACTGGGGGATGCACAAGAGGAAGAGAAGCAAACTCAGAGAGCAAGCTCCTGACGTAAGAGATTCATTTTGAGATGCGGAGAAGATTGGGTGTTTTGTTTTAATTAAGAAAGCTACGGAAATGTCCTGTAGGGAGAGCCACACTGGAGTAGCAGACTCTGTGGGCTGTACCCTCAATTCAGGTTCACTCCTTCATTTTGAGTCAGCTCAGCCAGCAAATCTGTGTTTTCTGCTTCACTGGTTACTGTGTTCCTATTTGTGGGCAAACAGAAAAAACCCTCTGTGCGCTGAATGTCCTTTCAGTGAGTCTCTCAAGGAAAAGTCCTCGTCTGAGCACTCAGAAACCAGAGTTAATGAAAAATAATAACAAAATCTCAGTGCACTTCCCTCATGCTCGTAAAGTCAATATTTTGTGCCCTCTTTTGCCCTCACTTGCCCTAATGAAAACATGGAGTAACAACACTTATTTCTCTTTAAAATTTCTAGTGAAATTACCTTGTAACATCACTGGGCAAGTTCAGAAAACCTACCAAGAAATGCTTCACTCCTGGTTATTTATTTTAAAACTTAGGAGAGAAAAAAGAAAGAAAGAAAGAAGAAAAAAGGACAAAACTTCAGATTCAACTCCAGAAGCGAGCTGCTCCCTCCTCGAGTTTGAACCTTGCGAGCACTCAGTTTAGATTCAATACAAGTTCAGACAACAACCTTGCAAAGCATCTACTAACTTATGCCTTACTGTATTATTAATCTTATGGCAGAATAAAGTGCACATAAAACTTTGAGAAAATTATAGATGGTGCTAAAACTTCTCAAACTGAAATGTTGTCATACTATTAAATATCACCCATGCTCCTAGTTACTGGATATTAGCTTTTTTTTCCTCCAGGTAAGCAATTGCCAATTCTTGTACTTCTCCAGGACGACTTCCTGGTGAGGCTCCAGGACTAAATGCCTCAGTACCTTTAGCCACCTGTCTCTGCCCAAGCACTGTATTTGGAAAGCTTTAGCCTGCTTTGTAAAAGAATACGTATTTTTGCACCCTATCAACCTTGTGTATATTTAGATAACTGTCCTTAAACCCAAACCAAAACAAATGCCCCAGAACTGATACCAGCCAGATACCATCCCGAGATAGTATCATCTCAGCTATTTTAAAACATACCCACTTCACTCATAGCGTTGTAGCCAAATTTTATCAATGGATAAAGAGTTAAGAATTTGAGACTTTATGATGAACGATGCAGGGAGATATAGCGGTCAGCCTGCTGAAACCACCCATTCACTTGACCAGCTGGCAACATCCCCAGACCGTTAGTTGACTACGTAACACAAAACACTCATCACCGCTTTCACCACAGACACATCACCCCAGAAAACGGCACGTGTAGGAGAAAAGATTTGCCTCCTCGCTTGTTTTCCCACAATTTTGTGATGGCGGGAGAAACAGCAGGAGCAGGCAAGACGGCACAGAAACTCCAGACACTGCGGGAGCAAGTGCGAGCGCTGTCCTGAGCACTGCGCTAGGAAGGGACCTTTCCCTGGCGTGCCGGCTGGCGGGAATTCACTGCTATAAGCAAGCAAGCCCTTTTTCTTCGTCCTAGTTGTCATGCTCAAGGAAACTGACCTTGGCAAGCAATTTTAAAGCAAATAACTGATGTCAGATTTAACCATTTTAATGCTGTTTCCTTTCCTAAAAGAAAGCCCATATCTAGCTACCTGCTTCGGTCAATAATAAGCAGCAATACGTTTCTCTTCAGCTCCTCTGAGACTCTCTGGATTATTCTTATTTTCACTCTTCATTAAATGCACTTTCCAACAAAGCCCAATACCGGCAAGTTCTTCAGACCTCATCAGCGAACTCTAGGGGACTTTGCAACTTACCTTTTCACAGAAAAGGTATTGTTGCAAGTGAAGTAGATGTTAGCAGGCTGGAGCTGGTTTACTACATTAAAGCAGCACTCTGTTTCAAAGAGATTTGGAGAATTACATGTTCACAGATAGCATCCTTCATCCAACAATCTCAAAGCACAGTACAAAAGTTAATAATGAATATGGAAAGAGAGTTACGTCGCTGAGTTCCTCATGGCATCTTCAATTCATAGGCTGAATATTCTACTAGCATCCTGCATGCTTTATGCTCTGCACAGTTCTACTTATAAAAACCCAGTGGGCTTAAGGCATGCGATCAGATGCTTTTGCAACTTGCAATTTAATTTCAGGACAGGTATACAATTGTTCATAAGAGAATTTTGACTGCAAAGGTGACGTGGCCACTTTAGATACCAGGCTTCAGCTCTTCTACATGACACTTCTGTCTGGTCTACTCTGCGCTAACAGGAGCCTGCCCTGTCTTCACGAAGTAAAAGCTGTGTGTGTGTGGTCACTGTCAGCAAAGCACACCTCTTCTTTGTGATACTCTACTCACCCTTTCAGATCCAGGTGTCATCTCAGGTCATTAACATTTTTTTTTAAGTTCTGCACAGCCTGGAATCTAGTCAGCTAAGAAATCACCTCTATCCCATTTTCCATTCAGTCTGGTGGAAGTTATAATTTCCACTTAAAATAGCTAGGGCATGGCTTCCTAGGGCAAACTGAGTGATGCACCTGACAGATTCAACCTGTGGAAATCGTTCCTAATAACCTCCATCAAAAGTGAATTTTGGCGAGCGTCAGTATTCAAGGGGTTTGTTTTGCTGCTGGTTTTTTTGCCCCTTGGGTCTAAGTGGAATTCAGATGTGTTGTTGCGTTTAATAGCTATTTCAGCCTACGGCGACACATGGACAATTGACTTTTTAAATTGTGTCAATATTTTCAGTTATTATTGTGTTCTGCTCATGTACTTCTTTTATGCTGGAAAATACTTAAAATATATGTATATATTAGCATATATTGCTTAAAGAAATATATTTTGTTTCCAACATACATAAAAATGTGTCCTGTTAGCAATCATATTGTGGGAGAAGTCTATTATATATTTGTACATCACACTTATTAACATATTAAAAATACAGACATACTATAATCTGATAGCCTGTAACATAGATGTCATGCTCAGAAAGAATATTTCATTTTAAGATTTATTATCTATGTCTGATACTGTCTCCGTTCCAGCAAGAGAATGTTGTCTCAAAATGGAAAGCAAGTTTTATTTTGTGACATCTGTGTATTTTACCCAAGTATATACATTCCTTCACTCCTATAGCACGAGATACTGTGGTACTAGACCAGGCATATTTTAGAATTCTTTCCTTGACACAGGCTCCCATTGGTTATAGATTGTACCTATTTTAAGGTAAAACTGAGTGTTTTCTGTGTCATCTGAAAACAGAAAGTTCTCAATTTAAAGGTAATTCTGCCAGGAACTGGAACACCAGCAGTCAATCTCTGCCAAGTACTGTTATTTCAGTGAATTAGCCAAATCGGACAAAGAGGTTAATCAGAACTCTGATGCCCTTTTGCACGTATCTTTCCAAAAGAGTAAATTGAGGAATAAAGGTTATTCTTTTTTTAAATACAATCTGGCATAAAATGGCAGAAATAAAAGCAAGAATAGAAGGAGAATTTTGAATAACTTCTATTTCTGTTGTTCATTTTAATAGGACTAAACAGAAACCATAAAATTTTGTCATTTTTCTTAACAAAACTATGATGTAGCATGACCAAATAGCTTAACTACTTGTATTTAAACACCTGCTTTTTGACGTATTGAATGTATTGGAGCAATATACAGATGAAGACAATATAGTTATCCTGGATTTTAAACTTACTGCTGAAATAAGTTATTTAATAAGCTATGCTTGGTACCTACATGTATCTGCAGTTTACCAAATGACATAAGACAACAACAATAATTAGAAGAATTAAATGCATTTCAGTCACTACAGAAAGGAAACTGTGCATGGTCTGCCTCAACTTACAGTCCTTACAACTGTCCTCAACACTGAAATCATGGTACAAATGGAGAGATGTTAGATCTCCTTAGCTTATGTACTTAGGAAAGCCAAGATGACATCTATTTGATTTGTTAGTGAAAATAATTTCTTGACATTATCATCAATATCTTTCAAAGTGATTTTGCTAAAGAGACATTAAGCTAAAAAGCTAATTGGGCACTCAAGAGAAAGTTCTTCTCATTTTGGTGCAATTTTTAAGCAAGAATCACAATTCAAAGATATTTCTTAGGGAAAGAAATAAAAAAAAAAAAAGAAAGATTTTTCCTCTTTTCTAGAGTAGTGGGCTTATGGAATTTGCAAGGAATTAATTTATTTTTACTCCTCGCATCCATCTTGTACAGAGAATTACAATTAAAAAATGAAAGAGGTTTATTATTTTGAGTAAAATACTCAAAATTTTTCTGCCACTTGACACAATGTGATTATAGGGTGAATCATAATACTCTTTTTCCAAATTATTCTACCATGACAATCAGCTCAAGCAGAAAGCTAAACCGAATATAAATGTGTGA
This sequence comes from Aramus guarauna, assembly GCA_013400195.1. NCBI lineage: Eukaryota > Metazoa > Chordata > Aves > Gruiformes > Aramidae > Aramus > Aramus guarauna. Next base: position 216,429 of record VXBL01000835.1, on the reverse strand, counting down.
AAATTGTATTTTACCCCGAATGAGAGGACTAGTAGCCCTTCCCTTTGCAAGGGGATCCCTTTACAGGGGATCTTTAGTGATCGCAAGTAGCCAAGACTTCAGTCCTACATTTCAGCTGAAAGATACCTTGGCAACACAGATTAAACCACATTACTATACCCAAGTGCGTCTTTATGAAGCGCTCAAAGAGGAGGCAGGCATCTGTTTTACAGCTAAACTCAGGCAATTTAGTCATATATTTTTCCATATGAGTAAAACTGATTCAATTACAGTAGCGATCACCTAAGATAATTCTCTTCAGTGTACATCTTTTGGCGACATATGATGTGACTTGACAATATTCTTGCAGATGAAAGCACTTAATACTGAGACCCCTAAAAATACAGTTCCTTTTTTGCAATGAATAAGAAGGACAGGATTTGATAATGATGAGATTCTGTCTAAAAGTAAAGATCCCAATTAAAGCACTCTATTAGACTTTAAAATTGGGTTTCAACAACTGTGAAACATATCACAAAACTACTTACAGTGACTTCTGCAATCTGCCTCAGAAGTGCTGGTGAAAACAAGTATGACTGTTTATGAAGCAGATGATATTTCAAGAAAATCTAATTAAAAAAAAAGAAAACATACCAACTGACAGAAATGAATAACCAATGGTAAATGTTATCATTTTGAACAGAATGTTTCTTATGAAATACAGCACATGTGTAAACCATTAGTTCTGCCTTCATTACAGCCGGCTGGGAAAAGAATTGCAGATTGCTTTATAAAAAAAAAAAATATTATCCCTGTCATAAAATAAACTAAATAACAACATTATTTCACACTTACAGAAGATCTTCCTGCCCAGGATGAAGAAGATGATAATCATAAGGCTCGTTACAGGCGTTATCTAAGTCTAATCACATCCCTACAAGGGCAGTTAGTTGTTATGGTATTCTCTACGTAAATGGTCAAATGAGAACAAATAGGTTTATACCTCCAGAGCTCGCTGTGAGTTAGTGAGTTGCTGGGAATACCACTCCAGAGTCCCGACTCCCCTGTTTTTGCTCTCCCAGCCGGATCATTAAACTATTATACTGTGCGGAATCTACCCAAGTGCAGGAGCGTAAGAAATATAAACCAGCTCAGATTTTCTGAAAGTTACACCAAGGCTTTCATTAACAAGAACTAATGATATAGATGGTCAATAAGAAGGAAATTAATGTAGTCCTGACATCCTTTCCCACTTCATGTCCCTTGTACTGTGGAAGCGGGACATAGTTCTCCACTGAGAATTCCAAACAAGCTCTGAAGGGATGGTCTCGTACAATTAGGAACATATAGTTTTTAATACTACAATTAATTAAATTTCTTAATGTTAGTCACTAAATGTTTTTGCTATAAATCCCTTTTTTTCCTATCAGACTTCATAACTTTGTACAAAGCATGCAAATACCCTCAACTCCATGCTACAGGTGGGGACCGTGAGCCAAAGAAGCAAAATAATGTAATGATCCCACCGCCCCCCCCCAGTCACTGCCAGTGCTGGGAATGAACCAAAGGCTCAGGAAGCTTAAGGTAGAAGACATAAAAAAAGTGAACATACAAGAGAGGCTTTACACATCCATGTAGGTAAAAAAAATAAACTCATAAGGGACTAATAAACAAGAATTTAAGAGACAAAAAAGGACCATGTTGGTAGCTCTAAATTCAGAGGAGGACCACTCAATGGTGAGTAACTCAGCAATTACAGCAATTAAGGCTGGTGCTGAATTTGATGCATATACCCTTAGCATGGGAGGTGGACATAAGAGGTGAAATGAGAAGAAAGGGTTTTTTATCCACTATAAATGCAAATCCCAAAAGTCCCAAAGGGTTTTGAACATAATAGGCTACTAGTCTCATTCCGTCTGCTCCATACGCTTCACTTGAACACTTTATACCACTTTTTCTTGTTTTTCCAAGTTATACTTACTCTGTGTTTCTTTCATTCTTTCTTTCACTCAAATTTCATTAAATTGAAAACATCAGATGTTCAAGTTTCTTATTTTTTTTCTTCTTGGTTGATTCTGTTATATTTTATACTTTTAACAGCTCCCTTACCTCTTTATATATTTTTTTTTCTTTTAAATACACAGATACTCAGGTTTCTATTTTTAAAGGTGTTTACAGACATTATGAACATAAATCATACTGGCAATTGTCAAGCACTAGGCATTTAAGCCTTTTCAGTTTCTCTGACAATCTTATCCTTCAACTTTCAAATGCCCTGATAAGTCACCACATTGATTTCTTTTTTAAGCATGAATACACCATGCTTTCTCAAACTCCACATGGCGCAGTGAATAGAAGGCAATCACCTGAGCCTTTTGTGAAGCAAGGTGGTACACCGTAAGGGATGCACCTTGTTCTTTTATGTTTAAACCAAAGAAATTAGAGCATTTTCTGAAGTTTCCCTTTCACTAAAGTATGCCCAGACAAAAGAAAAAGAAAACACACACACAAAAATGCACAAAAGCCACCGTCAGCCTTTACCACAAAAATATGGTGTTAGACTTGTGGAATAAAGGAGAAGGTATATTAAGTGACCAAGTAGATATATTTACTTGCACTCGTAACTCAATCACAGCTAGCGAATGAACAGTCGTCTGCAGAAAGACCAGATGTCAGGGCAGCTGGGAAGAGTCAGGATGCCGCTATAGAAGGGCCCTGAAAATTCCTGCCAGATTTGGATTACTATTTTAGACATCCTCCTAGGAACCTTTCTGGTGGAAACGATCCTGAAGAAACTTTCTAAGGGAAGTTGAGTGTTAAAAGTCCACTAGCTTTTGACTGGATTGCTTCTAAGGCTCAACACTCAACGTTATTCTCGTTTGCCCTACGCTGTCACAGATCCTAAGGCAAAGGCTTTTTGAAGGGTCGGGGCAGGGATGAATAGACGCAGACGCTCTCCGCACAGAGGAAAAGAAAACCATGAAGAAAGAACTCTGTTTTTCACCAAAAATGTGTTCCTCCACATCTAAATATGAGGAAATGCTAATATGAAAACAACTGAGAATAAATCAGAATTGATCTCTCACTCAAGCAATATAAATGAGACAGGCGTGACTTTCTGAGCTTTTAAAAGTACTTCTAGCTGTAACATGTTTTTGCTGCAATAATAAAAAATCAGGCTGTCTAAATAATTGAATACCAGTAGTTCCATGGTAATTTTGTTCTAAGAAATATCATCTCTTCCAAGTTCTTCTGTAGACTTCTCCAGCATATTGCTGACTTTTTACTCACTCTATATATTACGCTAAAAGGATCATTTGCAGAACTTCATTTTGCTCAGAGTATTCCACAGCCAGTAGCTTCTTACCCATTTAGAATTATACTCCCTTTCATTGTGGGAAATGTATAATGTTCTGCATTTAACATCCAAAGAGGTAAGCCTTCCTATATTAAACACCTAATCCCGATGCAGCACATTAGGGATCAAAAGTAATGAGTGGTATATCAGTTTAGTCATTTTCCAAGTTAATAATTTTACCTGTTTCTTTGCCTTGTGGTCCCTTTTGAGTGATATTTTAGCTATCTCCACTTCACACATCTGGATTATATCTCAATTTGGTCAGTGTGCTACACAGAGTGAAGTGAGACATTTTGTATATGTGTTACCATATTTGAAATGTACATTAGGAAAAAAGTAATACTGTATACTCACACATCATGATTTCTCTTTAAGGCCTCAAACCTGTTCTGAGTGGCAATCATACCCATTTTACTGATAGGAAACTCGAAGCATAAAGCAATTATGTGACTTACTCAAAGTCACTTGGGAAATCTGTAACAAAATGGAACCAAACTCGAACGCCCCATGGCATCCATCTGCTAGGAATAACACGGCACTGACAGGACACTCGTGCTTTTCTGTAGTGACAGCTGGAAACACAGTAGGATAGTCCACAGCATCTCACATGGCACTGGATACTTCTGGTTTGCATGCTTGTCCATAAAGGGAGGTGCATATTTCTGATTATGAACTGGAATTGCTTCCTAGACCTCCTAAGCCAACTCCATTTTATTAAATAGAAAACACTGTTTCCAAAATTAAGATTTGCCATCATTCAAGTAATGTTTGCAATTTACACTTCCTCATTTGCAGTAGAAATCTTCTAGAAATGAAAGTGGACTGAGAAATAGCCTTTTCTGGTCATTACAATACAGGAGGGTGCCTAGCCAATCTGAAGCCCTCAGAGACATTTTTTGGCAACAGAAGTTTTTCAATTACATCTCCTGGAGCTTTATGCATTTCATATACTTCTCTTCCTTCTGTTGAATTTCTAATAGATATTACATGTCTTTGTCTCCATGTCCAGAATCCTCATGCCAAATTACACTCTGAAAGAATCTCAGGTTTAGTTGTTTAAGATGATAATGTAAATGCCAGTTCTTTGCTTTTAATTTTTTTTTTTCTATTTAGACTCATATAATTCAAGTGAATCAAAACAAAACACAGAAACCAATGGTCAAAAGAAAATAGAAAATATCATAAATTTTAATTTGTCATGGAATTCTCTTTGTTCAGCTCTGCTTAACAGACCCATTGACCATACAGCTGCAATGTCTGTATTTCAACCAGCTGACCAGTTCAGGGGACATTTTGTAGCTTGGGTTCTGATCAGAACCTCACTGTTCAATTGGCAGCTTCAGGTATTTTTGGAACATCCCCTCTGCATGAACATGTTCTAAGTAAACTTCTCAGCTCATGACAATTTATGTTAGTAACCCCATGGAACCACTCTAACTGCCTTCTAATCCCCATCAGTCCTTGATCCACCCGCTACCATTGATAGGTCACCCTTTACTTTATGCAATATAGCATTATCCATTTTGGAAATTATTTTTTTCTAGAGTTTTTTTACTTATCTCAAATACTTGCAGCAGCTATACTTTGAAACATCTTTGTGTGTTTAGGTAATTTATATTCTCCACAGCTTCCTTAGTAACACAAGTGCCAGTTATATCAATTATATCTTAATTAAAAATAAAATACGAGCAGAATTGTACAGTCTTCACTATTATGTTCACAGTATTGTGATGGCACTGCATCATTACTGCACATGTGGAAACAACTTGCAGGACTCCTGCCTACCAGTATAAAATTAGCTTTCAAGATTTAACTGTGTTAGATATAAGAAAATATATATCTTACAGTAAATTTCTTCTGCAGTGTAGCACTAATTCATTCTTAAAGAATAACATTTTCTCCTGTGAAGTAGAACATATATTATTTAGAGAAAAACAAAGAAGCAGCATATCTTTACCCTCCGCACATCTTTGCCAAATGTTTCGCTGTAGCTAGTGCCCAGTATTTCAAACTGAACATAGGGGTTGGCGCCATCTTCTCGGAACTCCATAACACCAGTCAGCCCAGTTATGTGGCCCTAAGGAAATAAGTTTCAGAAATTTTAGAATAGAACAAATTTGCCTTTATAAACACTCCTCTTCACTAAAGGTATACCAAATCTTCTTTTAAATTTTTACAGTGAACTTAAATGGGGCAATTGTGTGTTCTTCAATAGCTCAAACATGACGCCAAACAAAAGACTTTTTTGTTTGGCTGGGGGTTTTTTTGTTTGTTTGTTTGTTTTTTTGTTTGTTTGTGTTTTGGTTTTTTTTAGAAAATCACTTTAGCACTAACATATCCCCTATATTTTGTGGAAAAAAGCCATCAGGTCTTCATCTTTCAGAGATGCAAAGAAAAGGAGGACCATCTTGGTGGACTGTAAGGCAACAGCTTTTCCAGTGTAGCTGAGGGCAGCAGGTTCAGTTCTGGGGTTCAATACAAAGGCAAGAACTCCAAGTTCAAAAGAAAGACTATGCCTGCTGTGCTTCCAAGAGAGGCATGAAGAAGCAATAAAATTTTAAGTATTATTAAAGCCTCTCCATGAAAGTATCACGGAGTTTGATTTTGGGTTTGTAGGAAAGAAGCTTGAAATGACACTAAAGTTTGAATTAATTTAGCAACAAAGGATGGCGTCATTAGGACTGGTCAGAGCATCACATAACACTTCATCAAATTGCATTATTTTACTAGAGGAAAACCATTTCATCAATATATATGAGGAAACTGGGTTTTTTTGTTGTTAGATTTTCCCCAAAATAATTGCTAAAGTTAGTATAGTAAAAAATTAATGTTTTTTCCACTAGTATTTGTGGTCAAATAACTTTCATACACGAAGTTACCATGCACCTACAAAGCCACAGGATTGTCCATATCTGAGTAATTCCACATTCTGCAAGACAATGTAACTGTTAGTGACAACTTAGCTAAATCAAATCCCTTTTGCTCTGGGCTACAGTACACAAATAGGTACTTACCAATGCTCAGCTAACTTACAAAGCTAGTTCAGATGCAGTAAATAGAACATAAGTCTTAAATGTTGTCATTGTTTGGCCCCTCGAGCTCCTTAAGTTCTTTTGTTTTGGGGAAATTGTTATGATGCATGCACACATCAATTTGTATGACTATTCCTAATTACCTCCACAGAAGGTAGCTATCAGAACAATGGAAGCAGAACACACACCACTGGAGCAGCACTGTCGTGTGCATAATTTGTTTGTAATAAATCATTTGCTTGTTTAATAGCTGTAGATCATTTCTGGTAGTTGTAAATCACTAGCTTGTAATAAATCAAAGTTGAATAGAGGTCAAAAACCTCTTCAAGAGCTAACCTCCGGTAGAAATGAAGCAACTCTTGTCAGTTGCCCACACCATTGCGGTTTGTCTGTTCTCACCTTCTTAATAGTCTCTAGCATGGATCGTCCTCCATTCCAAGGCTTGGTGGATTTCCTCATGCAGTTCAGACTTGCCATGCTGTGCCATTTCCTGTCCTCCAGTTTTCTGTGGAAAGCATTGGCCAGCATGAGCACACTGTCATACAGGTACAGGTTGGAAACCTGCAAACAACAATAAGAATTGAACCTCTTTGTTTATTTGAGCATCCTTTCAAAGAAACTGTAAAATACAGCAAACAAACAAAACAAAAGACAGAAGAAAAAACTAAAAGCTGCACACATTCTACGTGTTCAACAGCCAAGGCAATTCAAACAAATACCAGTGCTCACTCTCACCTTCTTTCCTGCTTGGCACCTGGGCCCTCCTGGCACACTTGCATTGCCTGTGCATTATCTACACCACTGCAATGCAGTGCGGGAAAGATCGCGGTTCAAATATACAGTCAGCTATAGGAGGAGTACAGCTATCCGGCAATGGAAGACAAGGATTGCTACTTTGTCAGTCCTTTCAGCAAGGAGAAAAAGATAAAATGGAATTAAGTTCTTGTTCTTTTTGTTCATTTGAGCAATCTCCTTGGTAATTTCTGGCACAGCAAACTAAAGTATTAATGCAACTGTTTAGAACAGAAGGAGGAGAAATGACAGTATTATTTTGGTCTTGTCATCTCTCTCCACCAAATATACAGGAGACTGGTTACTATTCTACTTTCTCTGGGTTTCTCTGGTCTCTGAGCTATTGATTTTAGCTTCTTTATTCTTCAATTTACACGAGAGATAAAGAACAATAATTGATAAAGGCTCTAGTAAGAGCACCACACTAGTAATGCTCAACTATGTATTTCATTTTTCAAACCAAGACGGCGCCAGTAATACATGATCACATCTTTGACATGCAGCAGTATCCACTGCAAGTGATAAAACTTAAGCAGTGGAAGCTGAGAGAAGTGATTTAAAAAACAAACAAACAACCAAAAATGTACTCTCCATCTCTTTCCAGAGTTTACAAGCACTCTTCTTCAAACCTATGCAGATTCAGGTGTATTGATTTACTCTTTACTAAGCTCAAATCTCCAGTTAGCATCAGTTGCCCGATACGGCTTTTTTCAAAATCATTATTAAAAAGATATTTTCCTAGCTGAAGACTTTACCCATGGTCATCCACAAATTTGGCATTTATCGTTTGGATTTCTCTAATTAGATGGTACCTAGAAACTGGTTTTTAGAAACTAGAAAACTGTTGCATCACTGGCTCTGAGTAAACTTCTAATATCTTAAGAACCTAATCTTCAGACACAAAATTTTTCATTTTCCATAACCTAAGTTTGATGTAAATTGAGAATCTAGGCACTTTGAAAAATCTAGTGTAAGTAAATTTGAACAAAAGATATGTAAACAAACATCCATTTTGAAATAATCAAAATAGGAAGAAAATACACAAAAAGAGGTTGAGGAAACCCAATTATTTAAGTGACTAAATATAAAGAGGGGTCTTGATGCAAAAATAATGCAAACCCTGAGATACTATCACTGAGAATCTCTCCTATCTCGCATTGCCATCTTGTTTCCCTCCTTTTCTTTCCAGCATTCCTGAACAAGCAGTTGACATTCCCCATGTTTGCTATTCTATCCAGTTAATTCTTTTCCCTTTAAAAGAGTTTCCAAAGTAGCTACTTCCAGATTTTCTCTCTTTTTAAGAAAAGTAAATAAAGAGTTAATACGTCCCAGCAACTAAGTCTCCTCTGCTCATTTGCCTTTGCCTCCCTATTCTGCAGATATTTTCCAAACAACTTTCAAATAAAGCAACCAAGCAAATCCTTGTTATTCAACAGGGCGCTTTTCCTCTGTTAAGCTACTCTGGGAAAAAAAAAAAAAAAATAATAAAAAAAATCAAAATGAGCCCCCAAACCCACAGAATAAACCACCCCAAATGACACACCATGAAAGCCACTTGCTTTGAAGTAGGCTTTACATGCATGGGGAAAAACACCATTTCTTAATTTATGTCATGGTGCTCTCACTCACCATTGAATTTGATTTTACACCCTCACTTTTAACTCACAGCTCATTGTCTGTTGCCTTGGAACAGCCACAAATCAGAAATGCTTTGTATTTTCTCAGTATGCCATTGTTCTTTGTAATATTGAAAAAATAATTCTCTTTTTTTAATATTATATTTGTTCAGACTGCTAGTTAAGTAATAAATTAACACACAGTGTAGAAGTCCACCCTATTAAGGGCAGAACCCTTTAAAACTTGTAAAGCATGACTCAAAGCACATGATTTTGCACAGTGATCAAAATTCAGTGTATAGACAGTGTGTTTGTTTAAAACAAGAGAAAGCAAGATATCCATGTGATAGTATTGTTTTGGTAGTCCTCTAGGTCAAGAATCACTTCTTTGAACTGCAAAAAAATAGTCAAGAACAATCAAAAATATCCTGGTAACTTGGAAAACACCATCCTTTTGATCCTTCACAGTGTGCAGAGCAAAACCCAGCTCCTGAACAATCACAGTAGTATAGATTGAATGCCTTTGCCTAATCCCAAGTGGGAACTAGCTTTATGCTAGAAAACAGAATTATGGAACCAGGTCTAATCTGATGCCCAAGTAGTGTTGTGTGAGTGTAGCTGAACAGTTGATTCTTTCAATACCTACAGTAAGATATATTATTAAATTACTGTGAGATATATTTTTACCTTCTTTTTTCCTAATTCCTTTCTGAGGTAGAAAAATAAGAATACTTAAACACCTTCAGTATGCTCCTCATCTCAACATCACGTTCACTATCTACCTGAATTCATTGCTATGTATGTATTTGTAGAAAAAAGGTACTTAAAACCAGACGCAGAAATTCTGGCCTGATCTCACAGTAAATCCAGGGCTATAACAATTTCCTTTATTTTCTGTTATATTCCTTTTAATACAGAAAAATCTCTGCATATGTTCTAGATTGTATTTGCAACAATTTTGCTGTAACCTCCAGAATAATGGTGCTGTGAAAATAAAAAGGGTTCAGCGGACAAAGCCTGCATGCACTTGTTACTGCAACTGCACACATATTTTAATTTCCAGCTAACTATCAAACTCCCTCTGAATACAAACAAGACCTCTCAAAGGGAATTTGTGAGACACCCGAGGGATCAGCTATACTCTGTTTCCACCAGTGCTGTCAGAGGCATGAGAAAATAGTAAATTTCAAAATTAGTCTTCAGGTAGCATTCAGAATTGGTAGCAAAGCAAGAGACAAGAAAAAAAAAAAGACAATGTACTTGGCTGCTTTGGGTTTTCCAAGCTCTGGAGCATTCCTTATTCCCACTATCTATATATTCAGAAGGGGAACAGAGGGAAGGACATATCTGCCCCCAAGGATTCCCTTCATATAACAAAAATTGCTAGATTAGAACGAAGTGTTTCATTTCAGTCCTGTTTGGAGGCAGAAACAGTAATTTTCTGCTCCTCTTTCACTTCATTGCTGAGAGCTGTAAGAACTGGAGGTATTGTGACTGAAACGCTTTTTGATCTGCCTGCTGTAAGAATGATGGCGATTGTTTCACCAACATATTAAGGAGTTTGCCCTGTGAGTAATTTGAGGCATGTTCTGGTATAGCTTTGGAAGATTATTCCAGACTTTATGAACCTTTATTTTGCAGTGAAGAAAAATTCCACCATACACAAGTAGAGCAGAAATTTCTGATGCGAATGGAAATCTCTCCCTATCACGTTATTAAATATAATTTTATAGAGTTTTTTATGTGCATTTCATGAGATTTTCCAGAGTCATTTTATTTTTAAAGTTTTGTATTAAGATAGCTTTTAGCTCCTTCAGAGGCACTAATCACAGACAAGTGCTCTTCTGGGAAGGCCAGCAAGCCACAAAGACTGACCCCAACTTCTGAGTTCGTAGCGGAGCCAGAAGCCGAGCCAGACAAGACCACTGAAGAGACCAGCTGGGAAGACAAGCTGACACCCAGATGCCACTGCTTCAAAAACTCATTCCCAAGCTGGGCATCTGTACCCTGCTACTGCCAAAATCACCCTGTGAGTGGCCACAGCAGTCAGCTCCAAGGATGAAGCAGATGGAAGAGGAGCTCAGACCACGCGCCGCCTGCCAGCAGCAGCAATGCTTGCTGCCGCCTGGGGAGTGATATCATAGTGTTTGCCTATGCACACACCAGCGTGCCCTAAAACTGTGTTTCAACTTTCAAAGTTCAAGTACTGCCAAACACAGTTATGCGCTTGTGTCTCTAATGACAGGCTGCATCTCGCTAGGAGCAGCGAAGATCGGTGGTTTACTTATGGTATAACGGTGTGCTTACAAGGATATTGTTAGGGTGGAGAGACTGAAAACTTGACCTATTTCATTTTCTTAAATTAGTTTGCAGAGCCCATTGTGAGACTTCGCATGAATGTCTATTTTTTTATATACATGCTTCGCTGCTCATGGAGAACAAAATCACAGCCAGCAGTCTGGCATTCATGAGAGAACCAGAGTCAAAAAACAAACTTTCATTAAAGACTCAAATGTCAGCCTCAAACTTCCAAAGGGCTATTTATTATCACTGAGGCAAATGAAAGCCTGAACACAATTTTCCTAAACCACAGAAAACTAGACCTCAATCATACATTTATTCAAGCCTTCTGACAGTAAGGAATCTAACTAGTGTGTTATTTAGTGCTTTGCCCGTTCTAGTTTTAAGTATCTCAAACAATGGGGCTTCCAAAGATTTCTTTGGGAGACTGCACTCTCAGAATCTTGTTTTTTATTGATAAGCAGAGCTTTTCTTTTTTATCTTTTTTCCCCTTTTTACTGAGTTACACGTCTCACACCACTTTTCCCTACCTACAGTTTCTATTCTCTAAATGCTCATTGTCCTTCAGCTATTCATTATGAATACCTATCATAATTATGAGTGTTTTCTTACTCAGCACGTTTTATAGCAACGCGTTAACAATAACACAAGGCCTGGGTTGCCCTGTAATGATCAAGCTTGTTAGCTGCAGGCACAGGCTTTGCTCACTAAACATCTCAAGAATTTGGCACAGCTGACACTAACTGTCCAGGGAAAGTCTAGGAGGAGACATTTGATAAAGAAATCTGAACACAACTAAGACTCAGACAGGAGTACAAGAGGTAATATTGGAATGCAAAACAGAGTATAAGATTATCATTTTACCCTACCTCATTTATAAATAAATAGGGCTGCAAATTAGGTTTCAGAAGCAATAAAAAATGAAAAACGGAGGGATGGACCCTTTCATCCAGCCACCTTTTTCTGCTCCCTGATAGAGCACCGAACAAAAATTGAACAAAACAGTTACGCAGTGATAGAGAACCCCAGCAGCCAAAAGAGGTGGTCTGAGCGGAGAGGAAAAGCTCACTCCAGAACGTACCTGGGGTTTGCCCTCCGGAGTGCTCACCAGATCCCACATGGCCAGAGGACATCTGCGGTTGCTTGGGGTTTTTTAACCAATTCTTCTGCTCAAACACCTTGTATAAAACACATGCCATCGGGCTTCAGGGAGAGATTATGTTGTGCAATGGGCAGTAAAGTCAGTTCAAGGATACTTTTCATGCGTGTGCTACTCAGAAACAGTTTCTGAACTGCCAGTGACTGAACATCTGGCCTAAACTCCAAATTAAACTTTGATAAAAAGACATGCAAATGTAAGTAATGAAAGGGAAAGAAAAATGTGGTTCATCAATCCTTTATGGGAGAAAGTGAATGCTTTAATAGAGCTTAAGCAATATTTACTGCCCCCAGTAGCACTTAACAGCTGTGTAATAACTGCAGTGTAAAGAGGTCAAATGAGAGTAAGGCTATTTAGTTTGACAAAGCTGCAGGATCAGGCCCTTAAGTTTAGGCACCCAAACACATGTCCAAAAAACAACTCAACTTACAATAGTTAAATTGCAGTCCTTCCTGCAGAGTTCATAAATAATGACGCGGCTCTGTAGGAGCAACTGATAAGAGATGCCTACAAAGATATCTGATGGTCAAGTCTTTGAAGAATTAAATTTTTACACAGAGAGAAGAGTAGCTGTTTCAATGAATACCCTCCCACACTTCTCAATATCTTCTCTTCAAATACGTCAAAGCAGTGCCTGGAATAGTTCTTCAGTAGAGAGACTGGACTCTGAATCCTGTGAGGAATAACCTCATTAATTTTGCAACACAGTTTGCTAGGGTTTTCTTGTTGCCTTTTTAATCTTATTTTGGACCATACCACATGATTTCAGATACACTATGTCCCTGTAATAGGTTTTAATATAAGTAGAATCACACATAGATTGAACTTGTTAACTGTATAAACGGTAAATATGGGAAGAAACAAACTGTACTGGAAATTCCATTTCTAAAGAGAAATCTTTCTTAAAAAACATAAAAAGAAAAAAATATTTTGAGTTTATGACCACATCATGAATAACCTGATGAAAGAAAAAAGTTCTTAATCAAAAATCAAGTTTGTAGACAGGCTTCAAAACTAACATTTAAAGGGGAAGATTTTGGAAAGAAGCAGGTTAATGCATTAAAATTTCTTCAGACTGACTCCGTACAACTGCCTGAAATAATCCAGTTTAATAGCAGTAATCCCACAAGACACCGTTCAAATGCCATGCAGGGCATACTAGGTCTATCTAGGACTAACTAGATATAACTACAAATCCTGAAGTGCTTCAGTATTCTCTCCCCAGATGAGGCAATACTGACAACACTGATGGCCCAAACCACAGGGTACTCATCGCTAATGGAAGACAGCAAGTGCTAAATTGCCTCTTTTCCACCTACAAAAAGAGTGAGAGATGGACACAGAAAGTCACATATGAACAGTAAGAGAGAGACAAATGTAGTCCTCTGAAGTCAAATAAAATGACCAAGACAGGAAACTTTATAAAGCTTTTTCTCCAGTTGAAGCATAAAGCCAGCTGGGTGTATTATATGTGCAAGAAATGAGGGCATGAGCAAAATCTTGACAAGTGGGTTGATGGAATAAGATTGGATTTCCACAAAGCATTCAGAACAGACGAGTTTTTGGATGAGCTTGCAGAACAGCCTGATCTTTAAAAGCCTTGTCAGAATGCCAAACTGGGATGATCACCCACTGAAAAACAACTTTCCAGGATATGGTACTAAAGACACTGAAAACAAAATCATTCCAAAAAGTTTTTCATTAATTTAGATGGAACAAAGTTAATAATCCATGACGTAAATGTTTATTTCTTTACTAGCTTGTTAAAAACGCTAAATTCTCCCCTATAAGAATCTTACGGCTAGAGGCTGACAGAGATTAGCTTATTCTTCTTCAAAGTCATTAAATAAATAATTAACCAACAATAGCCGGTAAGTTACCTTGACAACAAAGAATTATTAATATGAGATTGCCCAAGGGAGAACGAGCCAGGGATTTCCAAACTGGTGTTAATCAAACTACTTCAAAGCAAGGCGAGGACTCGGTGCTGACAGGCGGTCACTGCCTCTGGTGGATTCATGCAGCCTGACATGGAGCTGGGAGCTACTGCAGCCGCTGGCAACAGGGGTAATTTAGTGATGGGCGGCTGTACAGCAAAAGGTCAAAACTATTTTTTAAGCAAGAAAAAGGAAACAGAAGATTGAAAGTACCTGAATTGCAGGACCGTTAATAACATGTCAGTCATACTTGGAAATTAGTACGAGCTGGATTGCCTGCGAGCTGTTACGTAAGGTGTTTTGGCAAAGCCTATGAAAAAAATGCAGCTACGGAACACTTCAGATATAACCGCGCATGCTAAAAGCATCCTATAGTCAATCTGTAGAAACTTAAAGATAAAACGAGATATACTGGGGCAGCTAATTTGAGAGATCTCACATGTGTCCTTCATTTTTCATGGTACCTCATTCCAGCGTGGCCGGATACGACAGTTATGGCATCAACTTCCAAAAGGTGTACTTTATACCTCCACACTTCTTTATATCTCTTCATTGTTTCTAAGTTTGTAGAGAAGGAACTAATGAGCAAAGTATAACATTACTGCTCCGTTCTCTTAAATACAGTTGCCACAGTGGTATAATATTTCGGGTGGAAACTGAGAGCTTTGCTTCTCAAAACCCACGTTTGGGAATCAGCAGGAAGCGGGTACTTCCTAAAGGGTCTTGTCACTGAAATTTAGTAATAGGGCACACGGCTGTTCGCACTAGCAAACCAGTTACTGTTTTAGCAAATAAGAATTTACTGAGAGAGGTCTGTCAGAGCCCTTCAGATGAGTCCGAGTTAGGTTATGCATAAACCGGCATAGACAGCAATATTCAAAATCCTGCTGCAATGTAAGACTGTTCCCCAATGAGTGCTTTGTTTGTGCAGGATAGACAATTTTTTCAACATACTGGAAATTGCCTTGATCCTCTGAAATGAGTGGCCTTTGTTCTTATTACAGCATACCTCAGAGTACCTAATAAAGCTCAAAAGTGTCTTTTCTTTCTAAGCCAAGATAGGCTTTCCTCTATGCACAAAGAGTAGATCACTGCTCAGAGCTACTGTGCGTGTGATTGGCATTTCCCAAACTTTGCGCCCGCTATGACGGAACCTGAGTAGGCAGAGGTTCTCTTCGAAGAGGAAACATCCACTTCCCTCACTCAGAGGATTTCAGTCTCTGCAGCTACAACTTTTTAGTAGGGCACAAACAAGTAAAACAAATATCTCCATCCATGGCTTTTAGAAAACCTTGACTTAGCCACTTCTCTTCCTGAGAATCTCCCTACCTCTCCTGCTTTCCCACAAGCCTCAGACCTTGCTCTTCGGAAGCTCTTCCAAGCCAGCACACGAGTTCCCTCTGGAAGGACCCCTCAAAGCCCACACCGCTGTCCTGATCAGGCTGCAGCAGCCCCCTCCCCACAGCCTAACCAAGACCTTTCTGGACTCACTCTAACACACAATACCCACGCTGGCCAACTCACAGGCTCAACCACTGTGTTCTCACTCAATCCATCTCAGGTTAAGACTAAATTTGCAATAAAAAGGTTCTAAGCAAGATTATATGCTCAGTTTCACTAAAGGTCTCAGTTTTATCCAACAGCTTCAACGGTGATAAAAATCAGATTCTTAGATGTGCTAAAGTAAACCAGAAACACATGGAGTCCCATTGAAACTCCATGACCTGTGTTTCTAAATTATTGCACTACCCTTGGAAATAGCACCTAAAATTATATTTAAATTACTTCAAGAAAAATTCTGATACCTGGGATAAATTACCAAGAAATCTTGAGATGTTGCTCACACTAGAGTCAAATCTGTTACCAAAATCTGGAACTTGAACTAGTAGTGCATACTTCACACGCTTAGACAATTATCAGCTGCTAGAGACTTCTGAGACTATTGAAATGGGACATATTGAATACATCAGCTGGATTCAGTCCATTTAACTGAATATGAAATGTTCCATAGCCCAATACCTATCAGAGTTCTGTTATCCTCCCAGATTAACTCTTTCACAACAGATGTCTAATAGGCACAGATATAATAAGCAAGCAGTAACACCACAAGACTATGACAGCAAAACTTTTTCTTTTTTCAAATAGAGAAAGATTCTTAAGAGAATGAAATAAGCAAAATCAGCTCTGAGATAGTGCAACCATTTGTTGGTATTTCATGGGCATAACATCACATCTAAAGCACTCAGTCCTGGGAAATAAAATAAATAAGCCAGGAAAAGTTGACCAAAGGTCACATGCTTAGATTCATCTGTGCTCATTTTACACTTCCTCTGAGGTAATACAGTCACAGAAAACTATCTCACGTCAAATTGCTAAGATGGACTTTTCTGCTGGGCACAGCTACTGACCTGCAGCATCTGAAGATAGCCTTCTTGTGGATCGCACAACAGTGATGATATTCGGTGATTGTTCCTCATGCATCTCTGATTGTTGTCCCTTGAGAGAGGGAAAATTTGCCGGATAACTGTCATCCTCCCCAGAGCACTATGTACCAACTCTAATATTTCGTTATCAGTGATTTCCTGTGAATGGAGATACAGTCTTTTAAAAAAACATATATTTGTCCAAATACTTTATATATTCCTTTCATTATTGGATGTTTTCTAAAAAGACAATAGAAGAAAAAAGTTAGACACACATGCTTAGTGTAGGTCAAATGTTCTTATTTTGTGTTTAACAACAACAATGGTGGTTTTTTACATACGATCTGAAACAAAAGAAAACAGCTTAACACAGTACGATCTATCTTGGTAATACTAAGATACTGAAGAGGTAGTTCTTCATAGAAAAGCACCAAAATGGTCTCAGTAGGTTTCTAAGTAAAAAACAGGAGCCTTCAAACCAAATTTATATAGAAAGAGTTTTGGTTTAACTAAAAAGAACCTCACTACATCCTCAGAACAAAACAATAAATGGCAAACGTAATCATCTTTAGGAAATATGGCTGTTACAGGCGAGAACAACGTTTCAGGAAAGTGCTTTTCCCATAAGAACAGTAGATCATTTCTGCAGACTAATCCTAGTAATGACTCAAAGTCTTTTGAGGTTATGTGTATGAGGAAATAAAAAAATTGGAGAAACTTCATGGAAGGGACTGACACATTTTGGAATGCAAGTTTCTACACACAGGATAATCTGGGATAAGATATAAGGAGATCTCAAGGACAGGCTGCTCTTCTTTCCAGGCTTTGCACTGTCTAAAGCTTCTTTACAGACCTGCCCATTTCCCAGCCTCCTAATCCTTCCTGGGACAGAGCCCGCATCTACTGCCCTCACGTTGCGACTGAAGCCAACTCAACTACATGCTTTACATATTTCGTATTTTAAAAAGCCACAAACCCAAACCCTCTTTTTTTTTTTTACCCCAGGATAAATACTTCGAAAATCATGGGCTTAGCTGATCCTGAAATCATAACAGTGGTACAGACTGTGATGGTTATTTCCTGCCAGGAGTCCACCGTGAGGAAGGACGCGCAGTGGCACCGCCGGTGCCTCGTCCGCAGGGAGCAGCTGCACATCCCAGCTCCTTACCACTGCCGCCAGAAACATCTGCACATCACACCAGCCCATCTCCAGCACACGCTGGCGGCACAGCTGGGTCGACCCGTTGCCCAGCCTGCACAGGGTTGCTCTGAGCCCCTTGCAGGGTAGGGGGCTGCAAATAATTCTTGTTGCTGTGCTTACTGGGTCAACAAGGCTCACACCTTGAGATGTGTCATCAGCAGAAGTGAACCTGGCCCCATACTTTTAACATTCAAGAAAAAAATATTTTGTTTTCTTGCCATTTTCTCTGTCAAGCTGTGAGTGAAATGACCATGGGGTTATTATAATTACTTGTTACGGTTGACTAGTACTGTAGCTTTGGCTCAATTTAGTTCTTCTTTGCCGATTTCCCATCATTTTTTTAGGAACATGAATTTTTAACTTTGCAGAAGGTGAAATTCATTGCATTAACGACAGACCAACTCCCTCTTCGTGAAAACAGAAAATCAGAAAATAAATACATACTTATAGAAGCCAAAGATTTTGAGGCTTAATAGAAAATGCTGGGCAGCACCTGCAGCCTTGCAGGGAGCCACCAAAGGAGACCCACAAGTTCTACAGATCCCTCCGGACTTCTGCCTTGGATTTCTCTGCTGTGGGGCGGAGCGGTGTTAAAGCCACACAGTGCATCTAAGCTGCCATCTGAGGGGGAGACAATTTCATGGGCTAGCTTTAACTCATTATCTCCTAGACTGCATCCCTTGGCAGGCAAACTCAGTCTGAGTGGTTGGAAACAGGAGGAAAAAAAAAAAAAAAAATCACAAATCATCCAAACCTTTAGTTCACCTCACACTACACACGTTTTGTGTCCTCTCCAAGTGACGCATGGCCTTGCAAAGATGTCTCGTTATCTGTATCAAAACAGTTGACCTGTTCGTAGCAGACCAGAACTGCTTCCTCCATGGGATTTCCAGGAGTATGGTAGCGGAGGAGATCAATTGTGTTAGATACACTAACCCAGGTTCTTCCCAATTAGCCATAGGGACAAACCAAGTCCTGAATGTAAAAGCCTAGTTACTGTACAGCCAAAGAACAAAACCAGGAACCTCTGGAAGAAAATTCAGAACGTAAATTGGGCTAAATCTGAATCTGAAAGTGCCACCTCTGTCTGTGTGGACGGCTGACAGCAGCTAAAGCCTTCAATGCAAAGCTCCCATATTTTTTTCATCTGATGAACATTCATACCAGCAAATGATCCATTCCTTTTAGAAACTGAGTTCCTTTTTAGAAACAGAAAAAAAATAAAATAAAAGTTGTTGTTGGAAGCGCTGGGAACAAAAGGTCTGCTGCGTTTTTGAGTCGGTGCCGTAAAAGCTAAAGGTAACGGCGTGCCTTTCCCGGCCGCTGGCGGAGCGGCAGGGCCACAGGCAGCACCGCCGGGCACCCATGGAGGTGCAGCAGCAGGACAGCGGGGCCGAGTGCCCGGACGGCCGAGGAGAGCAGGTCACCTCCATCCCGCACCGCAGCGGCCCAAGCTGCGGCTTCCCAAGAAAGGGGCTGCCCCCTTCCCCCCGCCCGGCACGGCCTGGCCCTGCAGACCCCCCGCTCCAGGGAGCTCACGGTCCCATCTTAGCAGCACGGGAAACCTTAAATGTCACACGCAGAAAGGTCATCTGCGTTCTGACTGTGATAAATATGGGGGCGGGGAGGGAACAAAAAAAGAAAGCCAAAAAAGGAAAAACAAGTATATGCAAAGTTGGCCTTTACTTTTACACCCATCAGAATAACAGCATATCTCCAAAAAAATAGTTCTAAGTCTTGGAGTCACAGGGGAAAAAACATTTCACACTGATCTTACAATTAAAGACTATTCATCAAAGTTGTTTGGTTTTTTTTAAAGTAACACATTTTCTTTCCTGTACATGAAATGAACATTTTCTTTACATTGTCAAACTGCCAACTAAGCAAGTAATTTAATTTGGTCCTGGAGGTTGTTCTGGTTTGGGGGGGTGGGGAGTTCAAATAAATGTATCCTAAATTTCCAGTCTTGTTCTTGGATCATTACACAGCACAAGACATGGTAATTAGCATTCGCACCATGTGTAAACCAGGTATTCTAAGTAGAGCTTATCAGCTGGTGTGGCCAGGCATGCGCTCCTTGCAAAACTCCCTCTCCCATGCCCACTTTTTGGCTTTCATGATCTCATGATTTTGCTACTGCAACATGGGGTATATCTTTACTTAATATAGATGGTTGCTTCTGGGATATGCTTTAAGGAAGGTTAAAGAGCCTAACTCTCTCTTGCTTGGCACTTTCAATAGCAGTTTGCGCTCAGGACTATAAATATTGAATTTCTTGGATGAGGATGGAGGGAGAGCACTTTACCCAAGGATAAAAGACGTTGTCTTAGAAAAGTGCTCTTATCCTGGATTTTGTCCTTTACTAAGGGAAAGAATTTGTCTATTCCCAACATTTCAGGGAGCACTTAAATATTTTGGTAGGCAGACATAAGTGTAAGACTGACTATTCATCCAGACTAGTAGTAGTTTACACCACCTGACGCAACACTGTAAGGGTATTTCTTTAAACTGTATTTTCCTTTCATGTGGCGTATTAATGGCAAAGTTTACTCTTCAAGAATTTGTGGCGTTCATTTATCTATTTATTTGCAAACAAATATTGGTCATTTGGGGAATTCATTTATCTATTTATTTATCTGCACACAAAGAACTTCAGTTAGTTTGTAATACCTAGCCATATTGCTCAGGGGAATATTTAAATTTGCTCTAGTTGTGCTCAACTATCATAACACAAATTGCAAAATGAGACAATTATGTTTCACATTACAATCTCTATTTTCCTAGAGGTAATGACAGAAAATTATAAATTTTAATGACATTAATAATTTAAAGAACCAAAAGAGATTTCCAGAAAGCACATCTCCGAGAAAACCGAAGGATTAAACTGAATGGCAATGAGGACAAGGCTGCTCACGGAAACAAGCCACAGATTTATGTGGAATTTTTGCACTAGGATCAATACTGTTTGTTGGGTTATTCTAATTCCCCTCAACACCCTGTGTACATCTATAAAGGGACACTTACTCACTTGTTGAAAATCTAGAAAACAAACTTCAATTAGCTGTTTCTTAAAGCGTTTGTGACTGCTTACCCTATAGACAGGTTTATTCAACTCTAACGTTATGCTGCATCTCGCATGAACAGACACACACATATCTATATAAAAGTTAATCCTTTAAGGCAAGGGCATAATCCATTTTTCATAGCACAGAAAACATTCTAATACAAGTCTGCATGACGACCTGTCTAACTCCCATGCATATGGTCTTCCTACAAATCCAACACTACCTTACATCTCTTCCTTTTACCTGATGCTCCTGAAAACCTCTACAGGAATGTATTTATAATTTAACCGAATTAGCTCTATTTCTAGATGTAAGGACTCTGCACTCGGTGTCCAGAAGTCTTTCTCAGGTTGTAGCAAGTGCCTATACATAGTAAAAGGTCCTCTGATTTAACAAAATACTATTCCATACTAAAAAGTTATTATCTCAGGAAAAAAAAAAAGTACACAAAATGATAGCTATCAAAAGCTGGACAAAACAATCACCATTGATTTTAATGTGGATTTCACTGATAAAACCCAACCTCATCAAAGCTCATCTAACCTTGCTTCTAGCTGACTAAGATTTTCTGTATAGTTCCACAACACTAGAATTAGCTCAATTATGAACGCCACGAATTTCTTTGAGCAGGATATGGGTATACATGCAGTACAGTTTCATGTGTATGTATACCTCTCAAGCATATAGAGGGAAATTATACATTTTTGTAAAAACAAATAAACAAAAATTCTGCAGTGCCAAATACAGCAGCCAAGAGGAAAGAAGCAAGTTTTCTTTGGGCAAGCAGTAAATATAGACTACCTGGAATAAAATTGGAATAAATTGTTAAGTTTTGCATTGCAACATATCATTTGTTAAATCTTAAGAAATTTTCCACAGTGTGTTCCTTGTATTTCTAGTCAGTTTTTTGACTTTTTTTAGTTTGTGCATTTTTGTATAATTTGAAAAGATCTTAGAATGCTTGCCCTACTTTCATTTGTAAACTATCATTAAAAAAGTCTGCTTTTTTCAAGAAAAAATAAGGGACAATGAAGTGTAAAAGATTTATTAGCTTCTTGTTATCAGAGTAAACCAAGCGTCATTACACAGACTGACACTTCAAAAAAAATAATTAAAAAAAAATCTTCTGGCACTTCCATATGTAGAGAAAGACTGAGCAGAATTCCAGTCTATCAGACAGTCCTGGTTCTAGCCAAGTAAAAAATGAAGCCATAACAATTTCCAGAGACTCGTGAGTCCAACTGTTGATCACTCAAAGTGCATATAACATCGGAATTTTTAGGAAAAAAAATATTTTCCAAACAAAAGCAAAGAACAAATACTGCATTCATAAGGACTCTTTCTTCCAAAGTCATGTTTCCCCAAAATTACTCTACAATCCCCGCTCTAGGGAAACACATCATCTAGGGAAACACCCAAGACCTTCCTACATCCTACCCTTGGGGAAAAGAAGTAGCTTATCAAGATAGACTTTATCTGATAATTACTATTCTATTTTCTGCTCATTTTCCTCAACCCTTTAAAATTATTTTATAGAGGAAAATAAGAAAGAAGTGCCCAGATGACAGTGGGGAAGCCATTTGATTCTCAAATCAAAAGGATGAGTAACTATGGATATACTGAGCATGTCTGACATGGTGAAAGGAAGGAAAACGACTATTGGCAGAAGCAGTGGAGCTGCAGGATAGAAATGGAAAGTAAATACGTGCCACCAGGAGGCAGATGATGGGATACTTTCTCATCCCTCATATAACAAACTGCCTCCTACAGACAGTGAAACAGTGGTGAAGAGAGAACTATGAAAACAGCATAAATAAGAGAATTGAGCTAACGTCCAGAAAAGGATTAGCAGAAACATGTTTTGAGTGAATACTCTGAAAAGGGAAAGGAAAAAACATCAATAATCTTTTTCTGCACTTTGTTCTGACTGATCACCTAGGTTGAGTTTGCAAAAGTTTTATTAATCAGCTGAAGATCTAGAAATTCCTCTGCTGGCAGCACCACTAGCATCATTTGGAAAGTGTCATCTGTCCAAAAAGGAAGAACAAGGTGAACTGCTGTCTAAAATTTTTGACTCACATTCAAGTGATGTGGGCAACATCATCTCAATGTGGCTCAGAGGTCCCCAAGTACCTTAGCACTCAAACTTTCTGTCTAAGGCTTCCAACCACTGACAAAACGTGTATTCTTGCTATACTTCCAAATCTTTTTATTACTTCTCCAGCAGAAATTACAAGATGTTTTCCTCCTACTTCACTTGTCCCTTCTCCTCAACTATGAGGGCTTCTTCTGACAAGTGTCATCATAGTTGGGAAGAATTCAACCAAATACTCTACAACCCCAATTGCAATAGTAGTTTCTCTGTTCTTACTGCCTCCACCTGTGGATTGAAAAAAGAAAATATCCTACAGCATACTTTTCTGGATGATAATTAGAGTTTAGTTTTATTTTTCAATTAAAGCTTACAAGAACTTCAACTGTCTTGTAACCACTGGATACTTTGCTTTCCTATGGATTTGGAATCATTACAGTACTCTATTTCTATAGCTTCATGCTATTTATTTCAGATTTCTTACTGAAAACAGATTTTTGCCAATAACAAACTGGTGTCTGAGGTTTGGTTTTTTTTTTTTAATGTATTTATGGTTAGCACTGTACATAAGAAGCAAATAAAGCCATTGATTATTTTTTAAAAGCCCTAGCTATTAAGCTCAGGCTAGTACAAGATGATCATCTGAGTTACTACATTCTATTAATAAAAAAAATTCTTTGATTTTGCAAGAGCTATTACGAATGCAACTTACCTTTCTGCTATCCACCCTGCAGTGTTGTAGCATAGGTTGTTTCACTGATTTGTGTGTTTGTTTATAAACAGGACAAATAAAAGCACAAGCTTGTCTTAGTGGTAAAGAAATGAGCCCCTATTCAACCTTAGACTCTGCGCAGCATTAAACTACATGTTGAATTGTGCAATACAGAAATGCAGTCACCCACCGTGCAGTCCCTGTGAACACACACAAACACTGGGAACTGTGCTAGTGCGTCTACCAGGACAATCAGGAGGGTGATTCCCCCCTCATTTTTCCAGTTCATGGAAAAATGCAATGCAATAATGCACAACACACTGTTATTTTGTAAAATAAAAAAAGTTTTGCTGTATTAGAAAGAACTCCTCCCCTCTTAAGCATTCTGCCATGACAAATACCCACATGGGTTGGTACTTCACCTATGAGAATGTTTTTATTCTCCCCATAGCGCATTTGTTTCCTAAAGAGTACCTGATCATTTTGACAGTAAAGAACTAATAAAATGAAATTTCTCCTAGTTCTCCCCGCTATTCCCATGGTTCCAGTTTGAGAATTTAGAAGTGAATATTGTTTGAATTTCAGCATTTGTTATTCCATATGGTACAGAATGTGGCAATTCTAAGACTAAAAAATCAGGGTAATAGCTTATGTCATGTTAATAACAAATACCCCTTTGTACCTGATAAGGGTTAATCTGAATCAATGAGAACCAATTTAATGGAAAAGCAGCAAATGAAAACTGTAGTCAAGTAGAAGCTCTAACCTTTAGTTTTCAGACTTATTTTTTACACCTTATAATTAAATCTATTTTTAAAGCTCAGAAAGTGCCAGTAATTCATTACTAGACATCTTTCTATCAAACCTACATACAATTACAATATACTTCTCCATTTCAAATGACTGATATCAAGAAATATGATGCTAGGTTCATCCCTGGCTACGTCAAGTCACTGGGGCTACCCCACGGGTAGATTTGACTGACAGAATCTAATCAAATAGAATTGCTGTAGCTTGCTCAGTAGTAGACAGAAAAGGATGGAGTTCCATCCTGATCTGAGATCAAATAGGAATCACAGTTCCCATAAATTTCATGTTTGTCAGCAAAAGTATCGAATAAAGGATTTGATCAGAAGTATACGGAGTGACTGTACAGTCACTGCCATACTCATATTGAAAAGGATATGTGGAAAGACCTAGAACAGAAGGTGCAGATCAGAAAATAGTGAGTGGTGTTCAGGATAAAGTAGTATTCATCTTTCCAAACTAAGATCCAAAAATATTTAGCAGACTTACATAATATGAGTAGGATGCTGAAAAACAAAGAATAAAAAACAATAGCAGAAGCAGGTGTGAAGACAGAGAGAGATGATGAGATGGAAAAAAGTAACCAAGTTGTTGTTGTTAATTATCCTATTTAGATCGTAAATCTTTTCCCAATACTCATTCTAATTTGTACTGCAGAAGATTAAAATGCATTTCCTTTATCTTTCCAGAGTGAACATGTGATCATATTCTTCTTTTATTTATATCTGTTCTGCTGCTATACCCTTGCTCAATCTTCTGAGTTTCATAGGAGATAAACCCCATTCTTTCAGCCTTTCCTCATGGGACATTTTCCTGAGCTTTCATTGTACTAGATGTTCTCCTTTGGATTTTCAATATTGTTCTACATTTTCTTTTCTTTTTTTTTTTTTTTTTTTAAAGTGTCTTACCCAAAACTTGCAATACTGTTCCAACAAGGCCAAGCTGATGTCAAGCAGAGCAAAATAATTGCCTTCCATATGTAAAAAGGATGTTTTCAGTAACATATCTGATGACTAGATTAGCTTGTTTTGCAAGAGCACAACGGTAGCGATTGTTATTCTGTTTGTTATCCACAAGGATTCTAAGCTGCTTCAGCAGATGCTCACCAGCTATACCTCATTTTGTAGCCATACTCAAAGTACTTCTCTGTATTGAATGTCACCTGGTGGAGTGCCTCTGATTTATCTAAATAAACTGGAACTACTACTGCATGTTTTTAACAGTCTCGTTACAATTAATAGCTTCTATAAAGAAAACATTAAAACCATTAAAACCTCATTTTTCCATTAAGTAATCACCTTACGCTTTATCTTCTGCTACACCTAAACTTTTCTTGTTGCCTTTTATGACCCCTGGTATGAGTTGTTTTGCAGCTCAGCCTCATTTTATAATCATTTACTTCATGCCGCCTTTACACTCCTCCTCAGCCCTGTTTCCCACCACTTTTGCTTTAGAATTCCTCTCTGATTTCAAGATCTGTAAAGACAACCCATTGGAACCATAACTATACCTTATTATGCCTTCATCTTCATAGAACTCCAGAGTCCTGTTGCCATCCTTTACTCATTATGTTATCCTTCCAAAAACACTACCAGTTCCCTAAACTTGTGAAGTTGGACAATTTTTTTATTGACGTCCATTATCCCTATTCTCCTTTTCTCACTTCTTCCTCTTCTTCAGACAGTACCATTCTACCATCTCACAACTGCTTTCACACCAATCATCTTCTGACTTCCTTAGCCATAATGAAATCTGAACTGACGGCTGCTTTGACTTTTTAAACGCGTAGGGATAACATTGTCAATCACAGGAAACTGTGGACCCTGTCTGTGTCCCAACATTACTTTTTCGACTGCCAGGGAAATTGAAATCCTCCATTATTTCAATTTCTTGTCTTTGGGGCATTGCTGTCAAAAATGCACTTTCAAAAAAAAGTCTTCCTCAGGGTATGTCTTCTATGTATTTCCACACAGCTGTTCAACAAGTTTGACCCTCACCTCGCCTTAGCTTCAGAGCAAGGGTGTATGGTTGGGACATGCAACGCTATGTTGTCTTTACTTCATCCCTACCTGTCCGTTGCGAAAAATTATCTCCCGTCACCAGTAGCCTTGTGCTTTGTCCTATCATGTCTTACAACTTTCAATTAAACCGAACAGTGATGAAAGTTTGTTGAAAAAGAAATTAAAGGAAGGATGTGATAACAGTGAAACAACTCATTTGAGTTATCATTCAAATTCAGTGCCCATTCTATTTCTGTGAAGAGTAGTTGATTGCTTTGCATACTTTACCGATTTACATGTAAAAATAATGACTGTTTAGAAACTTGGAATTAGATTAAATATATTGATATGAGGGAATAAAGTACTGTGTTTAATTTGAATGTAATTTTGTCTGAATTCCACTTTTGCAGAACAATTTATCTTTTCTCTCTCTCTCTCCTTGGAGAAAATTTCAAACCCACGAAATGTCCCACAAAAGGGAAATATGGTTTCTAGTGCTATTTATACCCCCAGACCTACTGCTACTGCTAATAAAAAAAAAGCAGAAACAGATTCCTAGAGCATTGCTCCTAGTACAACCACACACAAATTCAGTTTCAAGTATTGCTCTTGTGCCTCTCCCACAGATATATGCCCTGGGCAATGCACAGTATTTTCTCTGAACAGACAGAAAAAGAGAAGGAAAGAATGAAAAATGTCAGGAGGAGCTGACAGAGATGCTTGATGTCAGGCACCAAAGAGAAAGAAATGTAAGAGAAAAATAAAAATAAGAAAGAAAAACAGGAAGAAAGACAGGAAATAAACACCCAAAAAAGGGGTGCATCCACAACTGTGCCAGTCATGCTACAAGAAATAGCACACATCTATCAAAGCTGGTAGGTCACTCCATCAACACTTAAAGGCATAAACAGCGAAGGTACAAGCAGAACACCAGATATCTTCTAACAGATCTTCTTCAGGGTCAAAATTGCTGGCCGTTGGCAACTCCCAACACAGTCAATGGTAATAAAAAGTTTTGAACTATTCTGGAGACAAACCTAAGCATGGACTAGTTGCCCTTCTGAAGAGTTGTTTGTTTTTTCAAGGATTTATACAGAAATCACAAATATTCTTGCTCTTAAAAAGCTACTTGGCATGTTTAACCCAGAATTCAGGTAGAATCACTACCTAAATTAATGCAAGAAATGATTTAGTATTCCCAGATGAATAAAAGTGAACATGATGAAATATAAATCTAAAAGGGGAGGGTGTCTAGAAATACATTTCTTTTTCCCCCTCAAATCTCCACTACTTTTGACAGCTCTGCAAGTTTGAAACATAAAATGCCTGAAATGAGAAAAGTAGATATACTTACAAATATATATTTTTAAAACAGTAAGGTTTTTATGAATTTGGCTTCAAAGAGGACATATGAGGGCATGATATTGCCTGCAAAGACTCATCCCTGTGTATTCTCTTATCCCGAAAGACTTGCCATGTAACATTTCAGCCTCCCAACCCCGTACAATGAATTCAACTCCCAATTCACTAGCCTTTTTCTAAAGATGACTGCATCCTTTTGCACCACCAGTTTGTGCATCCAAACTGAACAGGTACTTCAGCACAGAGACTTGGGCTTTTGGAAACTAGCAAATGCAGGATCTTGACAGTACAGCTCTAATTTGAGACCAACTCTTACATTCCAACATTTGTTCATTTGCTGTCTTACCAGTCATATAGTTTTAAGTTAGCTCATCACAAGCTTGGTGGTGTTGCTCAACCAACAAAATTAAAGTGATCAAATATGTTTGAACTCCAAAACTTAACTTCTAACCCGCAGTATGGAACACAAACACAAGAAAAAACAAGCCAAAACAAACAAACAACCCTCCCCCCCCTCCAAAAAAAAAAAAAACAAACACAAAAAAAAACCCCAAAAAACCAAACCCAAACGTTTATTGGATTGTCAATACAGAGAGAGTAAAGTAGATTTAATTCAAGACAATAACAAAATCTCTTATTGAACTAATACCATGCTATACAGTCATTCTTACTATAGCAAGTTAAGTCCAAGGTTCAGATGCTCATTGCTTTTCATGAACAGAAAAGCATAGGAACCTCAGTCTGCCTGGGAGCAAAAAAAGACTGGCTAAGTATTTGGTCCTTTTACAGAATGGACTACACCTGGCTTGCTACTCGTGTGGAATTACATTGGAAAGAGCTGATTTGACTGTTTAATGTATTTTCTTTTCACAGTAGCTTTAAACACACACAGACCAACATTTTCTGTTAAAAAAAGTATAATAATTTACTCCTCTTTTTGCCTGCAAAGAGTTCTCCAAATTTTCATGAATTTAAAAAGTTTCTGTAATTGTTTGAATTTAATTTCCTTTTGAGATTTTATAAGTATGTGCACTAATATTTTTCACTAGAAAGTTATACTTTAGATTTACAGTTTTCTATCATAGCTTCCCTACCTGCTCTCTAGCTATAAGAGAGGAAAAAAAGTTCCCAAAAATAAAAGCAGACTTTACACCCTGTGTGATGTGTTTGTGTACGTATGTACATGCTTGTGCATGGGGTGCTGAAGGTTTTTAGTTGTGATATTACAGATTCAGGCTTCATGAAGTGAGTTTTACCATCTGAACTGTAACAGCAGCAATAACAAATTCACAAACACTCCCTCTCTATAAATGTTTAGAGAAATATGCACTGTATTTGCTTTATGTGCATATAAACTCTGACTCTCTGGGCATCTTGCTGATATTTTGTAGTGGGTCATTACTGCAGCTGACAAATCAGGAGGTACTTAAATGTAACAAGGGCTAGAAAGAATTTATAAAGCCTTTATAAGCCGAGACTTCACTTGCTTTCACTAGACTCTGTTTAATTACAGAACCTTTCTAATGCCACACAATAGAATTTATAGTTACCATTAAAAGTAGCCTATCCAAAATTATTAGCTAGGTGCAAAGAAAGAAATGAGAAATTAACAAAGGAATTGGTTATTAAATTAGAGGCTATGCATGTGTAATATAAAAATAAAACAGCGAATGTGGTTCTTTTTAACTTAGATATTTTACTTACTTTTACATTATCTTTTAACGAATTATTATTAAAACCAGAAATAGATAAAATAGTGCCATTTATCCTGAAAAATCAGTGATTTATAAATTATTATATGTAGTACACCAGTTAAAGCTTTCCATTGCTTTTTAAATATGAGTCTGCACTGATTCCCATTAGGGCATCATGGCACTAAAGTAAAATAAATAATCGTGCTAGTAGGACAGGATACTATTTGCTGCAGAGAGGAAATATCACATTTTAAATCTATGCTATCCTGGATCTTGGCCAAAACACCAACACAGTCCGGCCCTAGAGAAAACCTGCGTGTCATGTAAATGCACATTTGAACGAGCTAAGCCTGCGACTAGCCGCGGCGCTCTTTCCTCTCCTGGTATCTGAGTGCAGGCTTTCACAGCAGTGAAGGGTGAGATTCTGGCAGATATAGACGTATGTATTTGAGGTTTCTTTCGAGACTCTCTCTGCTTCGTAAATAGCTAATGAGATAGAGTCAACGTGAAGGTAAAAATACAGTCTTGCTGCTGCTGCTGCTATGAGGTATATTGGATTCTTTATTTTGACCTTTGGTATTCACCATATGCCAATTCTACTGAGACAGACATGCAACGACACCACAGAGTTTGCATCTTGTACCATTCAAAAAGGAAAAATGCTAAGTGTGTGCTCAGTTTGATGTGTCAAAACATATGAAAGAAAAGATGGTGATGAGTGAATGTACCAAGCTATGTCGTCTCTTTTGACTTTCTTACCTCATTTACATAGACCCAGTGACTATCCTTTGATGCAAGGTTGGTTTCCACAGCCTACAAAAATAAAAAGAAATATAATAATAAAAATAAATAAAACACGTGAAATATATTCCAAAACAAACTTACATAAAAAGGTACTATAAAGCTCATTTTGATTGCTTTTATTGCTATTGGCATTGTTACAGTGTAGTTCTTTTCATCTCTTCCACTGCTTCCTCATGGAACAGTATCTTATCGCTGCTAGTTACATTTGTCTGACTTCAGTATCTAAACCGAAGTACCCCACACCATGAAGATATTCCCTAGATATACCACAAAAGCATTTCGGAGCAGGGTGGTACATCAACATGATAAGGGATCCTATGATGAACAACACACAGAACATGCAGTTCATGAGACTTAACTTCTGTATGAAAAGGTTGCCCAGAGCAGTTGTAGAGGCTCCATCCCTGGAAGTGTTCAAGGCCAGGTTGGATGGGGCTTTGGGCAGCCTGGTCTAGTGGAGGGTGTCCCTGCCCATGGCAGGGGGGTTGGAACTGGATGGTCTTTAAGGTCCCTTCCAACCCAAACCGCTGTATGATTCTGTGATATATCTAATGCATCCCAGAAGGCTGGGTTTCTTTTCAATATGCCTTCCAAAATATACTGTCTCGTCCTTATCACAGCTCTGATAGTTTAACTGTTAGCTAACCTAGCTAATGAAAAACACCACTCTGAGACACTCAAGTGAAATTCAATATGAGTCATCCTCTCTTCATATGTACATAAGACCCCAAAGAAAGTTACGATTTACATGGACACTTTTTCTGGCTTCCTGGTGTGGACTTGAATAATCACTACATATTGTAAAGAAACAACCCATGGATAATTTCTGTACCCTGTTCATTGTGTACAGCCTCAAAAACAATCACAGCAGTACAAAGAGGCTCTGCAGACTGTGGCACTGGGCTGGGCAGGAACATCATCCACCACCTTCCTCTCCAGAACGCATTTGCATAATAAGCCTCTCAGATATTTAGTGTCAGATGGGATGAATCACCTTCTCTCATGACACTGACTACAGATGACGGGCTTAGAATAAACGCCCGCGACTTATAAGGCTGCAGTGAAATGACAAGCTATCCATCCTTCATATAGGCAAAGGGAGGACTGTTACCTGATCCTAGGAAAAAAAGCAAAACACCACACCACAGAACCAAAAAAACCCACACACGACCAAAAACAAACCACAAAAAAAACCAAACAAAAAAAACCCTAAGTAGCCAACACCAACATTTTTAACATTACTTAGTCTATACTGTGTTAAAAAAGGAAAAGAAAATAGTATAAATTACTTGCCTATGTAACTGTGTTTCAAAACTTCATTCTTTTGTGCAGCCTACAAAAACCTAAGACAAAATTGTGGGCAACACACATACCTCAATCTATTTCTCATGTCCACAAGGTAAAGTACACCTTTAAAGAGGCAAAAAACCCAAAAGACAAAAAATCTCAAAAGAGAAAACACAAAGAAATCAAAAGAGAAAAATCAACCCAGACAGGGCACAGGATTTCTCATCATGATCATAAACAGCGTTATTAGAAATTAACTATCCCTGGTGTCAAAGCAGATGAGAACCACTCGAGACAACACGTCTGACAAGACACTCCTCTCCCGAGCACGCAGTGACAAACTGTCTCCCTTGCGTTTCTTTTAAGCTGGCAGGAAAATTAAACTGACCACCTGATTGAGGAAGCACAGCTATTAGGAAAGCAAGCAGTAATGAAAGCGAGGGGGAAAACTTGTTGCTTTTGTCCGTATTCGCCCCTCTAACATATTCAGACAAAGCCAAAACAGCCAGGTGCTGTAACATATAGAGGAAAAGCAAAGTGCTGCCAACGTTAGCAAAGCAGAACTAAATAACGCTCAGGTGCAGAGTTATTGCATTGGCTACATTTTGTGATTTATCTGCAACAGTGAGCAATTTGTATGAATAAATGCTAAGTCTGGGGAGTCGCGAGAGCCAGGGAATTTGAAATGAATTATTGTAACTCATTCTTCTGGGTTCACATAACCGGGCCAAAGTTTTTATAATGAGGTGCCTAAATTTAGGTTGCTAAGGGTTTATCTTTAGTCATCAGAGTGCTAGACCATTCAGCACCTCCCACAGAAGTCAATGGCTCTGCACACTAAAAGCCCAAAATGTATTTAGAAACATAACTGTAGATAGGCAAGTTTAAATATCTATAAATATCTTCTGTTTCGAGCTGCAACACAAAGCATGAAGCATTATTCTAAACCCAGACATGCTGAGAGGAAGCAGAAACTTCTTGCATTTTGTGTTTCAGGTTTTGCACCATATTTACACGCTTGCTGTCCTAAAGAACCCCAAAATGAACTACTGAAAGTCACACCTCTGAGGTGTCGACCTCCTGATAGCACTGGTGCACTGGAGGTATATTGCTGGAGGCTCATGGAAGTTAAATAGTGTGAAGAGCAAGGTCCTGGAGACCTGTGATGTCATAAGCAAATTTATTCAGAAGTCTCAGAATAAGAAAGAAATGACATATGTTTGTAATTTACAGAGTTTCTTTTTCTTTAAAGAGGAAAAAGTATCAGCACTTAGGAGATTATGGTCACCTATTTTTAATTATTCAAGCTGTTCAAGACTTTGCCATTTGTTTAAACTTGTGTCTCCATCCATTTAAAAAGAAAAAAAAAGTTTATGAAACATCTGGAAGGATCTATTGCAGCCTATTTCTTAAATGTACCCTATACTAAAGAAAGTAGGCTAGGAATTTCTGTGATCACCGTGGCTGAGGAAAAGCTCTGCCATCTATTAGGGCAGCATTCATGTGCTAAAATATATTATGGGGGGGTTTATGGAAAACTTATTAATATATGTGCAAGATATCCTAGTTCTTTATATATTCTATATGTACATAGGGTCTAGTTGACACTCGGGGGTAATGCCTCACAACATTTCTGTCAAATAGAAAATCGGCTTTTCAGATAAACAGCACGTTGGAAATTAAAGCTCTTAGACTAGCAAATAGCTTCTACAAATTTGGAAAAAAGAAGGTTTTTCTGAGACCATATACCCTTCCTTCCTTCCCCCCAAACGCATTTCAACAGCCAAATGCTAAAATGCGGAACCCAAACAAGAGAATTATAATTGACTTAGTGGGCCACTATTAATGACAACATATAAATGATATTACCAGAACTGGGCCAGACTGGGAAGAGTGGAAGGGGAGCAGGGAATGTAGAAAACTGTTTATAATGTCTCAGCAAAAAGCATTTGCAATAGAAATGAAATAGGGAGACACTGAAAATCAAAGTATGAACATTAAGATTTGAGATCTCATACCAATAATGATAAAAGAAAAGAAAAGAAAAAGCAGCTTCATGAAAAATGATCAAAGATCTTTTCCTTTATATGGCTTTGTTTACTTTTAAATATATAACATAAAGTAATTTACTGCCAATAATCCATGACAACATTATTTTATTGGAATACAGTAGAGAACAAATATTTACGTTGCCTTTATGAATAAGTAACTCAGTTCATTATTTTATCTAATGGCAGTTGCAGGATTAAAATGAGAAGTTAGGAAACTAAGCAACAAAGACCGCTTTGTTCAGAAATTTATCAATTCTTAGAAAAAAAAAACAACAACAAAACAAAAACAAACCACACAAACAAACAAAAAAAAGAAAACAAACAAAAAAACCCCAACAGAATCAATCCTTCCTGACCTTCTCAAAAAATCTGAAAGTGAAAACATTTCCAAAGGTATACCGGCTGGCTAGTAATAGTGAAGGCTCTTTTCCACAATACCTGGCTGCTTTGCCAAGGTCAGCGCCTTGGGATTAACAGCCAAAAGCAGGCTGTGTCGAGCGGAGTGCGGGGATGAGGAGGGACCCCCTTAGAGGGGTGCTGGTGGCTGTTCAAACAGGCATGGGCGGACTGTGTTCCAGAGACAGCAGGACGTGTTGAGGAGGTTAGGCTTACATGCCTCTGTGTCACGGTCACAGACCTCTTGTCTCCGTGCTGCGTGCCCAGGGGGACAGGCAGTAGGAACGCCTGGAAGCACCATCATCAACCCTAGGTGGAAATGTCTTGCCCATGGCAAACACAGATGTCCCTGTTATGTCTACATTTTTCAAAACAAGGGCTGCCACCCTGAAATCCACCATATAAAAGAATCACCAGAGTGTTTGGCTAGGAGGGATATCAAAGTAGTAAAGAGTATTACTTGCATGTCCTTCACCTTAACGGTGAGAATAAAGAGCATCATAGACTTCCAGAAAAAAAATGAACAAGAAGGTAAACTGTGGAGTTCACAGTTAGAAAATAATTTGGAAAGAGCGTCCTAAGAGGTGCCAAAACAACACAAAACCAAAGTTGTTGCCAACCGATGACTAATTACAGCTGGCAGCAGAGAGCAGATACACCTGCAACGTGGTGACTGCTCCATGGAGGCACCAGCAGATACACCCAACCATCTCAACACCAGAGATCCAGGAACCAGACCCCATTACAAAGCTCCTCCTATGCAGCTGTCTTCCAGCTTGCCATCCCACTGCAGACCCCTGCCAACCAGACAGACTGCCAACACCAGCCCCCCGGACACCTACAGCAGAAAGCCAGGCTCAGAGAGAGCTAGCCAGTGAGGGTCTGACGAAAGAGCCTGCAGGAGACCCAAGTCCTCTTCAGAGACCAGGACAGTGGGGGACAAGATTAAGAAATACTAAAGGTCAGCTTTACTACTATGGAATAAGTAAAAGAAATAGATATGCCTTTGTCATAGGTAAATTGCACAAATCTCAGGTTCTTCTGAGATCGTTTGTCATCTTTCTCTTCATATTTCTAAAGCAACCAGCATGACAATGACAAACATTTTTTCTTAACTATTATTCATAATGAAGGCATAAGTAAAGAAGGGCTTGGGGAAGTAATCACGTCTAAATCTCAGCTCTTTGCACATCTTTCATAAGGGATCAGTCTCAGCCCTTACAATTCATTACCTGCTCACTTTACTTTTGCCACTGGACAGGATTCAAGAGAAAACTGTTTCCAGTTCCTATTGTCCCAAGCAAGGTTCTAACCAGTGACCTGCTTCCTAAACCAGCTTTTTTTTTTCCTCCTTTGCACCCATGGAGAAATTGTTTAACTACTGTCCGTCTTCACACCCTCCCTCCATCCCCCACAAAAAAAAAAAAAAAGAAAAAATTTTTCAAAACCATTTTAAAATCAACTATAAAAAAACAGTGATGGAGGAAGAAAAAAAAAAAAGTCACTACCTTCTTTACATCATTTTGTAAACCTGAGCCAAAGCTAGCTCCAGCTGCTTTCATTTCATTTTTTTTAAGTGGCTTTGCTCTTGATTAAAATGCCCATGAAAACATGCTAGGAATAAGGGAACTGGTTTAGATCCCAAAGAAGAGATACAGACCAAGTTTCCAATGCAATACATCTGACAGTAATTAATTGGATCGTACCAAAGTGCACCTGTTTATCTAAGAAGCTTTGTATATGTCTTGGATACAAATAAGTTAAGACAGAAGATATGAAAAAGTCAATTCTGGCAGAGCAGATGGGTTCAATCTATAACCTCTAGATACCTGATTTATATTTAGAAACTCCTTCAATTAAAATAGCACAGTTCACGTCCAGGAGTGACTTGCATAGGTAATAGAATTTCACAGAAAAACTATTTCTCTGTACCAGTCACCAGAATTCTTGCAATTCATTAGAACCCTTTTTCCTTTGCATTTTAAATAAATCCAGAGGAGATCCAGAGGAGCGTAAATCTTATAGAGTTTAATAGATTAAAAACAAATAAACAAAATAAGCATTACTAGCCACAATAAAGTGCTTATAAAAATAATTTTTTTAAAAAGCCAGTCTAGTCTAAACTCCTTATAATACTTATAGGGTACTAAAGAATACTCTAAACTGATAGTGTTTCTAAAGCTTAAAACAAAACTTTCGAGGTCACACAACAACATCCCAGCTCTAGATCAAAAGTCATAAAACTGAAGCATTTTAGACTCAGAATCTTGACAAGAAAAAACTCAGTTATATTAAACTGAATCAGGACTGCAAGTTTACTTTTCTCATTTAATACAGGTTAATTAAAATTTCTAAATGTCCTTTTAAAGTGAGATATGAAATTCTTTGTTCTCTAAATGGTAAAATGGGAATTTAAAGAGGTTCCATGACATACTTTTTCAGATCCGAAAATCCACTGAATCTGACTCTTTCTTACTGAACATCATTCTCCACGAAGAATTTGCACTTTTAATAAAAAAGGTCTTGCCAGAAATTCTATACTCTTTCCTTTTCTGAACATCTTCCTAGAAACGTGTGCGTACACACCTTTTCAAAAGCACTTGGCAAGCTCCCTGAGTCCCTGCCTTTCAGTGATCGCTACCTCATGTCAATGATACAGTTAATTTCCTTACACTTACAACAGAAGCTGTCACTTCAGAATCTCGGTACATATTAACCACGTACAAGTGATTAATGAACCACAAGCATAACATGCTTTTAGCATCCACGTTTCTTGATAATTCACTGTGCGTATTACCTCATCCTTGGTCTACGCTCTGTAAACATATTTCTAAAAACCCTCACTCAATGGGGACATGTTTTTCCATCAATTATCATGCACTGTTACATTAAACATGAAGCCTGATATTTCCTTATTACGCTTCTGCAGAACTGATTGCTAACAAAAGCTATTCTTCCCTCACTGGTACTGACGAAGCACAAGTAATTATTGGAAGGCTGTCATGATCTTGGATGGTATTTTAACCTTTCTGGGGTTTGCCAGTAGTACAAGTGTATAAACCTGGCGTATTCAGCTTGAGTGTCCCGTAAAAGATAGGCCAGAACAGTCATACAGATATCTCTGTAGCGTCCCACTCGGATGTCTGGTCGTTACTCGGGGATAGCTATCCAGCGGTCTTGTAATGTTTCATTTGTGGTGTCTGTCCCAACGGGATGAGATGGTCCTTTCTTGACCTCTATTAATTCCTCTACAAGCTAAATAACTCAATCTAATAAAGGGAAAAAGGGGTGGGGGTGAGCAGGAATAAGAGAGAGTTAAAAAAAAAAAAAAAGAGGAGAAAAAAAGAAAAAAACATCCCACAGCAACTCTTCAAATACAATTACCAACTGAGTTCCATTTTCAGTTGCTAATAAAACATTTCATGGAAACAGGAGTAAATATGACCCAAACCTTCACCAGCTTTTAGCACACACCCTTACAGTTGATGAATGCTAATTAAAAGGTGTACATGACATTTTGCACAATACGATTTGATAATAAACCAAACTGAGATATGTTAATAATATAAAGTTTGTACTGTACTAGTTTCCTGTTACTTAGGTCATAGGTGATCAGAAAAAAAACTACCCTGAAGAAAACCTACATAAAAGTTTAATAGTAATCAAGAGAAACTTTGAAGATGAAGAAAATTATAAGCAAGAGTGGGAGAAGAGGAAGTGTACACTGCACCTTCTCCTGGCTACACAGCTATAATGTTCTTGAGTAACTACTATAATATACATGACATTGCCTATTGTTTTAGCCTTAATCATTTCAATGTAATGCCTTGGGATTTCTGTTTAATCTTATTCCCATTTTACAGGTAATGCTTATTATATTCAACCTCTGTTGCAATTCCATTTAATGCATATTCCACTGACTGATACATTAAAGTACTCTATATGGAACTCTTCCAAAAGCATTCGGTAAGAATTTACTTTTCAAAGCTCAAATGTCACATACTATTTATAAATGTGGTAACTGTTGACCATTTAACAACATGGCACAGTAGTGACACCGGATAATTGCACAGCTGTCAGAAAGCAACGTTTCTGTAAAGACATAAACACAATGTTAACTAAAAACCACCACCTCTCAGAAATCTTGTACTTAAAACTTTACCAAAGCCACATGCTGAGTTGCCTTTGAAGACCCAGTGAAATCTTTGAAAAGAATAACTAAGTTTTTCTCACTTAGACACTGAATTTCTTTTTGAAGATAACAGGTTTGTACATCTGTATTCTGTTAAAAAGTATAACCTTTTTAGAGACAATTTTGTAATGCTTTAAGAAAATCTGACTCCTGAAAGAGTCAAACTACAGAGAAGAAACTAAAATTCATCAGAACGGGCCAGCATTTGGAGCTTGGGGTTTTGGGGTTTCTGTGGTATGTTTGGGGTTTGGGGGGGGTGGGGGTGGGGGAAGGGAGTGGTGTTGATTTGCTTTGGTTCTCCTCCCTCCTGCCTTCCATTAAGAGAATAAATCACCTGAAACAATTCAGCAGTTTAAGTTTCCTGTTTGTTTGAAATGCCTACATGGGGTTGACTAGACATAGGCATGAAGGTTGAAAATGGTTTGTCAGGCATAGACCCTTGGTAAATAAACCTATTTTCAGCATGGATGATTGCTCTCTCTCCCCACGAGTAGCCATTCCATAGTATCTTTCAGTATATACCACCAGTCTTATACACCGTGCCCCCTCAGCTCTACTCAGAAACACCTCAAGCTCCAACTTCATTTTGCCCTGGAAGTTCAATATAACTTTATAGAGTTTGCACAGAGTTCTCCAGAGGTGACCTTTTTGTAGGTATAAACAGCAGATGGTAACTGTACCATTACAGAAAGATGCAAACTTCTTAGCTTTCTAACGTGCACACACCACCAAACAATGAAAACACAATTTATGTATTCCTAATTTCCTCTTTTAAAAGAAATACGCTTTGTCTTGACAGCACGATAGCTGAAGCTCCCAGAATCATGTATACAGCATAAACTGTGAATTGAAGGAACCAGCTACAGGGTCAAGAGACCACTTTGATTTTCGCGAGCTTATGTTTTTAACAGTGATTCATTGCCTCTGGCACAAAGTTGCCAAACACACTCCAAGGCTGTTATTTTACACAGGTTATGGGGTTTTTAACTCAGAAAAGTGTATCTACACATCAAAAGTTACCCTGTCCATTATCAATCTTTTCATCTACTCACATACATGCAGTCTCTTCTCTTAAATTCCTTAAAAATCCCATCTGGTTTTAAAGGAAAGATGATGACACTGGTCTTACCTCAGCCTCTAACATAATCACTTTCAAACCAGTCCTTTTCTGCCTACAGCACTCGTATTTTGAATTGCAAAATAAATACATAAATAAAGCAAAATCCTTACAGGTCTGAGGACCTTCTTGTCAGTCATAGTGCGTTTTACACACACAAACGGTGCCACAGGCTGTGTGAGCATGGAAGAACACCTTAAAGGTCACCTTAACCATCTCAAACCAGAAGACTCTTCCTGATCAGCTCTGCCAAGAAGAAAGAATATTTTCTTTTCTTTATACTGCACGAGGCTTCTGCGTACTTGTCAATTGATAACTCTTTCAGGTTGCTTGAGGAGGAAAGAAACGCTTGGGGAGCAGCAATGGTGGTAACGGAAGGGCTTAACTCTCCCTTCGCATGCCCGCAGTCTGAATGACTTTGTGCAAAGCCTCACAGACTAAACAAAGGCAAGCAAAGGCAGCAGTCACCTAGCACTGAGTACTCATACAGAAAAAAACCCTCGTGAGAAGCAGACATAGATAAAGCTTACTGTTTGTTCACAGACTTTTCTTCCAAGTAGGTGTTCAAATATTCACCATTTGTGTCAAAACTCGTGATGTTTTGCATCCGCACTTTCTCAAAGCTTGCAGGGATGCACTTGGTTCTCTCATTACTGCGAGTCTTTATCAGCTTTACCTTTGGCAGCAAGAATGATATTAAAAATATATATTACGGTAATGGGGCAGGAGCAGATTTGACTGGAAAACATCCTTACTTTTCCTGAATGTTTGCATACAGTTATTCAGAAGAGTATGGCAAAGTTATTAATTTAAAAATACATATTTCATCCTTTGAAACAATTTCACTTCATCTAACTAACAAAAGCTCACATAGTGTTTGCAAAGTTATAGACAAATGGGGGTTTGAGAATGAACCTTTCTACATTGTCTGGAGCAACAGCTTATCTTCTGACTCCAGGGAAACCAGCATTCATTACAGTTGTGCCTTGATTCTGTTCTTGAAACCAAATCATTTTTAGCATTTCAACTACAGTAATTTTCTTCCCATTGTTTCTGAGGTAGAATTTAGACAAAACACAGATTTATGTTAGAATTTCCATGTACCTTATCTTCTATACAAATCCAGAGGAATAAAAAAGTGAAACTAATAGGGTTTTAAAATTAAAATCTGAGCCTGTTTCACTTGTGATATACTATCTTTAGCAGTGATTTCTATTTTTCCATCCATGCAGGTATGAAAAGAATCACAAGGGAAAATTCCATTCTGTGTAATTAGTCTATACCTCACTGACAAAAAATAAAATACACTATATGGTATAATATTTCTGCAGAATGGTTTATATAGTGGACTATGAGCCTATGTCCATCATAGCCATGAGCCTATGTC
The DNA here is from genome assembly GCA_013400195.1 of Aramus guarauna. Classification (NCBI taxonomy): domain Eukaryota; kingdom Metazoa; phylum Chordata; class Aves; order Gruiformes; family Aramidae; genus Aramus; species Aramus guarauna. Next base: position 175,665 of record VXBL01000835.1, on the reverse strand, counting down.
CACAAATACTATGGGATGAACATAGCTTTTAATATAACAATTATGTTTGTGACAAACTATGACTAGAAAACAAAAATTGCTGCAGCATATACCCCATTAAAATGGATTCAACATGTTGTGAAACAATACAACAAATACAACAATACAACAAATAGTGCTGAACAGGGAATTTGGCATGAAATTCGTCCTCCTTGAGGGAAAAAATCCGTGGGAGATGGAAACAGGAACCAAGTCTATTAGTTGATAATAGCTTTGCTCATAAAGTCTGTGGTGTGGTCAGATTTCTCAGTTTCAGAATCTACTTGAGCACACTGAACTTTTGAGTAAGACAAAGGCCATGCATTTGAGAGCATATTGCAGGTATCTTCGGCTTTGGCTGACGAGCAGTTTAACTGCAAAAAATAATAATAATAAAAATAAATAGGGAAAAATTTAAAAAGAGAATGTCTTTGAAAGTCAATAAGTAGATGGTGCCAAAATGGGATGTTTGTGAGAGTTAAATGTAATGATGAAGAGAGAAGGAAAAAAGATGACATTGGAATGGACCGTATTTTTTTATCAGCGTTACATCTGTTTTTATAGGAGACTCGATAGAATGTGACAATCAACAATAGCAGCTGAAAAAAACCCTGAATAATGACACATCCTTTAGTCACCTGATGGGAACATAACACTATCACACGATAGAAATCATGGAAGAGAAGAACTAAGAACTAGAGATGCATCTGGAAACATGGGAGAAATTAAGAATTTTTTTAAGAGAACACACAGGAAAGAAGAGAAAATATTAATTTGACATGATGTGCATTGTGAATGTCTGCAAACAGAAAGACTTAGAGCATGTGAGCACAAAGACAGATGAGTGATCAAATATGGGAAGAGAAAGGGTTGGTAACAGGGTAAAATAGCTGCACAGAGAAACAGAAACACTGTGTGCAGAAAACAGACAAGCAAAGAAAGAGACTAGGCGAACCCCACAAGCACAGAGAAAGATAAAATCCAAGGGCTAACACCTGTGGGTGATGAGGACAACATACAGAAGATTAAAAAACATAAATGAAGGAGAGGGGACAGGGGAGGTAGGAAATAACCACAAGCCAGATGAGGAAAAATAAAATTGAGAAGATTGGAGATTCACACAATCCCAAGAACTACTGAATTGCATGAGGGACAAATTGACTGGCCTGTCATCAGAGAGCACTGAAGGAAAAGGTCATCGAGCTAGGACAAGAAACGGCCTTGAGGCAAAAAAGAAATAAGAAAAAAATAAAAAAAACCCTATCTTTGTTCACTTAGGTCACGTGTCATTCTAAGGTTACTGTTGGACAAAATAATATTTATACATAGGTGAGATAGGTGCACAGTGCAAATTAAGGTAAGACGCAGCTTAAGATGAAGAGGAACAGACAGAAAAAAGACTTGTGATAAAAAGAAACAGTAAGTGTAACCTCTGAAAAATATTCTCATTAAAATGAATCTTTCTTAGGTGATTCTTTCAGATAAGACTTTCAGTGCTGGCCTTGAGGGTTAAAGTCTGAAACTATTAGAAGAAAATTATAGCAAACATAGGGCTCACAGTCTCTAAAACTACTTTTAGTTTGTGAGACAATAATAAAATGTTAATGAAGATATACTGAATAGCTATGTCCAAACAGAGAGGGCAGTGCAAGATGTAAAAATAACAGTAAGAGTACAAATATGATATCATTCCATTTCTGACTGTAATGTCATTTATAGTGAGATAACAGACAAGATGGAAATAAACAGGGACATCAGGGTAAAACAGACTGAATCTGTGTAATGTGGGGACACTATAATAAAGTAAAGAAAGACTTCCTGGGATAGGGGCCTTACAGCCAAGTTTGAATAAATAACAACACTTACCCATTAAAAAGTTCTGCAGGGGTGATATGCATTTAATGAATTTTCAAATCTTAAAGCCAGAGGGGGAAAAAAAAAATTGACATCAATGGACAGGGCAATCATGAGTTAAATGAAACTAAGTGTTAAGTGTAAGCTAAGGTTCCTAGCTTCATAATAGAGGACCTTAAAGAAATTCCAAATTTCCTCTGCCATCCTTAGATTTTGAGTTTTTAAAATTACTCTGATTTCTCAGCAGTTACTCCTCTTGAACCTGAGAGCTTTAGTTGGTTATTTAACATTATCAGTAATGATTCTGGCAAATACTGTTAAAAGAATTAACTATGATAGAAAACTAGGAAGTGCAGAGGTGTTTAGAGAACATTTAAAAAGGTGATGACTTCTGAAACCAGATAACATAATTATGGTGAAATTTGCTCCTAGAAAAATAAGGTCATACACTCAGAGAACCAAAAAAATTTTTGCTATTATTTGAAACTTCATCAGTTTTAAAAACATCAGAGGCATATTAGAGATTTATTGTCTGTGATCTAGCAATTTGCGCACCCACGAACAATTAGCCCCTAAGATGTATCAGCTAAGATGTTGTCAATAGAGTAAGAAAGTATTAACACCAACGGAGACTCCTGTAGTCACCAGCAGGTTGAGAGTAGAGTTTCAGTTCAGACAGTTTAGTGGCAGAACCGTAAGACAATACGCTTGCTGTATTTCAACTACTACTTTAAGTACCTGAGGAGGATGAAAACCAAAGCATCCCAATCGCTCACTCACAGGGCCATGCTAGCACAAAGACACACGGATACAAGTGGGATCACAGATATATACCAGCTAAGAATACAAAGGTTTCTAAGTATTACGGTGAGATCCTGAATTAATGTCGCAGCGGTAGTGGCAGGCTGAAATACACACAGTTCCATTTCAAGAGAGTACATGATCAGTTCATGAAAGTGATTACGGAACATATATTTATGTATTATGGTGGCCTCTATTCTCGGGGACAGAGGCAAGTAAGCCAGGAGTTCATTTCTCATCTGGTACCCCCGAGACAGTACAGAAACCCAGCAGCAGCCTTCTGGGTTTTAGGAGACAGACAGAAAAATATGCACTCTATACATTACAGACTACAGCAGAGATGAAAGAGTTAATATTGAGTCCCTGTTTCTATTAGGAACTCGGGCATTCAAGGTTTAATCTCTCAGGCTTTCCAAATTGCATCTCCCAGAACTTGGCAAGCGTCTTGTCAGCTTCAATGCAATTTGTTTTTCCAAACCTAAATTGTTTTTAAAAGATTAAGGTGTTCTAATTTTTTAAAGCAAGAAGTACAAAAGCAGTAATCCTTTACCATTGTGATAAGGATTGTCTTCCATAACCTTTATTATTTACTAAAGCTTGACTGTGAAAGAAAAGGAACTAATTTCTCAAAGTCTATTTAGGTAGCTGAGTTGTGATTTTCTGAATTTAGGGCTGAAAAAAGAAGACTGATTGCTTCAGCTCCGAAGAGCTGAGGTAAAAAAAAGAAAAAGATATTCTATGAAAACCATATGATTCAAGAACTAATAACATCATATGGGATGAATATTAGTTCCACTCACGTCAAAGGGGACAAGATTTCATCCTCAGTAGTCTTCTGTCTCTCAAATGCTCTCTTCAAGTGCTCCAAAACTGATAGATTTAGAAGATTACAGCCAGTCCATATGATTTAGTAAAGTATCTCAGTTAACAAGCTCTTACAAAAGACTATCTATTACAAACAAATACACACCGAACACAAGCAAAGAAATCTTAGGCTCTACTTTCTTGATGTGAATAGGTATGACAGAATTCTGGGGAGGGAAAATCCACACACCTTCTACCACGTGCAGTAGTACCGGTCCCAAACAGGTGAGTCCAAGATCACATAAAAAGGGTTTTCAACAGAAAACCCATAGAATGGAGAAGAAAAAAAGATAATAGTAATATAGTGCTATTAGACATTTTGCAGTTGGAAATTAAGGCAGAGCGAGCAAGTGCATGACAAACACCACAAACAACACACGACAGAACAAGGACCTCAAGTCACTCGTCCTTGTTCAAGGCCTTCAACAGTAATCCTTGCTTTAAAAATCTGGATCCTTTCTTGCCTTCAGCAGCGTCAGAAGGGTTCATCACAGCAGATGATGTACTACTGAACCTGCTGCTTTCTGCTCCAGAAGAGGGACGACAAGACAACACGCGCTTGGAGCTACTCCCTCAGTGTCCCAGAGGCCCTCACCAGAAACACGTTCTTACCCTTGTCCCATTTGGTATCCCCGCTTAAAGAGCACTTTAAAGATGTGTACTCTTGGCTATGCACGTGAAGCGGTGCCTTTTATGGCCTTCTCCAATACAGCACTCAAACTGAAAACAAAACATTAACTTACAAAAATATCACCGTGAGTTTGCATTTGCAAATCACATCCTTTTGTGTCACGCCTGCAGCTACTGCCAAGCCAGTGGTTTGACTGTCTTCAATTGAATACCACAAGGCAGGAAAGTGTTTTTCCTTCATCAATTTGAAGCTCATAGCCAAAGCTGCCAGGCCGCAATCAGGATCACTCTGTCCTTCCCCGGGTAGATACACACGCGTGTGTGTGCGCGCACATGTGTGTGGATATACTCCCACATATACGTATACCTGCATAGATGTCTGGGGATGGGGAGGTAAAACAAGGAAAAGGGAGGGAAGAAAACCAGGCCAATGGTAACATCCAAAACATCCAGTCCCAAAAATAAAGAGTATTTTTAACAGAGTTCTGTTATCACCACACTAGACGCAGACTCAAAACCTGACTCCTGGATTTATTATAAAACTCCTAGGAAAATATATATATATATGCAAATTTTCCAAGTCTGATGTACAGGAATAACTAACTCTATATTATATATGTGTATTTAGATAGATAGCTAGATACACACATATATAACATGCATNACTCCTAGGAAAATATATATATATGCAAATTTTCCAAGTCTGATGTACAGGAATAACTAACTCTATATTATATATGTGTATTTAGATAGATAGCTAGATACACACACATATATAACATGCATAAAATGTTATGAATTTAAGACCGATGCAGGTAGGCAAGCGGCTGTTGCAACTGTTCAGGGACCCGCATCATCTGGAAGAGCAGAACTGCATTAGTAGCTATGCTAACAAGTAAAAAATTAAAATGTTTGCATGTGTTTTGACCATTGATTTTTAAGTTTGGCTGTATTCAAGTAGGATTTATTGATCAAATTATACACTTACCTGGAAATCAATATAAAACATTAGACCACAGTTTATTTCCCTTCTGCCTGTGTGTCATATAATCACTCCCTTTTGTGGCTTTAGGGATAGGGAAACAGAGGAGGGCAGTCCTTTTGAAACAGCTTGAATGTGTACATTTTTCTGTAACTATTTGTCTGCTGCTGGGAGAAAGATGCCTTTCCCACCTAGGGCAACACTTCTGGGACAAGCGGCAAGGAGCCATTTCCCCCGCTAGATTTACTATTGCCTGGCCTTTGAGAGCACCGTTCAGTCCTTCAGTTAGCTGTGTCGGAGGAGACACCACAGGGCTGAGCTCTCAGCAAACTGCCTCTCGCAGCAGCCTACGTACCAGGCTCAGACATCACCTTCCCTAACCTCCCATTGTTCCCTGTTTCTTTTCATTAAGTCTATTCAGCAATTCTCTCTAAAAATCTGTGTCTTGGCTGTGTCTCTGTCAGCTGACTACTTCTTGCCTCTTTCAACAAGCACAAGACATTACTCACCTATCTGCACTGCACAGCTGAAACAGCAGCAGACTGCAGCACACTCCTATGCTATTATTTTGCTTTCCCTTAGCTACTCAACGCTATTTCAGGGAAAGATTTATTCCCAAAATTAATTACAAGTGCCCAACCAGTCTTTATTCTGGATCCCTCATCAGCTACTTCCTCCGTTCCTAACGCAGAGACAGGTTGGAGCCATTCGCCCCCATCTGTAGATAAAACTCTACAAACATCAAACTCTTCCTCTCTCTCTCTCCCACCTTTTTCCTCTTGCCCACCCAGGCAGACTGAAGAGTCTATAGCAGCTGTGCAAAACCCCTACACTATTGATTTTTCTGCTTTTTAAAAACAGAAGACAGAACCTGATATTTTGAGCCACGTGTGCATCTCTTGTTTTCTGGGTGTTGGCTAAATAAGGTATATTAGGCTTAATAAGGTATATTTTAAAAGACTTTCATTTCCAATCTAAGATTTTTTTACTCTGTTTTGGTTACTCTGACACCTTTTCTCTTCATACTTGAGCCTTCTTTCTCAGAGTGCTCTGCCCTCTATACTTGGGATGGAACCAAAGACAAGATTCACCAGCTGTCACCCTCTCTGTTCTTCATGGATGTGCCCTTGCACCACCTGAACTTGTGTTGTGAGAAATAAACGTACAAAACAAATCTTCACCAGCTTTCAAAAACCAAGCAAAATTATTTTCTATCCATCTATTTATAAATGGAGAGGACATTTTTTCTTGGCTTCAGTCAACAGGAGTAAATAACCATTGTAATTCTCAGTTTAGCATAACTACAGGTACATATACTTATTTGCATAAAAGGTATGCATATGTACCCCTCCAAATACCCTGTACCACAGGCTACAGCTGCCATCCAAGCATCAGAAAAATTATACTTGCTCAAAAAAACCAAAACAATAACAAACAAAAACCCCAACACAACTATCTGGCATTCTTACACTGTTCTCGTTTACAATTCCACATCTACAACCCACGATGGATTAAGAGGAACCAAAAAGCATAACCCCAGGATGGATCGTAAACAGTTTTATTCATGTAGTTTAAAAACAACTAGGATATCATACAGCTATCCTAGGCTTCACCAGGGCCTGAATCCTTCTCTATGACTACCAAGCATAATTAATTTAACAAACTTGAACTTTCTCTTTCATTTAATAACTGATGATTAACTGCTCAATATACTGGTTGCTTCTCAGGACCTGCTCTTGAGTCACATGCCTGCGCAGCTTGGGAAACCAGTATATACAATTTTAAGCTTTGCTATTCCACCCTATTGCCAGGGAAGGCTCAAAACCTGTCTCAAATGAATAATTGTGGTAATAAGTGAAATAAACTGAGGTGTCTTGTTTTTTATCACTGCTTGAACTACTACCACAGACAATGAGGAGCCTTGGAAAAAAAAGATGTTAGAAACCCCTGTCTGACACAAAAAAAAACCCAAACCAAACAAAAAAAACCAAAAAAACAAAAACAAAACAAAAAAAAATCAAAGTTCCATCAATGTTTTAAGCATAGTGACAACAACTCAAAAAGGAGTGTACATTTTCAGTACCATACTTTTAAAATAAATAGGATTTAAAATGCATGACTAATTGGGCTCATACAAATCCCCCTTTTGAATTTACATATGTAAATGTTTGCAGAATCATCCTTTATCTAAGTAATTATGCCACCCTTAGTTACATGATTTAAATTGTATATGGTATAGATAAGATAGAAACAATGATAAATTACTGATCAATCCCTACAACAAGCTTTTCTCATTGAGTAATCTATGTGCAGCCTCTCTGACCATGCAGTTTCCAGCTCGCTCCTCAAAGGGTGGTTTTGGAGCCCTCTCTGAAACACCAGCACTGAGGATGCTTTTCAGGGCCCTTCATGCTACTTCATGCTTTCTGCTCATTATAAGCGGGGGTGGATCCTGGATAAATGACTCCCCTCAGCTTTCTTTAGAGATTAGTGCTTTGATCAGATAATCTACTGACATTAATAGGACTCTCTTCAGTTTTTTTTTAAATAAGGGTTGAGCCAGGCTTATGTATTGGGTCTGGCTGAGCTGGGGTTATTTTTCCCCACAGCAGCCCTCCTAGTGCTGTGCTGTGCACTGGGAGCCAGCAAGGTGCTGGTAACACACCTGGGGTTTGGCTACTGCTGAGCAGCGCTGGCACAGCATCAGCTGTCTCTGCAACATCCCCCTCAGCAGTAGGCTGGGGGTGGGCAAGGTCTTGGGAGGGGACACAGCCGGGACAGCTGACCCCAACTGACCACAGAGATGTTCCATACCATAAGATGTCCGATCAGCAATAACAGATAAGAGAAAGGAGGGGAGGTGGGACATTCGTTATTACCACATTTGTCTTTTGGAGCAGCTGCTACACGTACTGAAGCCCTGCTTCCTGGGAAGTGGCTGGACATAGCTGCTGATGGAAGTAGAGAATAAATCTTTTGGTTTTTCTTTACTTCCATGCACGGCCCTTGCTTTTGCTTTATTAAACTGCCTTTATCATGACCCATGAGTTCTTTTCCATCTTGTTTTCTCCCCCCCATCCTGCTGAAGAGGAAAGTGATAGAAAGGCTTGGTGGGCACCTGGAGTCCAACCAAGGTCAACCCACTTCAGGTCAGAAGAAAGAATATGAAATAAACACCAGTTATCTCTTTTCATTAAAACATTTTCATTAGACCTTATCATTTTTTCCTCTGGGAGCAAACTACTGCAACAACTCTAATGAATATCTTGGCAGAAGAAATAATAATTTACATGAGAGGCCAAATTAATATCTAAATAATAAACTCTCCATACTGTGGAGTCATCTTTTCACTACTGAGCCCTATATACATAATGTACCACTGCTGAGTAGATGACTTTGAATAATCACAAGTGACCTGAAATAACAGCAAAGTAACACAGAAAACTACATTTTTACCATCATGTCACTGTCTCCCATAGGGACTGGAATCCATTGTTCCACACTGTAAAATATTGTTCATGTAGATATTAATTCTATCTTGTCTAACTTTAAAGTTCACATTCATAGGCTTTTTTGATTAATGAAATGGCTTTGACAGCCAGCAGCTTCTTCCCAATATTAGAGAGAAAGCAGGTGGGTGCCAATTTACGATTATTCAAACTAGTAATCTCCTGTGTCTCTGGCTGCTATTATTCCTTTGCCTGTGACCCAACCACTTAATGAAGTGAAATTAATTTACAGTAATAGGAAATTCTCAGAACTACATGAAAGCACAAGCTTTAATATGGGAAGAACAAATGGCCTTTTCATGCAAGGCTGACCACAAGCATTGTAAAGAAATTTGAAAGGACTTTATACCTTTTTAAGTAGGTATGGTATTAGCTGAAACAATATACTGCAGTAAATATGATAAATCATCAAACACCTCTTTGAAACAGAAAGCACCAAAACAATTTTCTCCTTTTGTCATGCAGCAGAATTTTCTCATCTGCATATAAATGTGTGACACACATATATTTTGTAAAGGTAAAACCAAGATCTCGTCATCCTTCAAATCCCTTCTAACGCTTCTATCATGATACTCATGATAAACTGCCAACAGAAAACCAGTAACAGGGAGGTTTAACATTTCTTTTGCTTACTTGTCCTTTGCAAATGTATGTATCAGTGCACATTAGAGTTGAAATAAATATGGTTTTATCTTAAATGGCAAAATACAGCTCACATTTTACTCCAAATATATTGTTTATCTACAAAATTCCGTAAAAGGTTGAAACTGTAACTCAAACCCCCACATTCTCATCTTTCCTTTCATGTAGGAAAAATATCATTTTCCTAAATTTTGCTTTAACATCCCTTCCCCACCTCTGCCCTAAAAAAAACAAGAGAGAGAGGAAGTAGAGAGGGAGAGTTGTGCAAGGGACACAACAGCTGGGACTGTTGGGGTTTTTTTTTTTCCAAAATAAAATTCTTTATTTGAAGCATTAAACATGTCTCATTATTTTCTAACCAGCTCTAATAGTTGTTTTGTTTTCCCTGATACATTCTGTATTTTTACATGAATTTATCAAGTCTTCTTAGATCCTTGGTGGAAGGAATGGTTTCCAATGCAGCAGTTAACACAAGGATACCTCAATATGTCTAGGTGCTCTAGAAGGACAAAAGCCACCACACAAGTATTCATGTATTCACCTGCTCTCATTGCACGCACATCGTGGTGATATTCAAGCAACAAACTGAGAATACCCTTTGATATTTCTCATTACCTTCTCCCCAAACCCAGATTAAGATCACTTTAAGAGATTTCTGGTGCATTGTCACAAGTTGTAGCTCTTCCTCTCGCTGTTTTGCTTTTCCTTCTTCCCAGACAGTCGTTGGGAGAACAGGATAAATCTTTTTCCTTCCAGAAAACCTCAGGTGGCAACAAGAGGCTGTGTTGACACTTCTGCTTCGAGTAGAGCCTTTGCTGGTTTGCCCAGAGTTTCAGGTTATCTCCAGCTAACTCAACCTATCACTACACAAATCTTGCCTTTCCAATTACTAAGGAAATTAATCTATTTTCCACTATTAGTGAAAATCTGGACCAATTTTAACACTGGATGGATCTTTTTCTTCCCAAGAGATTGTTAATAGTTCACTGAATTATCTCATGGAAACCGGGTTTTACTTCCTACCAGACTTGGAGATCCTTATGCAAAGTCTGGGCTACTACCCAAGGTATTACTAGCAGGTGTAACAGGTGTAAGCATGAAACATGCTTTCATCTGTATTTAACCTAATTTGCACACCTCTGCCAAGAAATGTAGACAAGCTAAATCAATAAAACAATCCGTTGCTTTTGTCACAGAAGATGTCTAATCAATACCCATGCAAATTACCTAGGACAACCAACATGGTGGTAAGGCAATCATACTTCTCTGCAAACACAGCGCAAACTCGAGCTTCTTTCAGGCCGGCAAGCAAACTGACTGATTAACAAAGACAGACACAGTGAGATATGTGAAGTCTTTACAAGATACCAAATGATTCATATCTAAGGATAATTCAAAGAACTCTCTCTCCCTGTATTCATTTGTTTACTCAAATAAACTGAAAATCTCCTCAGTGTACTTGATATTACAAATTTATTCTTTCAAAAGCTGGTTTTCAGGACTACTAATTCTTTTCTGGCAGTGCATCTAAGTCTTCTGTAACTCAAATACAGTATATACATATCACCCTACTAAAGCTGAACAGGATGCACTGATTTGGCAATGTGTTCAAAGTAATCTTTCTTCAGGAATCCTACTAGATAAAAATGAAGAATATTCCTCTACTAGATGACAGTAGCTCAGAAAACATATATAATGGAAAATATTTCAGTATTATGGTTAAATAACAAAAGATAGAACTGAATCTTAAAGGAGTTAATTGATGGGTAGTTCAAACCAGTAATTTTAATTTTTAACAAATCTCAAAAAGCCCAGGAAAATCTGAAGGATTAATAGTTCTAAAATATAAAAAGATTAAGGGCTGATGTAAAGAGTCATATACTATGGATCCCGATGTTCATCTCCGGTACTAAAACAATTAAACCAATGACTGGTCAACCAATAATTAGATATTTAAGAATATAATGAATGCTAATTTAATTGGTTAAGAGAATAAAGGATCTGTTTTATTGTGGGGTTTGAGGGCTTTTAAATGTGTTTTGTTTTTCTCTTTAACAAGCTTACTGGTGAGATTCAGAAAGAGAAATTACTGATACAGACTCTTCAAGTGATTCAACTTAATGACTAATTCAGCTTAGTACTATACAATGTTTGGTTTGCTAGTAGAGATTCTGTATCGATTTAGGAGAACAAAGAGCGGATGGGTTAGTAAATGGTTAACTCCCCCTTGTCCTATCCTTATACTAATTCTGGTAAGAAGTAGCGTTGGATAAGTTAGCCTGCGATAACCAAAAAGGCTAGATGATCCAGGGGTACCTTTTAGTACTACGTGTTGTCAGATAATAAAGCGTTGAGGCAAACTCAGAGTTAGAAATACTTCAACCCACGCAACCCTCGGCATTTGCCTGTCCAGCATAAGGGTCTTGCTGAATTCACACCAGTTGCCACATGCTTTTAATGCAGCATTTGCTAAGATTCTTCTTGCCATTTGTACTTTAAAAATATGGGGTTTGCTCACCAGAGCAATCCATGTCTCTGACACCCTGGGTGGCACACGAAGGCTGCAGTTTACAGGGAGGGGATTCAGTTGGACTATTATACCTTTGAGAAAAAGTAAATTGCATATTCAAAAAAATGCTTAAAAATATTAATTGTAAGTTGAAGCTCCATTCTGAAGCACAGTTCAATCATCGGGGAAAAAAAAGAAAACTAAGTAGTACTCTCCAATCTGCCTTCCACATATAGTGTGTCAGAATTCATCTATCTCTTCCACAAAAAAAAAAAAAAAGACTATAAATGTGGTAGCTTGAAGAATTTTTACTGTGAATGTTTGTCTATTTAAGCAAAATATATCCTTATAAAAATAAGCAACTGCCCTGAGATTAATACATACCATTTTAAACTCCTTGACCTTCCCAGATCTCATTTTAACCTTGAGCAGGTGATTCAATATCCAAATACTTGGTTGCCCAGAATAAAAGAGGATATTAATGCTTCCTTAGATCATAAAGCTGCTGTGCATGTAAAATTTACTAATGTTTCTAAGGCTCAGAAACTATCAGGGCAAAACCCAGAAAAGTACACAAGATACAGGTGCCTATTTTGGGGTGTAAAATTCTCATTTTAAATGTAAATACAGAAACCTCAAATCAAACTCACCATTTTAGAAAATCTTTGGCTTTAGTAACTGAAGCAGTCTGAAAATTTGTATGTATAAAAGTTAAAAATATATAACTCCTGTTATGATTTGCCTCACAAATTCTCCATATAATTTTACATCAGCACAATGTGGGCATCATTTATCACTAACAGAAATTGATCCTCTCATAGTATCTGAAGGTTGGTCAGAAGATTTACAAGACACAGAAGACTGGAAAGCCACAGAACCACCAAAGTCCCTTCTGAGCAGCATATTTACTGCAACAAAAAGCAAGACTAGACTGAAGAAGAGAGATTCCTGAATAATGAAAATACACAAAGTTCAACTGCTTGTGGACAGAGATCATCTGTAAGCAGTTGTGTATGGTTTCTAATGAGTAAGGTGTAATGCATTTAGAATGGCACAATTTGGGGGCATTTTTGGTTTAAATTTTCATGCAAAATTCAGGAGGCACTTCCTGAATAACCAGTGCATTTACACATACATTTACATCCACCTTGGTAAAACTCTGAGACTATGACTTAGTTATACAGGGAAACTGATGCTCACTTCAGATCCTGCACATGGCAAGTGAGTGCCAGAGTATGAATTTCTAAGTGGCAAGCTTAGATAAGGTCTGCCTCTGAAGCCAACAACCCTGGATGTACAGAGGCTATGTGTAAACGCTGCCTAAACCAGTCAAGACCATCTAGACACAAATAAGGATGAAAAGCATCAAAATACTGGTAGAATTGGTATAAAACAACTCCTAACAAAACAAAACAAAAAAAAAGCTTTAGAATGTTTTCATTTCACACTGAAAGAAAAGGAAACTTCTCTAACTTGTTTTCTTGAAGAATATATCTCCAGCACCTCAGAATATCCAACTGAAAAAAGACAAGTCCATTTTTCACCATATCCCTGAGAACGACCAGCTCTGACCTGAAAGCGATAGTTGCTCTGCCTTTCTCGGATCAGAACCTCCATCCTGCACCTAAAGCCCATTCCTAATAGCAGCTTAGTCAAATCCAGTATGTTTCATGAATTATCTCATTTTTAACAAAGCAACCAACTCAACTCACCGCATTTGCAACAATCAGTAACAACAGGTGAAAAAACCTGTTAAGGGCTGGAAGTATTGTTTGTTTATCCCCTGCTCCCTGCTCTCCAAAATTCTCCTCAGCATTTACCCAACTGCTATACTTCATTTTGGAAAAAGGCTAAATTATGGAGGAGACTTTTAGAATGAACTCTTCTTGTGAGCTTCCTCAGCTCAAACTTTGTATTAAAAATGAATTTGCAGTCTTTTTTCAGTGGGATTTGGGTGCTTTCTGCTCTGGATGTTCCAATAGCTGCTTCTTTAAGAGCATTCATTTCAAGCTATATCTGTGCAAAGAGATTTTCAGAAGGTTGAAAGCTGATATGTGTAATAAAGGATCGTTCAAAAATCCAACATATTCAAAATGTACGTAACTCTAACCCAGTGCTAAAATATTCCCGTGAAACGGCTGCTCATAAGGATTACTGAAAAAGGCTTTACAGAAAAATCAAGAAAACCTGAAAAATCTTCTGGAGGTAGACTGATACATATTGAAATACAGCCTAAACAAGTTGTTCCTTACCAGCAGGGGTGCACAAATTCCCTCAGAGTTTACTCATGGCAGGAAATAAAAACAGACCTTTTGTATTCCCCTGCAGACTTGGCAGCGCATCCATAGCCGATTCCCACTTGACTGACTCCAGAGCTGATCCAAAGCTCACATTCTTTCCAACACTCGCCAATGTACGTTAAAGAAAAATCATGTATCCCACGATTATGTACACAAAGGTGATGTCTGATATCTAGAACGGGCAGAAAGTTTCAATACAGTATATAACGGCAGAACTCATTAGGATCACTAACAGCTTAATTTTGGAAGAGATTTGTGGACCACCTGGTTTGCATTAAAATAATATAGAGAACGTATAGAATTCTGAAGTCAGGATGTGACAGTATCCCAGCATCAAGGAGAAAAAACAACCAAACAACAATGTAGTGCTGCTAATCTATAAAACTTTTTTGTTTGGATGCATCGTCTGGAAGCGGACACAAATCACACGACTCTGTTCAGGTAAGCACTCGGACTAGTGGCCTGTGGATGAGCCCAATAGATCTATGAATGTTTATACCTTATAAAAATTTTAATGTTTACCACCTTTATGCTAGCTACTCTGAAACTGAAAAACTTGGTGCTTGATTGCTCAGAAGTAGAAATGAATATGGATATTGGCTGTTTACACACACACATATATGTAAATGTGTTTGTGCACAGACATATTTTCTTACTCTCTGAAAGCTTTGGTGGGGAGCAACACCAAATTTACAGTGAACATTGTGCCTTCAAGAGCAAAAATAATGTCCCAAATTACATTCTAGTATTATTAAGTCATTTATTTATTTTTTCAGTATTCTCTAAAGATTCGTCAGTTCCTCTCTGTTATACAAATATCCCTGATTTTGGCTTTCACTCCGTTACACCATTATAACAAATTTACATCTAAACACATAAACACTGTAGGGTAATATTTGGAAGCCTGTATTATTGGCAGAGCAACACTCTGATGTTTCCGTATAATCGTGTTGTATATAAAGTGCTCTTTTTAATATTTTAGAGCTCTATTACTTTCTCGTAATTGGAGTGGCAAGACAAGACATTCTTCTTTTACTTTAAGAGGGTGTAGGGAAAGATAAAACCAACTCAAACCGAAAACTGTTTCTGCAGCATAGACTCTTACCTCATTTAGAGACTGTAGAGAGATAAGAAAAAAGGTGCTAACTTCTGGGGGATGTAACAGCATGTCACACACATTATCAAAGGAAATGGGGGGCGGGGGGGAGAAGGGGAAGAAATGAGAAAATTAAAATTATCAGTATTATCCCATAAACAATAAAAGGTGAGCAATTATTATTTTACTAGAGCAGAAAGTGGTACTCTGTAGTATAACATTAATATATTTATATTAAAATGTTCCCATAAGTGTGAGTTCTTGCTCTTTTCCAAATCTACAGCCTATTTGTATTTACTGTTAACAAAATCCTCTGGCAGGATTTTTGGCAGAAAATCCTTCTAAGAAATTAATGTGTCTTATAGAATACAGTTTTCCTTTGGATAAAAAAAGAACAAACAAATTACGTGAATATACCTTATGCCTTTAATATTTTGCCAAAATGTGACTTCATTTTACTTTTGAAAATAGGCTCAGGAAAACAGTGTGATAAAATTCCTCTAACATATGGATCTCCTCACATCTGACTCTGGACCAAATCCAGACTAGGTCAATACTGATCATTTATTGTTTCATCTAGCAATGGTGAGATTTTAGCTGTCTGAAATTATATAAAGTCAGTTCCTGAGGATAAATGACAACATTTTAAGATATTTGTAGGTCATATACAAGGTAAAGCTAAGTAGGGTCTGGGTATGAAGGCTTCTTGACCGGACTAGATGGACCCTGTGGTTTATCTTTTTTACAGATAAAAATTAAATCCAGCCAATAATAATCTTTGTATAACATTTTCTATGAACCACCAGTACTGCATCTCAGTGCTCTGGTACTGGGCATCATTTCAGTTCACAAATACATCTGGACCAAGCTCACTGATTTCAAGAGGCACAACGTACATAGAAATGCCTTCAAACACTATCTCTCCCAGTTATTCCACTCTGTCCAGTCAATGCTGCGGAAGTAAAAGGCAATGCCAAAACTGAATATCCTTCTACTTCCATTGCCGTAGTGTTGTTGGAGGTCCTCTCTCCTTAACATTATCCTACTGGAAGTACCAAATTCTACAGTTGACATAGTATTTTGGAAAACAAGTTGAAGTCTTTGAGGCAGGACAGAAGTTTATGCTACTGGGTGACACAACTCCCAAACACCTGTGCTGGCCCTTTATGAAGTGAGATCGCCAGTTTATTATAGACGTGCAGTGCTTCGTGAGCATCCTGAAATGGTTCTGTGTTTCTGCAGCACGTTATGGAAGTTTAGAGTAGCAACAGTGGGGGAGGTGGACTATGTTTCCAAGGTCAGAGACAGTCAGTGCGGGACATATGAAGAATAATAGTTCTATTTACTAATGGAGTGGTTTGACTTTTTTGAAGTTTCTTTTTTTTTTGTTTGGTTGGGTTTGTTTTGTTTCATTTCCTTTTCTTAACTTTTTCACCACTCCTCCCAAAAGGCCCTAAAACCAGTTATTTCAAAGTGCCAATTTCTGACCCATACACATTTGCTTTAAGAAACAAATGACATTCTGTTTGAATGACAATGTAAGTGCCTTTTGGTCTTAACTGCCCCGTTCTTTAGTTGACAGAAAATAATGTCCTTTTACTTGAACAGCAAGGGGCAACTTTTCAAAAGACTAATTAGGAAAATATTACTAATGACTCATAATATTAAACCTTTTCTAAAGCCAAAGATATTTTCTTGAATCATAATTAGCTTTGTGATGCATTTCATGCAGTCCTGCTTAGTGTGTAAGATACTATAATTCCAATACTTTGCTTTTTATAAGCAATTTTTGTGAAATGGTCATTACTGTCAACCTGAATATCCCATGTCATTAGACAGCTAAGTCACAGTCCCTTATAGAGATCTGTACTGCACTCAGCACCACTTAATGACTTTTCATTTAGGTAATAAAGCTAAATGTGGTAACGAGCAACATTTTATTTTCAACAACATTTTTTTCCAGCATTAGAAACATTAAAGTCTTTCCTCCTTGTGCACTTCTAAGAGACTTATCTCAGCTAACTTTAGGTATGTAAAATTAGGTGCCTAATCCAAGTAGCTCACTAGAAAGCCAAGTCAATAGAAATAGATATACAGCTACAGAGTAATTTATCCTATTCAAGACAGGTCTAATGAATCACCCTTTGAAAGTGTCTTTCTTCTGATTACAGAAGAAATCTAGGTGATAAGCTTAGAGAAGGCCACAGTACTATAGATATTCCTTGTTTGTCCAGTCTTTCTTTGTTATAGCTCTGAGATGCTCCAATCAAGACCGGCAAGTCGGCAATCCATGACCAGTCCAACAACTAACTGGTGGAGCAGTGCGGGAGTTTGGCTCCTCAGCCACATCCATGAGTACTGGTGAGGAAAACAGCAGACAGCCCACCACAGCGAAGTGGCAGTGATGTCAAAGCCTGCTTTGTCTATGTCAAATCCACCTCTCATGTAGTTGTGGAGAGGCAACAGAGGGACTTGAAGGGAATACGTTGCTCTCAGAAACAGCAGTTGCCAATCTCCCTTCCAGCTGTTCTGACGGCAGTAAAAGCAATAAGCACAGTTCGCCCAAACTTTGTTACGGTTCTTTTCCCTTCTTCCACTTTTAATGGCAGGACCTTGGGACTCCACATCCCAGCCCCTAGTCTTTACTGGGTCTGTTACCTAAGTGAACAGCATTAACACAAAGGAAGCAGAAGCCAAACACCAGGGACTTTCCAGACGGACTTATAATGAAGGGGCCAAATGGTGTCTTAAAATTAGCAACAAAACATGAAGATCATTTAAAACAGATATTTATGTACTTCTGTAATGCACAGTAGAAAAATTAGTCAGTAATCTTCAAATACTGAGAGAGCTGGTTCACTTCAACAAGTGAAGATGCAATAAAAAAAATTTAAAGCCCCCACAACCCAGCACCAAAACACAAAAAAAGCTGTCCACTTTGCAATTTCACAAAGTGGACAGCTTTTCATTACACAATGTTTTCATGGGTGTGAATCACACTATCAGGACACAAGGGCGGTATGAGTCATACTATGGAAATCTCAGCGTAAGTCATTTCTTGTGACTGCACTATAAAGTATACAGAAGAAATACATTCCTGCCTGCCTGAACCACACCAGAACTACTAGCCATGCCCTTGATCCAGCAAAGCTCTTAATTAATCATGATTAATTCTGAGTTAGTAATATCTCAGTCCTGTTTCTGAAAATGCCTCTCCGTTCATTTTCAGCTAAATACGCACTTAGGTACTTTCCTGAAGTAGAATCCACATTTTGATAGAAATATTTACGTATTTATGTATTAGTACAGCAGAAAATGCAAAAATACATATAATCTGAAAGCATGAATTATAAACATTTTAAAACATAAACTACTTATTAAATACTGACTTGAATTTAAAACTGCCATATTGTATAATTCAAAGGCTCTATACTTGCTGACTTAAAATACATCCACTTAAGAATATAAAATTAAAGAGCTATAAAAAATGCAACACTTTAGAGGAAAAGAAACAAATCATATAGTTGTAAATAACACAAAAATGGTATTAATCAAAACCAAGTAACAAAGATTTTAGTGTTATTAAAAAAAGGCTCCAACATTAAAATTCCACTAAAAGGGGCAACACAAGAAGTAGTATGAAGGGAACTGTAAAACTTTATTATCTCTTTTATCCCTCAAGATCAACATGTCCTTCCCTTCCGCATTATACCCTTTCTGCAGTTTCCCTCCTTTCCTCGACTGTCTCTGCAAAGGCAGAAGGAATTCAAATTAGATGCTTCAAAGGTCTGTTTGGATAAGAGTGTTACATTATTTTTCCTATTACACAACAATAAAAGTGAAACAAGTACATAGGTAATGGTGTTACTAATATGTAAAGTCTACCTGATAATACAATGCCATATAAATCTCAAAAGAAAATATCATCTTGCAAAACTGGATCAAAGATGCTGTATGACAGTGCAATTTCTTTCATCCAATTAACAGCTTGCTTACAGTATCTCTTTCTGCCAGCAAGAAAGATGTTTGAGGATTTCACAATTTGTATACTACAACTTTGAGAAAGAGAGCAACTTTGACCGTGACCTTGTGACACATCTTTAATACTATCTTTTTATATATATATATAATACGTCCATAAAATAAAAATTATACAGGTTAATACATCATTTGAATGTATTAATACTTCTACTCCAGGACACTGTTACATAGGAAATGTTAACAAGTAATAAATATCTCATATGAAAACTCAGGATTTTTATTTTTTTTTTTAAATCTCTCTTCTATTTCAAGAATAATTGTAAAAGAAAAAAAGCTACTTGATTTATTCCTAGTATAATTTCATAGTAGAATTCTTCCTTTATAAAAGTTAAAGAACATCTTTCTTTTCCAAAACAATTTTGTTGAGGAAGACAGAGGGGGTTGTGTTATATACGATTAGGAACCTATCATGTTTTCCTTATGTGCCACATTAAAATGCTTTGTCCTTTCCCAAAACCATGCTTTTTGTGACTGATGTAAAGTCTGTTCTTTATACATGAACATATATGTCTTATACACCTACTTGCAAGGCAAGTTATATGCTGCTATAGTTTCCTGTGTTTAAATATTTTTGGTTGGAGCTCAATTCATAATGGCTTTTTTTGGTTTGGTAGATGAGTTTTAAAAAATGCATAAAACACAATTTCAACTGAATTCAAACAGTCTTTCCTTAAGAATAGTTTTTCTGACAAAAACTTTTAAATAATAATAAGAAATTCAATTTTAGGTCAACTGACAAAAGTCATTCAAACCAAAACTTTTTTTTTGTGTCCTAACATGTAGCTTTTTTTTTTTTTTTTTTTTTTTTTTTTTTTAAAGTTCCTTTGAAATGAGGGAAAAGTCAAAACCCTGCATTTAGAAAATACCAAAACATTTTATTTCCTTTGAAATACAGTTTTATTCGAAAATGACCAATAATGCTTGCGGTATATGTAGAGAAGTAGACTGGAAAAGCGCTGGAGGTGGTGCTTCAGTACAGGTCTGTCTTTGACTTCACCACAACTAATGCATAATTAAAATTACTATAAAGGTCCTCCAAGCAGCTTACAACAAGGCTTTGGAAAGTGAGATAAATCCCTTCTATTCCTTTCCCATCTCTCTCTGTGCTGAGTTAGCCACAGCATAATCTTGGCGTACTAACTACATTAAGAAAGAGGGGAGATGTCAAAGTAAATATGGTCTATATTTCTTCATTGTAGTGGACTGCAGCACCTTCTGGTAACTCTCAAGAGGTTTTTGTTGAAATTCTGTCAGCAAATTTAAGGGATTTTGGGCACAACCTTTTAGCCTCAGAAGAACTACTAAAAGTTATGTGTCTCTTGTCACAGCTGAGAACCGCTGATGGAAGTGTCATTTTTTAGGGCACTGACCAACATACTACTAAGAAGTCACTTTCCTGAGAGTAGAGCGTATTAGCCAGCATGCAGTCTTGTCTCTGAAGGTGCTTTTAATTGATGCCGGTGTTACTGGGCTCCACAGCTTTATTCAATATTGTGTACATTGTGAATTCGTTCACTGCCGGGTTTGGCCATGTCTTGTATCACTCCACCAAAGCACAGAGAGTCTCACTAGGGGGAGGTCAGGAGGCTTAGCGAGTCCGATGTGACACCGCAGCAGTGTAGATATTTCAAGGCTTAATATACAGCTTCATTAGATACTGTGCGAAAGGAATTTGAAAATATCTTGTAGTGAGTTTCATATATGGCATTCAGCCCTTGACACTTTGGGGTGGGTGATAGTTGATAGAAATCTATAGCAAAACTTTTGAATTTAACATAAACTGCATAACCATGTAAATTCTCATTCAAGAGGCTGAAAATAAAAATGCGATAACTGTAGATGGAAGAACTAGATGGCAAGACCTGGCAAAGAACAAATTACAAGATAAAAAAATACAAGTTTCTGACCCATATTTATGACTGAAAACTGTAATAATATATCATCAACAATCCTAGAGAGAGGAAAGAATAGGTTTAACTACTGTTGGCTCTGCAGTAAAAGTCAATGATTCTTTTGGAGAAAAGCTTACCAGAACTTTCTCCTTATTACTGCTATAGATCTTTACTTCTATACAACTCCTTAATGAAAGTATAATACAATGCACAACTTTTAAACTCCACATAACATGTTCTCACCTGCTGGGTTTCATTTAAGAACCCTACAATAACTGTTAGTAAGTAACAGCCAGTAAATATTTGCTCTTTGACAGTTTTACTTTATATTCCACCAGTGCTCATGTTTTAATAATTTCCAGAGATCAAATTTTACTATCCAATACCACCTTGTTTATAACCTGAGGACTTCAACAATATCTACACTACAAAAATTACCAGATTCCTTCATTTATTTCTTCAAATGAGGCTTTAAACTGCTATGGAACACTTCCCTTCCCAAGAGTTACTACGCATTCTGCCTCAAGCATGTAAGAAATGAAACCAAACCTGTTAAAATGTAGACCTTCTAAAGAGAAAATATCACATTTTTTTCTAGCAATAAAAAAAAAGCCCTGTTCATCAGTGAAAGAGAGGAGGATTTTGTGATATCTATTAATATGCACAGATTTAAAATTAATGTTTAGCACTATTATTGCATCTGAAATGTGAGACTCAAAAATGTACAAAACTTCATGACTAAAGCTGAAGCTATAACTTTTTAATGTATATTACAAAAAATATTTACTTCGATATCGTCTTTTCCTTCAGGTGATGAATTCCTAGCATCATTCCTACAATAGAGGAAACTCAAACACTAGCAACATTGGCAGTTTTTCTTTCCTGCCCAGGCTTTGCTAATCTCAGAACAGGCAGAAATACATTTCATATCTATGGGGACTAAAAGCATGCTCACCACATTAAAAAAAATGACCAGTAGTACTTAGGAGGTTCTGAATGTATTTCAGATTTCTTTGCTCAAAGATATGACAGCCAAGACAATAGCTGTCCAAAGTAAGAGAAAGCAAGTAGAAGAAAAAGCATAAAGATCTAAATAAAAGAGCAAGGCAGAGACACTTTCTGCTCTATTGGGTCTGAGGATGTTCTCTTATGCTTATAAACATCAGGTATATTAAAAAAAAAAAAAAAAAAAGGATAACTTGTCCTATATAGGTCATGCAGGGCACCAGTAGAAAGAGGAGATGTGTTCTTTAACTTGAATCTAAGCTTTACTATGCTAGAAGTTCAAAAATTACTGCTTTTACTGCTGGCGGTTCGCTATTGGTTGTCAAGATACTTACCAAACTCTTGCGGGCATAGAATCCCAGTGATATATAACTGCCAGCAAAATTCTACTACCTGTATTTTCCACCAAAAGTTCAAAAAAGTTATGTTTATCTAAAATTACCCTACACGTAGTTGAGCAATACGTCTTAATGCTTTACTACTTTCCTGCAGGAAATATAAAATTAATGAGGGGATTCAGCATTATTCAATGGGTAATTTTTTAAGAGGGTGTGTTAGGAGGGGTTTTCACTGTGCATCACATGCATCAAACTGCATAGACTTGAATTTGTAGTTTTCTTTTAGTTCTGCTTAACCACTAGATCAGAATTACTTTTTTTCTATGTTTGTTTTTTTTTTTTACTATAGAACAATTGTGGAGTTACGTATATTTTATATATACACAATCTGTTTACAAAATATGTGTTCCAGGCATTACTTTTAAATCACAAGGAACTAGCTATTTCCCAAATGTATATGGCCAGAGAAATTAATTATAATTTACTTAGAGGGCTAATAGAAGATAAAAAAATAAAGAGGAAATTACAGCCCTTGAAGGCAATTCTACATTGTGTTCCTACACCCTTATCACCTTAATTACCTCCCTTGGTAATATGTATATCCCAGAGCCTTAAGTTACTTTTCTGACATGAAAATTTAATTTCAGCTTTTTCCTGCCATTTCTTAAGCTTTATAAAAGTATTATTTTTCTCAAAAGTTAACAAATAATTTTAAATAAGAGACTTTATTTAGGAAATATGAAAACAACTGGTTTGATTATTTTTCCAGCATGACATTCTTCAAAAAAAGGACCTGACAAAGAGTTTCTGCTTTAATGACACAGTTTGATGAAAAAGTTGACATCAGAATATCGTTCTACGTCTCTAGTGTTGCACACAGTGCTGCTGATTCCCAGTAGGTTGCTCTTGAAT
>VXBL01000835.1:78662-152232 GCA_013400195.1 Aramus guarauna | reverse complement strand
TTTTTTTTTTTTAATGCTTGAAATCTTTGAGATGTGTTGTTGAAAACCTCTGTGTAAGTGCCAAGTACCTTATTCTGCACAGAGTTTGGGATCAACTTCTGGTCTTACCAGGCCTGAGCAAACTGACACGTGAAAGCAGATCAGCAAACCTCTCCTCCCCCAAGACACACGTGTGCACATACCAAGAGACTTTTGTCCCAAGCAGAAGGTTCACGCAGACCTGTTTGTGACAAGAGCAGACAGACATTCAAGTTGCCTACTTTCCTCCAAACTCCGCGGAAAGCACTTCATGGGAATTCTGAGTGGCTGGAAGCCGTTCCTCAGGAGGGACACAGAGCAACAGCCTTTTGTAAGGAAAAGTCTTAAGTACCAGAAATTGCATCATATCACTTTTCCAGGACATGAGTTTTAACTCCAGCTGAATATTCATACAGGTCATAGTCCAAATTAGATAACACTTTGAGTAAAAAGGCAGTCGCTCTTAGAAGGGCAAGAGTCATTTCATTGTGCTGCTGCTCTTGTCCAAATGGATATAATTCAACTTAACTGCGCGCTGGGGGTGTGACTTATGCTGATCACAAAAGTGATAATTACCCAGTCCCACAAGAGCAGAACCAATAACAAAAATAAAGAATATATATTCTTTTCCAGTCTGGAGAGATTACAGCACTGCATTATCAATAGTGATAAAGCTGCTGACAAAGCAGCATCTTCCCTCCTGTCAGAAGAGGTTTCATTTCTTGCTTATCACTGTGAGAAACATCATGTCACCAAGCAAAAATGACAGAACATCTCCTGAGCTCACCTGAACAAGAGATCCAGCTCACAGGAAGGCAACTCAGATTTGCCTGATCAGAAGAAAAAAAAAAAAAGCTTGCTTTTTTTTTTTTTTTTAAAAAGTACCTTATTACCTTATTTTATCTACACATCATCTACATGTGTAGAGGAAGTCTGGAGTGTTTCTAGTTACACACATCTTTCTGGACTGCAGAGAGACTGAGGCAAGAAAAAAAAAAGTGTGTCTGAGAAAGATGATACTTTTACAGTTGATTCTAAAGAAGAGCATTTGAAATGGAGATACCGAGAAAGCCAGACCAGCATCATGCAACAAACTGGTGTGAACTGTATCTCTGGAGAATAAAAATCAACACCACCACCTACTAATTCGTTCCCCACCTCACCGCTTGTATTAATTTGAGATTCTTTTATGATTAAACAACTCAGAATAATTTCAGAACAGTGAGACATGACTCCAGACTGAATGCCATCATGCTACAAACACAAACAACAAACATAAGCCTAGCAAATTAAAAAAATCTCAGAGAGAAAAAAAAAAAAAATGGCACTGCAGGGATCTAGCAGTTTTAACAGTAAATTGAAGGAAAAGCTAGTTCCTGCTAGAATGGACATCGTTCTTCAACACTGTCTGCTAATATTGCAGCTACAGATGAGAAGAGAGATTATTAAAAAGCTGCCAGGCTGATGCCCCTGCTAGCACAGCAGCTGAAACACGGACAAGGCGTCAGCTGCACCACACCCCGTGCATCGCCACAGCTACCACTGACAAACACTCTAATACAGTTAAAACACCTTCAGGAAAGAAAATGGCTACAAATATGGCCTCGATAAATGGAAATATAATGGCCCGATATTGTGCAGAAGGCGTAGACTGCTTTATTTTTTTTTTTTTCCCCTTTCCATTGAGTTTAATAAAGTGAACTAGGACAGTCATTCACTCAAATTCTGCAGTGTCCGGTCTAGTGAAGAGCCCAATCTTATAAATGGTTCTAAATGCTTTTGCAAAATAAATGTTAAATAACATTTACTTTACTTTGGAGATTTATGACTCATACTCCACCTCCAACAATCCTTGGTTTCTGTTGTAATTAGGAAATACTGTTTGTTTTCATGGTAATGCCTGGAGACCCTATTCCCTGGCACAAGGCAGCACAGGAATATATAGGTGACCTTTTTAGCGTAAGCTCACTGAAAGTACTCTAAAAATAGAAATAGCAATTTTTCTCTCTACCACTTCTCAGATGGAACATAAGTAGCACGGTAAGAGCCTCTGAATGTATTAATAATTTCATAAACATACTCAGTTGTGAAGATGCTGAGCACTTCAGCGCAGGAAGAGCTCTGCAGCATATGGCAGTCCTGTGAAAATCCTGTTTATAGTGACCACAAGCCTCTCTGTGCTGGGAAGAAATGCTGGTCTGGGATTGAAAAGGCAGCCCAAATCCATAAACTACAGATGCGCTCTGCGTGATTCATTTCGCCTGAGCCATTTGCTCTCTCTGTCCCCTGCTTCCCTGTTGAAGAAGCAGAAATCTCTGTCAGACGGTGAAATTAAGGACAAAAAGTTGTGAGCAACTTAGACCCTGTAGCAAGGGGGCACACAGAACTATTGTAATGGACAGATACTTTAGGTAGAGAATATAGAATTCTTCAGCAGTAATACGTGATATGCTGTTTCTTTCTAAGCCTCTTCCACTCTGCAAAATTTCCTGTTCCAAAGGTATAAATAATACTTTCCCCATGCTGCTGAAGTAACTGCGACTTTTGCAAAATATCACCCCAGGAGAACTCCTGAGCCCCTCCGAGCCGTGTGAAGTTAGGTCTCAGCAAGGCAGCCTTCAACAAGCCTTGCAGTCAGTGCTAGCAGATTAGAGTAATGAGATAACCATAGCAACAAGTGATCTTAATTGTAACACTGCAATTAATTGTAATAGCCAACCTAAATTAGGAGATAGTCAACGCATCGAAAAGTAAAATCTCTGGCCTCAGCATTTGTTTATGCCTACTGCTTTATAGCTTTCTGGAAAAACTTCCAAACACATTTGGACCATTAAAAGTAAAAACTGCAAAAGTGAGGAAGAGACAACCAGAATACAATACTAAACGTCATAAATAGAAATAATACTAGGCAGTGTTGCACTGGCTCAGTAAAATATTCTCATTGCTGATTTCTAACAAGCTGCAAGTTTTTACTGAAGTGAACAAGAGCAACACATCCCCTGTCACTATTTAAGTCACTTTTAAAACTCTGCACTCTACCCAAAGACTAAGCAGGTGCTACTGTTAAATAAATGTCATGTTCCTCTCAAGTCCTGACAACTGAGTTTTCTAAAAAAACTATGTAAAGGCATTCTGAGCCTCTATATAAATGGTTCGGATCCACTGGATCCACAGCCATTACGCAGAAACGCGGTTCCAAGTTAACCGAGAGGATACCCATCAATCAGCCCGAACTGTCAGGGTTGTGTTGGCATGAGAATGTCCTCACAGTGGTAGCCCAGCACAGGAGAATAAATGTGATAGACAGAATTCAGTGTTCTTTACGGACAATGCTGAAAGACAAAGATGCAAATCACAAAGGGACACAAAAAGTTCATACATTTGCACATGTTAATCAGCCAGCAAATTTCCTTTTTTCCTTTTTTTATGCTAGAGAGTCACAATAGAATGATGACTTGGAACCTTAAAAGTAAGGTGAGGCAGAAATATGCTCTCTTGGAGCTCGTATCAATTTTAATAAAATAGTTTTCTGTGGAAATTACATACTGAACAAATAAAGATAAGAATTAATGGGTTCTTTCTAATATTGCGATAACTATTTTCTGAACATTTTGTTTCCTCATAAAGTATGTTAATAAAAGAGAACAAAAACTCCTTGTTGTGAAGACTCCTGAAGGAAACTGAAAACTTTTTAGGCATAAGGGTACAATTTTTCACTTGTGCAGACAATTTACAAATCTGTTGGACATATACTTAGGTTCATTTTAAATGGAATGCTTTTTTCATAAGATTTCATCTCCTCCTGCTACTTATCCCCTTGACAATGCTCATTTATGGTCTCACTATAATGGGATTTAGTAGCACAAGGGGGTAAATTCTTATAAAATAAAATCCCATTTCATGGAAATTTTCCTGGTAATTACAGCAAGAATAAGAAGAAATACAGAAAATACATTGTATGTGGCATACAAAGACAACTGTGTCTGCCTGGAACATTATACAATCTGAACAGCTCTGATGTTAATCAGAGATGGAGGAACTGAGGGGACCAAGAGAATAAACAAGCCATAAATTCTTATAGCCTAATGCAAAAATAATAATGAAAAAGTAAATTTGATTCTTTGATTGCAACTGAATTTAAAAGAACAATGGCATTTAAAAGTCACACTGGAAAGAAATAAATGCCATCCTATGAACTACTGTTAGTTTCCCTTGTATCTGACAAAGAAAATGAATCACATTAGGCATGTTTATGTTCCGTTTGGTTTTCTCTAGTGTTGTGCTGGATTGCAAAGAATTCAGGGGTATTGATTTGTTTTAAAACAAACTGTTTCAATTTAAAATTAAGCAAAAAAAGCACAGAACATTTCCATTCACCTTTGTTTTTTCAAAAAGTTTGAGCTATCCAAAGCATGCATTATCAGCCGCATGTTGACATGATATTAGGTATTATGACTGTCTCCAGATTTATTAGCAAAAAGTATATCCCGCATTTACAAAAACACAACTCTCTGGGGAATGATGTCACATCGCATGAACTGAAACCTACTTATACTTTAGCAGTGTAACGGTAGCAGGCCATACCTCACCTCCATGTCATTAAAAGTAATACCTTCATGCACCTGGTATGGTGCTTAGCTGAATATTCTGTGTGAGTGTTGCAGGGTCAAAGTCTATAAACTTTATTTGTCTATTTCGTATTGCACAGGCCGAAATACTAAACAACCAACTATCTCTGCAGCAGAAGTATGCTGGCAGGCTGCCACTCATGGTACGAATTAGGAGTGAAAAAGTCAATTGATGAAAGATAAGATGTAATCTGTAAGAGGCAGAATGAAACTACCTTTGGAAAAGGAATATATCTTTTTTGGATAAACAGCTAACTTTAGGGAGAAGGCTAAAAGTGGAACAATGCCAGAACAATGAACTTTAAGACTCTATTTTAGTCAAAGGAAAACACTAGTATTCCTCCAAGAAAAACAAACCAAAGAGACCTAGATAAACAGCCAAAAAAGAGATGCTTATTGAGCCCAACTTTTACATCACCGTAAGTCCACTTTCATGTATTTACTGTTTTTTATTATATGCTGAAGGGGAAATAATGCAAACTAGCTATAACGTCTGTCTCATCAGTCTGGACATATCTTAGATTCACTATCCCAGTACACATGAAAAAATGACTAAAATCTCTGATGTTTTGTCATTGAACATCTGTTGTTGTGCAGGTGAATTCTGTTACATAAACTAAATTAATTCTTTAAAAAAATACTTATTTTTCAGTTAATGAGCTCAAGAAACTCGCTTGTCCAAAGTTTCACATAATCTAACTGACAGCAAAGCCAATGTATCAAAATAAGATAAAAAGGAAAAGTAGGTTATACAAGCTCATAAGTAGCATTTAGTGTAAGTGTTTCAAATACAGCTGGTCCTTTTGATGCCAGGGTTCTGGCATCTTTATAAGCCATTATTAACCATGTGCATTTAATATCACTAGAATTTCAGCTTCCAAAGGAACGTGAATAACACCCATTCTGCACAGAAATACTATTTTACAAGGGACTTAGAAGCTATGCGAGACCAGATCATAAAAACTATTAATCAGAAACTATGTTCAGTATAGTGTTTTTCCAATGAGCAATTTAAATTATATTACAGAAGGTCATATTCCACTCTGTAACAGAACTGCAGTTATTTAACCTGAAAAACAGCAGCAAGGGACAACTCGGTCCCCACAGAATGAGTTCCCCATCTTTCATCAGCAGAATCAGCACCTTGGACCCCACGTCTACTGTAGTAAAAGTAGGTCTAGAGACCTTTCCCCATGTGGGATGCTGTGAAAATCCAGCTTCTAAAAAAACAAAAGATGTTAGTTAATAAACTGAATTCCTTCTGCTCAGTTCTGAAACCCATACAGGAAACTATCTGACATGGTATCTCACCAGTCTCATGCATGCCCAAGAGAAACAAATTGTCAAGGAGGTCATAAAAGAGGATGTACCAAATGAAAAATGCATGCTAGTGTACACAGCAGTTTTGCAGCTCTGAAAGCTTCAAAACAAATTGTGCTGTAGACACCAGGAACCAACTTCTGCAGGGACGATTAGCTGCAGCAGAGCATGGCAGAGACTTTGAGCCAGACCTTACTAGAGTCCACTGTAACAGAAAGGGATGGAAAAACCTTTCGGCTGTTTAACTCATGAAAAACAGTACAGCTGGGTTTCCTTTTCTTCCCTTTAATAGCAGAAGACAATGCAGAAAACAGGAGCAATGGGATTACTAGTTTTTTTAAGTCTGACAAAAATTGTCCGCAAAGTAGACTGTAAAGACAGAGCAGAAATTAATTTACCTGAAAGGTCTTTGCTGAGAAAACTCACCCAATAAATCCCTAGGGCCACTATAAGCTCAGACATATGACGACTGTGTTGCTGCTCTCAAGATTTGAACAAATGCTGGTGAGCAGTCTAAATATTAAGATGAGAAATATATGTTAATGTTTAAACAAAAAGTTGAGAATTAAATCTAAAGTGCCCTTTGGGCACTGATGTATATAAATGCTCTTGAAAGAAAACAAAGATTGTTATAAATGTTATTATTCAAGCAAGAAAAGGAAAAAAAGACCCCTCTTCTTTTTAAAATATCAAAATCAGAAAAAATAGCAGATACAAGCCAAAATAAGACAGTCAATGTACCAGTGTGCAGGTGCCGTGAGAAAGTTTATCCAGCTTTCAAGTTCGGAGCTGACTTCAAAGTCAACCCTGTTGTGAGCCCAGAATTGGACCAGAATGGGACCAATAAAATGTCAATTTTCTGTCACATAATGTTAATATAATTCATGTTTTAGTGGTCCTATTTTGGTAGATTATAGAGGACATTAACTTTGCTTCAACCATAAACAATTTATTATGAAATTGGGTTGTTCTATTTTCCTTCAAGCTGCAGCAACAACTTCTGCTAAATGTCAATATGTGTTATATGAATCT
Source organism: Aramus guarauna (assembly GCA_013400195.1). Lineage (NCBI taxonomy): Eukaryota > Metazoa > Chordata > Aves > Gruiformes > Aramidae > Aramus > Aramus guarauna. The sequence goes on along the minus strand of VXBL01000835.1, from coordinate 145,234 downwards.
GTCCTGGAAGGAACAGACCTGACGGAACAGGCATCCTCACGGTGAATTATTATACGTAAGACTTCTTTTTGAATTACTGTACTCAGGTCTGTCTTTGGGTTTGGTGTTGGGGTTTTTTTTTGGCAGGGAGAGAGGGGAAGGGGCACGAGGCAGGGGGAAAGCAGCATTTCAGGATTTCATACCACTTTTGCAACATTTTGGTAACAGAGTACAATATTTTAACTAATTTAAAATAAGACATGACTCTTTCTTAGTTCCTTAATGACCCAAAATGATTCCAGTACAATGGCTTTTCAGTAAAGAAAGTTAAAACAAGTTGGCCATGTCAGTCAAATGACTCCTCCACGGGAGAAGAGACTAAATAGACTACAGCTTTTCAGCTGGAAAAAAGACGTGACTGAGGGGATGTAGAATAGCAGCTCTCAAATCTTAAATAGCCTGGAAAAGGTGAATAGGAAATGATTATTCACAATTCAAGAACTAGACAGAGCCAAATGATATTATCAGATTGTAGTTTAAAAAAAGCACTCCTCCACACAAAGCACATTAAAGTATGTAACTCACCTCCGAAGAACGAGTAGAAATCAAAAGAAGATCTGCCTTCAAGGAAGGAGGAGGCTGGCTCACAAAGGTTACCTCCACCTCTCTTGCAGCTCCTGGCTGCAGGAGTGCTGAGCGTGCGGCAGGGCAGGTGCTGAGCGCGCACCCCTTCACCCGCCTTTGCTGTTAAGCCTCTGCCTCTGGCTGCCTTTACACAGAAGCCCAGCTGGGCCACGGCTCTGACTCGGAAGAGCAGATGTTAAATTTTTAGCTAAGGTGTCTCGCTCCCTCTGCCAGGATCGCTGTGTGCTGGGCAGGAGAGGGGAACAGCGCGGTGTGCTCCAGCAGGGCCCTGCCTGGGCAGGCAGAGGGAGCACCTTCACCCGAAACGCTTACGGGAAGGAAAACGGACAGTAATTTCACATGCGCGTTTTTCTTCAGGCTCGGGTAAAGTGGGCGTCTGTAAGGAAACTTGTCCTGCTGCTGCTTGAAATAAACTCACGGTGAGGGTGAAGAGAGGACATCTCATTCCAAGTCTCTGAATCAGCTTCCCTCCGTGACTCCTCACGTGCGCAAGGGAAATAAAGCGAGCGCACCTAGCACCAGCTTAGCACTCAGCGCCGAGCCTGGGGAGTTCGCAGCACTGATCAACAGATGGCATCCCTGATTTGCATAGCGTCAAGATTCATGGGCACAATTTTCAATGATTAAACTATCAGAAAGATGTAACAAGCTCTTTAACTGGGAAAGAGGAAGGGGAGAAGAAATGATCATGCATGGCCCCCGTGTTCTTGACAGCCTGAATGACATGCTCGCATGATAGTTATTTAACAGGATCGTTACCTCGAAGATAGGGCCGCTGTTGGCTGAAAGCTTGAGGCCAGATCCAGGAACACCCGAAGAATACAGAGCTGGCAGAGACGGAAGCCAGGCACCACAGTCTGCAGACTCAGACCGTGCAGCAGCCCAGGATGCTCCACAGCCACGCTCTGTAGCCTTCATGCTTTCCCATACTTTGAAATTCAGCATGTGTTCAGGACAATTTTGAGGTGCCATTCCTGCTCCAGCTAAATCCAGGTCTGGAAAGCAGTTGTTTGCCTGCAGAAGTCTGCCAGACACTCACCCTCAGACCCTGCTTAATGCAGCCCAGGATGGGCTCTCCAGCCAGCGCCGTGGCCGCGCTTACCTGTGTGTCAATGCACAGTCACACCGTTCCTCTCCCTTCTCTAGCACCCTTTTTTTTTTTTTTTTTGCTAGAGGCCTTGACATGCTCTGATCCTATTGCTGTAGTTGTCCTATTCCTCCAGACTTCCAGGGTCAAGGCTGATAAACCCTACTGAATCAGTCTTTCCTTTGAGGGTGCTGAGCAGCACAGAGGAGTTGCTCACCAAGTCTTGCAAGCGATAGGCTGGGAACTGTGGACAGCAGTACCATCCGCTGCTCTTCAATTGCACCTTTCAGCTTGTAACATGCTACAAACACCAGATCCCTTCCTGCTGAACTGTTATCTGTCTAGTCACTTGGTCTCAATACTTTCTTCTCTCTTTTTTAACATAGGCACAAGCTGGTTGAGCCATAGATAGCCCAGCCCTCAAGCTTTCCAGTGCCTCGGTGTTCACCAAGGTCAAAAAAATAAACTGATGGTCAGGGATTGCATCCAGCCTGAAGTTAAGCTTCTGGGAGAAGTTAGAGACAGGTTTTGTAAATTTTCTCTGCTCCTCCTCTTCTAGGCTGAAAGTTATGTTTTGTCAATGGTTTTAGTCATGTTAGCCATCTGCTCACACTTGTTCATTTTGTCAAGGACAAAGGACTGAAATTCTTACTTGGCTAAGCCAGTTTTAGTTTGATTGAGAAGCAGCTGAAATGAGCCTTAAAACAGAAGAGCTTTAGCATAAAGGACTCACCACACTTAGGGATGAAAGTTTATATCTGAAGTGTATTTCTAATTCCATTCTTTGTTCAAATTGCAGACTTCATTTTGAGGGTTTTTTCCACTTGTATTAAACACAAGCTTAAAGCAAAAGCAAAAAGGTAATAAGAAAAGCTCAGAAAGAAATGGAAAGATTCTTAAATATATCAGTCATGGGGATATGTGAAGATGAGAAATATTGGATTTGAAGAATGTAGAGAATTTTTAATTACATGTATTTAAAAAGCTCATTGATAAGGATCGCTGGCATTGGCAAAGAACATAAAATAACGTATCGCTATATGATATGTATGTATAGGAAATTATGTACATAGCACATAGACAATGCATATGTATATATTATATAGTATGTATTTTACATTTATTATGTATATTGCATATAAGTTGATTCAAAAAAGTATGATAAACATATTACTGTTACATTATTCCAACTATCATAGAACTTAACTTTTTCAATATATGTAATATGCACATATGTTATTGTAATGCAAACAAAGCATACAAAAAATCATACGTGCGAAGAGACTACGTTCATGGAAAGGTTAAACCTACACAATACTTACAGGTGAGAGGAAAATTGTGATGACATTTTGCAAGATCAAGTCTCATGGAGCTCAACATCCTAAACAAGAATTGCTTACTTTTATCAGAAAAATGTTCGAATCAACCACTTCTGGAGATTCAGCTTTGTGTGCACGGTCACCATTATCACTCTGCATTTTCAGCTGCTGAAAGGAGCAGAGGCCACTAGAGCAGGTTTTCCCTCCCAATATTCTGATGCTGTCTTTGTCAGGAGAACTAAATGTTTATTGCAAAGGAGGATATAAACTGCCTGCCCTCCCTGACATTTATTGAACCAATACTCAACATTAAATTTCCTCTCTGGCATCCTAGAGTGAGATAAATAGGGATTTAAATGGCAGCAAAGCAGCAGAGGAACAGTGGATTTTTATTTATGAATTCATTCTCCTAGAGCTAAGCGTAAAGATGTACCAGAAAACAACATGCACAATGAAAAGTTAACATTGCCATCAAACTGCAGGATTTCTGAAAGAAAAGAGGTAAATCAGTCTCTCACAAAAGCTGAGCCTCACTTGATAATCTCTATTAAAAGTTGCCTAGTACAGAGCTGTTAAATAACACAATTTTATTCAACGAACGAGCTTGAGCAATACAGAGCTGGTGTTGGTAGCAGCATCTTCAGACAAACATGAAGAAACAATTCCAAAGAGAAAGACATCTTATATTTATTGTAGTATATCACAGAAATAACCCAAAGTCTGTTCATCAAGGTCTTTTTTTCCCCCCTCTGATTTATCAAGCCTGTTTTTCTCAATTCCTGTCTCTGCATCAGCAACACCAGAGATTTCATTCCCACAAACGTCTCTGTTTGCAAAAACATGTCTGACCAGGACTGATGACCTTCTCCTCTTGAAATCCACTCACAGAAACCGGGTGCCCTCAGGAGTTTCTGTTTCCTATAGAGGAACACACCCTAGCTCCATATACTCTTAAGTCCCTTAAGCACACTCCTCTTTGCTCTACCATGCAATAATTAGATTTTTTCCACTGGAGTAGTGTTGAAATTGGTTATTTCAAAAAAAAATTCAAAATGTTATAAAATACTCATTAAAATGGTTTTAAAGAGTAGGGAGAATCAATCAAGGTTTTAAGGCAATCGTCAATTAACAACAACACATACTGCACAATGCAATAACACATACGTAACTAAAGCATGTGTGGAAATATATCACAGGACCTGAGTCTATCATTTACAGCAAGAACTAACTGAGCAGCTGAAAAGACCTTTCTGATGAGTACCTGTGCTCAAGATATGAATATTTTTAATCTATCTGCCACACATACTGAAATGAAAGATTTACTTTCTGGGTTTTGCATCCCTGGAAAATAATCATTTTATACTTGTTTTCCATTTATAACTTTGCCAAAAGATACTTCTCTCTCAGGTTCTGACACAAATATGTGATGATAAGTATGTGTCTCCAATCAGCAGGTTGATTGTAAGAAAGTATGCTGCTCTGGGAAAAAGAATGTGTTTTAAGAGCCGTTGTTATCCTAAGAATCTCCAGACTATCATAATAATTTGTCATTTTATAGTATGTTTCTAAGCCTTAAATCTTTAGAAAAAAAAAATAATAATGGGGGAAGTTATGACCTTCTCAGCCTCCTCTGTCACCTACAAACTACCCCATTAGACTGCTCCCACCCAGGCCAGGCCACCCCTGCTGCTGTACACATTGCGGACCCCACCACTTCCTCACTGCGTCCCTTTTGCAAAGGCTCTTTAAGGTAGGGCACGCCTGGCGCTGCTCCCAGCGTGCTGTGGTGATCATGAAGTGCAGACACATTAACAGCTTGAGGCCTGTGACCAGCTTGCTTGATCTGCCTGACAACTCCTCAAAACTCCCTGCCATCACCCGTATCTGCAAAACGGGCAGGGTATGACTGTGGGTGGGGAAGGAGCAGGACTAATGTGTCGCCTGCTGTCCACACCTGAGGACTGATACGGGATAGTCCAAGTCAGTCTGAATTACGTCTCTGGTATAGTTTCAAAGACCAGGCTGTGAAGTTTCTGGAACCAGAAATGAGACATCTCTCTGTCAGTGCAGTGCTGTGTGCTGTCTGTGTTTTAACTGTGCAGGAGCCAGGAGACCAGAAGACTCAATATTCTGAACTTTTTAGCCAAGGATGCCAAGGCATCCCCAGTAACACACTCAGTTCTATCAACATGAAAAGGATGTTGAAGTGCTGTAGTCAAGAAATCTCAGCCTTCAGCTCTACCATGCGTGGAGAAAACAGGTCCACAGAGGGCACCACAGAAGCCCACTCCCCAGAAGTATTTCCCTGGAGAGTACCCAGATAAAGAGGATCCTTCCAGTGGCATCTGTGTGTAGATGGGAGTTACCCCTACAAAAAGTGTTACAGACGTGAGGGGGAACGGTCACACACCTCAATATGACTTTCATTTTGGTTTTCTTGTTTAAGTCGCAACCCCCTGAACGCAAGCACTGCATCCACAACTTTATTGACCTGGGGGCAAATGAGGCCACTAAAGGAAAGATTCTCCTTCCCCCCCCCACATTTTAGAATCCAGCTGGGGCAAGCCATCACTCTCTACATACAAAATTCCTTTCTCAGAGGCCCCGTTATTGACAGCATTACCTCTTTTATTTTACTTCACGTGAATGATTTTGAAGTTGCTTTTTTTTTTATATATATACAGCCAAAGATAGGTCTGAAATCAAAACAATTTCATTTAAACATGACCATATTGATTCCACTGGATGATTACTTCAATCTTGATTGCTGTAAAGCATCATTGTTTAACTGAATTTGAATTAAAAGAGAATAAAAGTATGTAATATGTTATACTGATTCAGGTAACACTACCCACCAGATTATGATTAACTTCAAGTTCCAAGGGGTTGGAACTAGATGGTCTTTAATGTTCCTTCCAAGCCAAACCATTTTATGATTCTAACTCAGATTTTCTAAAATACGTACATATTTGAGTTGCTGATACACATTAAACTAATAGGGGTCCCTGTTTGCTTCAGCTGGTAGATGTATAATATTTTTCCTTCAAATAATTTTTAAGAATTGCTGACATACACAATAATTCTCATGCTCTGTATTCTTTTATAGATTATGCTTATTTTAAAAGTATTTCATAACAACACAAGCATTATACAGGTTATTTTCTATGGAACTTGCCTTCCCCAGTGAATAGCCATAGTCAATAATTAACTCAGAACACTGCTACTGTAAATTCTTTTTTATCGTAAAACATTCATCCAGTACAAAGAAGTTACCAAGTGCTGTTTTTAGTGAGCAAAGCTTCTAACTCTCTACCAGTGAATAATGGAAAACAATGGAGGACAAACAAAACACTGCAGAGATATTATTATTATTACTATGGTACTATTAGTCATTTAAAGATAAAATCTAATTTTAAAATTCTAATTCTGAGAGTAGCTTTAAGTGTCCTGTATATTAATAGCCATAGAGGGGCTACTCTGCCTGGCACAGGCTGGCGCGCAGCCGTTGCCCTTCTCAAACCGCAGCCCTGCGTTCTTGGGTAAGGACACGGTCATCGACTTGGAATTAGCATCTCTGCTCAGTGGTACTTTGCTCTGGGTAGAACAGCATTTTTATACTTTCAACACACAATCGGGTCACAACCTAGTTCAGTATCTTAGTATAATGAGACATTTTTCAGTATTTTCAGTATATTCTGTACCTAACCTAAATCTTGTTAAAGCCAACAGAAAAGTCCATTCCATCGACGTTAATGAGCTTGTATCACACGCTTTAAAAAAATAGTTGCAGGTATAGACTATCACAGCTAAACTCAGATAATGTTTCTCAAGTGAAACTGAATCTTGAGAAAAAAATAAAGAAATAGTAGCATTATTATAGATAAGTGAGACTTGCTCAGATTTTGACATATTACGTATTTTCAGTATGTTGTACTAATCAATACCAGCTAATTAGTCTAGTGAAAAGAGCCAGGTTTACCTAAGGAGAAACAGTTCTTCTCTTGCTACCATTTATTTCAAAAAATCAGTCTGGAAAAAAACCAACAAAAAAACCAAACTGCTTTGAGCTTTGTAAATATTGAGACGGAACTGAAAAAGCACAGATATTATTGTCGTTCCACATATGATGATGAATGACGCTATTTAAAGATGTTTTTCTCTAAATACAAGAAGCTATCCAATGGACATTTGAACTTATTACTCATCATAAAAGCAAACATTTTCTGCTTTCCACAACCAATAATAAACAGAATCCACATAATTTTTATTTATAACAGTGGTTGCTATTTGCCCTAATGCTTATTGTGTAAATGATTTGCCAAAACACTTTGTGAAAAAAACCAAACGCTACAAACGAGAACACACCATCCCTCAGCTAAAGTCTATGTCACCGAGTTAGACTAGAAAAGTCCAGTCTCATTTCTCTCTATTTTCTCCATAATGAAAAGGCAAAGACAAGTCTAACCCCGTTTATTTCTGTGCTTGTCAGTATTTTTCACCAGAAAGTGGAAAAAAAACCAAACCAAAACTCAAAACAAAAACAGAGAAACAAAAAAAACCTAAACCAACCCCAAACCCAAACAACCAACTACAAATATGAGATCAAATTCAAAATTAAAACGTGAAAGTAAAAAGCCTTACATGCTGCTCTTAGTCAGCAAAGTTATTAGGACTGGGCAGTTCTTTTTTGGAATCAATTTCATATGTTTATAATCTACTTAAAATGGAGTAGTGAGGAGGCATAGGGTGAAAAAGAGACAACCTATTGAAAAATGTGGTGCATGCGACAGGAATATGACAGCTAGTGCTCATAGAGAAAAGTGTGAGCAGATAGGGGAATCTGTCACATTTTCTGCTGTGTGTTAAAAATAGCCAGGTGGAACACGCCAGATTTGTAATATATACTTTCTCATCTGATGCACGTTCCCTCAGCAGTCACTGCAAACCACCCTCCACTAGATATTTACAACAGTGTAGATTTTATCAAAGACTTTTCTGTTATTAATATTCCCACTTAAATAAATAAATAAATAACAATCCTAAAGCAAAAAAAGGGTGACAAAATTAAGACATAAGCAATCACAGCACTGCGTTATGCTGCTTAGACTCTCAGTGAGAAGTCCAGGAAATTTACTGGCTTTCAAAAGTGTTTTTCAAGACTTCTCCTAGTCATTTAAAAGCCTCATATCCTTACCCTGGAGTTCCTTTCAAAATTCCCTTTAAAATTTCCCTGATTTTTTTTTATAGCATAACTTGTGCCCTTTGTTTATGTCTCGGTGTATAAACCCAATTTTACTTACACACATACAGTGCATCTCTTAGTGCTGTGCTGCAGGCATTACTGTGCTGTGCTTGAAAGTTCAGTCAAGGGAATCTATTTAGATACACAAATGTGGTTTATATAATTGGCATTAAATCTAGAAAGAAAGGTACCTCCCATATCTACACTATACAAGCATGTATCAGCCAAATACCTGTAAACATTACCTTCTAACAAAAAAAGTTTTATACATTTATTTTTAAGCCCTAGTATTTCTGTGATATGCCTTCATGTGTAAGTCAAATTTTCCTGCATGTGAGTGATTTTTGTAGATTTATAACAGAAACTATGTAAATACCGATCTCCTTGAAGACATTCCTAATAAATTCCTTCTATTTTAACCTGCCTGTCATGCCTTCCTCAGCTTTCAGCCTCTTTATTTCTTCCTCAGCCTACTATCAATCCCTGTGGCAATTAAAGTTATGAAAACGTATCCACATTGGCCACAAGATTCGCATATATTTTGCCACAGACAGGCGTTGTATGCCTCACGTTCCCAAATATTTGCATATAAATGAAATTTTTGAAGAAACAGTCTTATATATGGCAGTGGAATTTAAAAGGTTTCCTGCTTCTGGTAAGCCCAAACGATGATTTGCCACCACTGCTGTAACTGCACCGATCATTTAACAGTTTGTTAAATTTTAAAATCTCCATCACAGAATGCCCTTTCATTAAAATGCAGGCAATTAAAATAGTTTATTGGAGAAAGCTACTGTGTACCCCGGTGGGAAGCTGCTGATATTTTATATTTGCTTATTCTGCAAAAATTAAATACTTTGCGCTAAAATCACGAAGGTGACTTGGAGACCTAAATGTACCTTTAGCTGCTGATGTCTGACATCTAGTCGTACTGATGTTCACAAACCTCTGCCACCAGAAAACTCAGGAGACCTTCCCTGATTTCAGAAGGTGGAAATTTAAGCCTCTAGAGAAACTTAGAGCTAAGGACCACATTTTTTTATATTATCTGCCTTATTTGCTATTACGGAGAAATTGTTTTGGTGTTCTTCCCAACCGTACGGGTACCACAGCGATTTAAGACCACCAGAAGCAGAACATGTTGGAAGACAGAGGTGCTACTCAGCAACCAGACAAGAGGCCAAACAGAGAATGCACAACTGCCTCGGGTGACGCCATCGGGAGAAGCATCATCCCAGCAAGAAATGCAGGGAGAGGTGATTAAAAAAAAAAAAAAAGGGGAGAATGAACATTAATTAATCCAGAAAGGTCTCAGATCATTGAAAACAAAGATTATGTGTTTACTGTATTTATGCTGTAGGAGAGAGGGGACTGGTGATGCAGTTTGTACAGCTCATTCCCAGTCATCAGGAGGATTACATGAAGAAATGTCATATAGCTTGGCTCATAAGATCTTTTAAATGTCTTGATCCATGTTAATAGTTAATAGCAAACATTCCTTATCCTCTTTTTAAGCATTTGGTGATTACAGATGGCACATTTTAAACTGCTGCTTTTTAAAGTTGTGAACAGATGCAAAATGCTGCCAGTGCAGTGTTAGTTCTGCTGTCCAAATTTACAAATATTCAAATTTTTATCAACAGGGTTCTTGTTCTCAAAAGGTACTTCATATCTGGCAGAGATTTACATAACTGATTAGCTAAATCTCAAAGTTTTCCACTTCCTCCAGTTTAATATCAACTACATTATTCAACAGTGTGCTTTAAGGCAAATAATGAAGACAATAAACTATGTAGGAATCCAAAAGGTGTCTCTCTGTTTCGCTAATTTGGTAGAGCCAAGTAATTATCTTAACTCCAGTGGAACTGTGCAAGTATTTTAACAGGAGAAAAATCTTGCCATTTCAAAATCTCCTGCAGCAGAATGATTTCTGGAAAAATGATTGAAACAAGGGCAACATTTGAAACATTTATATCTGACAGCCTAACTTTCAAAGCCATCAATTCTACATTATAACTGTAAGATTTAGAGCGTCTGATAGTGAAAAGATCAATATGAAATTACAAATTGTCACTACTTGTATGTGCACGCACGTGCACCTACACATAAACCACTCTTCTGACAAAAGGAGTGTGGTCCTTCTACAAATCATTTCCCATTAACCGTGATGCTCACAAGGCACAATTAGTTTAGCACAGCATTCAAAAAATGAAATAATATTTTTATACCTCCTCTTTTCTACCTGAACGCACGTAACATTCAAATTGCATTTTACAGTTAGTTACTAGTTGATGAAGAAATTCGCATTACGCAGTGCCGCTTTGCTTGGCGAGACTATTTTCCTATGACAAGCACTCCCAGAGCAGGCAGTACAGACAGGACGCACAACACCATTCAGGGCTTCGCCGTCATTACCCCACAATCGGGCATCGGGCAAAATTTCTGAAGCAAAGAATGAAAATTACCACAGAATATTAAGGAGAGATTTGAGCACACAGAAGTTGATACAGAGGTAGCAATAGCTCTTGCTGATTCATCTGAAGCACAGACATCATAGCGTCAGGAAACAGTAAATAACGGTTCGGTTACCAAAACACTGTTTTCCTTTTCCAGTGTTGAAAATTATCAGTGTCAAGGTTCTTTCGAAACTTTTGACTGAACTTTGCCATAGGAAGTTAGGTCTTTGGGGGAATTTTTGTTCATGTATATAATTGATCTTCTACAGTGAATTTCAAGTCATTTCAATTGTATTAGCCAATAAAAAGTTAAAATTCTCCAAAGCATGGATAGGAGAGGGAAAACCACCTTGACTTAACAGATTATTCTTGGTTACATCCTCTTTGGGAAGTTTTAACATAGACATTAACATGCCAAAGTGAATTTTCTTCAAAATCTTTCTTGGTTTGGAAAAGTGTTCCCAAATATTAAATCCAATCCTGCTCCACTGCACAGCCATAGTAGAAAAACATTGTTTTCCAGACCACATTCAGATGTGATTTCCATGATGTTAAGCAGAAAAAATCTCCCAGCAGTACGGGAGATTTCTATCATGAGGGAGGAATGCAAATCCAGAGTTCAGCTCTGATTTAGTTTCTAATCTAACACATAAAATCTGTCTGATTCCAAAAATAATCTGCTTTTCAAATACGAAGGTACATGTTTCCGAGTAATACATTGGGAATTTAGCCACAATCCATCCAGTTCTGATTTAACCAGCACCTCTACCAGTTGAAACCCCATTAAACTGAGAAGCACTTTAAGTTCCCAAGTTTACTAAGTATCCAAGTATCACCAGAATAACTTCATCCGGGGTTTACTGTTAGTTCTGGATTTATAGCCACATTGGATGGGGCTTTGAACAACCTGCTGCAGGGGAAGATGTCCCTGCCCATGGCAGGGGGGGTGGAACTAGATGATCTTTAAGGTCTCTCCCAACCCAAACTATTCTATGATTCTACAACTGACCCCATATCTCAACTAGATAAAACCAAATGCAGCAAATAAAAGCTCTGCACAAGAAAAGTCTGTAGGGATCCAAAGAAAACATAAGTAGATCAAACAGTCAAACGAGTCCTCCTTTGTAATTTTTAACTTAAGGCAAAACTCCATGGGTTTTGTACTAAAATAGCGTCAGCACACAAATGTTCTAAATTAGGTTTTCATTAAAGTGACCTTAAAGACTAAAACACAACTAAACAGAGCTTCTTTCAGGACACTCATTTTAAAGGCTTTTAAAGACAACTTAAATTTATATTGCATGTCAAGTTTGCTTTAAGTGCTTTAATAGCATTTATATCTCAAGTCTTAGTTTAAGGAAACTTCACAACTTCTAGAACTTTTTTATAAGACTTTTGTGTAAATTTAGCAGAAAATCCATTAAATTCATGCAAATAGCAATGTCTTTTGATCACTGAGTTTCTGAACAATCCAAATTTCTTTTTTTTTGAAAAAGCAAGCAACAACAAAAGTCAAACCCCAAACACCACAGAAATCATCTGAATCATTTTTAAAAGTCACTGCATGAGTAAGCTTTTCTTTTTTATTAATGGCAATGATCTTATGTTTCTCTACAGATGAAATAACTATAGCAAATTCTGCTGAGAAAATATTGTTAGGGAATGTCAACAATCTAATGATTTAACGTGAACTTGTAAGGGAAATATGACTACAAAGCTCTGTAGTTCATTAAGGCTGAGGCATTCCAGCTATTGAAAATGAACGGGTTTTCATACTTGGACATAAAACCCGACTTCAAGAAAGAGAACTACAACAGGCAGTTTAAAAGTACCGTCAAAAGTAGAAATACAAACAAAGGACAATAAAACCCTGAAACCTATCAATGCTGCGATTGTTTCAAGGATACTTTTTGCAAATCTTTTTTTAATACACCATCATGCGTTGCAAATGAAGTAGGTTACCATTATCCGAACTATTTCTTTCAAGCTAGCTATCAAGGGAGAACAAGAAAAGCAAGTTAGACATTCATGTCTAAATAGGTCAATTTTTAGATGTGTTGATAACACATGAAAGTCTGAAGTATATACCACAGATGTGATTTGTCTCACTATCCCAAAATCATTGAATTTCAAGATTTAAAATCTCCATTATCCTATTTCATCTATCTCCCTGCACAACTTTCACTCTACAGACCATTTTCTAGTGTTTTGTCAATTCTAGTTATAAAACTCTCAAGTGAATGGGTTTCTAATATTTCCCTAAAATGACTGTTTCACAACTTAATATACCTCTGCCATAAAGATTTTTGCCATAGAGTTTAATTTCTCCCTTGCTTGCTTTCATCCTATGGGAATAGCTCTCTGACCTCAACAGAGCTCTGCATGTGCTTACATTTAAATATTACATTAAGATCCTGGCACAAAATACCTTTGTATATGCAACAAAATGAGGTAATGGAACAAAGCTAGCTGGGGGGGGAAGACTGCACTATTAAAGATCAATTCACCAGCACAGATACAGTTCAAGTATATAAAGAGAGAAAAATGCTCCTGTATTTAGCCTTGAAGAGTGAAATCCATTTTTTACATCTAAAGACAGCAATGAATTTACTTAATTCCATCAGTACAAAAGAATCCATATAAAACACTGGGAAAATAATTTAATTTCTGCTTCAATTCCCTTTGTAAAGGAGAGATAATGCTTCCTTAACCAGAGATTACTATCTGCTTAGATTCACTAGCTATCCATGAGGATAAAAATTATACAAAGAAATAGTGTAATCTCTGCATTTCTTTGAGGAGTTGCATAGAATATTCTTATTCACACTTATTTATAAATAGATATAAAATACTGGACAGGAATTTTGCAAGTTCTGTTCCACACTCATGCACTGATAAATAGTGTTCACACAAAACCATGCCATTATCTATCTGATTATTCATTTATTCATTTTTATAACAAAACTGCTTTAGGTTATTAATTGTTTTTTAATTCATTTTAGCAGGACTTAATGAATAACTTGGTTACTTTGCAAACCCAACACAAGCAAAGAGAGTCTTGCCATTTAATCAATATTGAAAGTTGAGCAGCAGATGTGAAGGAAGAACGCATCAGAGAACGCCATAAAGGTAAAAATACACTGCAACTGCATTTCAGACTTCCGTATTCACGTTGCAGAGAGCGAATCTGTAGAACACTTAAATTGCATTTGCTTGTGTCCTTAGATGGAAAATCCAACAGGCTGCTTAACTAACTTTTTTCCATGTAGTTTTAGATATGAATAATCAGGAACACGTTATTGTAAAAAAAAGTCTACCGTCTTTACACAAGCTCCTTTTTCGGTATTTGTAACCTCATTTTCTGTTTCTGGAAAAACAATACAAATATTTGGCTGAAAACAAAACAGCCACAAACATTCCTAAATTGGGATTGAATATTAGAGCTATAAGTAACATTCGGGCTCTATGATCAGCCGTGCTTCGGATAATCTACAGTCACATTAACTTAGATTTGGAATCCAAATCTTTCAACTTCAGAACAAGTGACTGACTGCAGCTATTTATTCTCAACACCAACTTAACTTTGTGAAATACACAGGAACCTTTTCTATTGGAGCAGAAACATGCAAAATTGATTTATCTAATAAAGAATTTCCTGGATGCAGATAAACACACTGAAACGTAGAGAGCTCTAGAAACCGGGTAACTGCCATCACTGTACCTAGGCACATTAAAGTCAGCAAATCTAAATCAACACGCAGAGACATTAATATACAAACGTACAGGAGTAAGTGAAGTGGAAGGCTCATATTCAGCGAGCTGAGCACAGATCATAAAAACACAAGCTTGAAATCACTTATGCTGCATTATGACAACTAATGATCTTGGGCCTCTGCTACGGTATTGCAGCAGCCCTCAGAAAACGGTGCAATTACTTCTTTTGAAGAATGAAGTTAAAAAGACTTGCTACTAAAGGGCAGTGCATAGTCTGGTGGTTAATTAAGACTCTTAGTGAAAGGTTTCATTACATTTCTAAACACCATTTTTAGTCTCACCAGTTTTCCAACATTTCCCTTGTTACAAAGTAAATTACAATTAATAAATTGACTAACCCACATTAATTAAAAATTGTTATCACTTAAAGTTCTTAACCACCTCAGACCAACCCTCTCAATCTTTGAACACTCAAAACTTAACAAAACTATGAAAATTAGATAGAAAAGACTGTATAGATTTCTTAATTCACCCTTTGCCAGTGACTACAGAATTTTCCAGCCTTGCTGGCATGACTTCCATAATTTATTTTTCAGCCTAATAGACTTCACTGTTTATTTTATAGTCTGCTTGCTCTCACTCTTCAAAAGCTTTCCCTACTACCTTTTCTTCTATCTACCAAACACAAATGCTGTGGTAAGTCTCAGGGCAAAACTCCCTAAATTGCATTTAAACTTCCACAGTTGGAAGTATTTGTAAGTGAATACAACTACTTCCACGTAAACACCCAACGTAACAAGAAAAAGGATGTCTTCTATATTAATGCAGAATTATTTCACATACAAAATATTTACTTTTTTTAGTAATGACTGGTGCTCTGTGCAGGCAGTCCCATTAACTTGTTATGTGCTGACATAGCCTTTAGCACCATAATTTTACATAGGTAGTATGTTAAAGATTACATAATGGCACCACTTAAGAGTTACAAAAAGGAAGGTTGGATCAATTGTTATTTGTGAAAGGCAGCACTACGCTCAACCGCTGTCTCAGCATCTTTAAAGACCGTGTGGAAATGGATGAAGGCACAACAGAGAAGCATGTCTTTGAAATCACTGAAACTCAGTATGGGAGAAGGCAGAGGAAAGCACTCGAAGCTGAGAATATCACAGAATCTTCCCACCCCTGTAATTTTTTCTAAATTATCTTCGCAGAATGCCAGCTTTTCACATTTTCAGAATGGTGTTAAATGCATATGATGAACATCTGAATTTGTATTATTAAGCTAAATGCTTTTTTCTTTTTTGTAAGGCATGAATATACATACAAACATTTAAAAGCACTAATAAGAAAAATGTTATTTTAAGGATTGAAATGTTAAGTAACCATATTAAAGAAAACCCTAAAACTCCAGCCAAAACCTTCTAATTTTACTGAACTCCTTAAAGCCAATTATGGCATTAGACTAATTGTTGCAAAGTAATTTTCATCAGAAAAGACCATGTCTGAAAGCTTATTAGAGTATTGTAGTCCCCAGACAGAATTATGCTGTATATATCTTTTTGCTTGGTCACTTAAGTTGCTTACAGGTAAAAACTGTTTTAAACGTTTGCAGAAAATCCGATCAGTCACAATCATCAAAGCACGGAAAATTTTGCTTTTGCTTCAGATGAAAGGAGAAGAGGAAGCTCATTTTCTTCCATTCTTTTCTTGTCAGAATTATTTATTATTAGCTTAACAGTAATGGGAGAGTGAAAAAGAGAATACACCAAATACTCAAACCCAGCAATTCCCAAAAGGTTATAGAGTGATGAATGAGCCTGGCTCAAAGCCATCCATAATGAGAGAGGTCGTGTCTTCAACTGCACAGTCTAACCGAAATCAGTTTCATTATGCTACACAAATATGATAGCATGGACACAACTTTTTGGGTGTTTGGTGACAGACTGTAGGCTGGTATCTTTCCTCTGACACAATGTGAATCACACAGCTGATGCACATCAGATCTGAGAGTGAGAGTTCATCAAGAGCTACTCAACAAAGCTAGTAGCTTCCAGCTATCACAAAGAAATATCCATCAATTCCCACAAGTGGAAGCCATTCCATCCCTAGCAAATTCCAAAATAAGTTCTTCCATTACATAAATAATGATTAAGTTGATTTATTCTTTTGATTTACTCTTGTTCAGTCAAGCATCCTTGAAACCTCCTAGAAATGTTACCTAAATAGAAGGTATTATTCAAACCATGTATGCCAGAGTTCTGATCAGTAAAATTCAATCTAAACAATACAAGTTAATTTCATTTCTTTACTTCAGATTCCTCCAATGCTGGAGATAGAATTAGATTTTTCATCAGCAATCATTTCAACTCACAACATTTTCTGATTGACAGAACATTTTGAAAAGATAGTTAAAAAAATTAAAAGCATGAAATTGTGCAATTCCTTGAATAAAACTTAAGACAAAGTATTAACTCATATAGGAAAATATACACATTTAGTTGTGTTGGATTACACATGTATTAAACTGGCCAGTCCTTGTTAAAATTATTTTCCACCAGAAGGCAGTGAAACGTAGTGAAATATTTCAACATGAACAATTATTTAAAAACTAGCAGGTTCCCTTGCCTGACACTTTCTCATATCATTCAGGCTATTCATTTAAATTATCAGGAAAAGGTGGTTTTCATATTGTAGATCATTATAATATTTCAATGTAATGAAAAATTGATACTTCTGCAATGGCACTCTGATGTTCTGAAAATTCTTTAAAAATTTGAGGTTTACTCCATTTTGAAACTAAGCATATACTGAAACAGCAGAACTCAGATCTGAAACTCCTCTCCACCAGGTCTCTGGGACTATCTCACACAGCAGGCTCGTTTGGCTGGTGGAGGAGCACACCCTGGACAACCAAGCAGTTTGACAGGCTGGAAACGTGCTGAACCAACAGGTTCAGAAGGCAGCAATCAACAGTGTTGTGCTGGTGTTGCACTCCCTCCCCCCTTCTTAAATACATCATCCCATAAAACACTTAGCCTTGGCCAGTGGTGGGTCCATCTGGAGCCGGCTGGCATTGCCTCTGTTGGACACAGGGGAAGCTTCTGGCACCTTCTCACAGAAGCCACCCCTGTAGCCCCTCTACTACCAAAACCTTGCCACGCAAACCCAGTACGCTCATGACCTTAACTCATTTGGTCTTTTTCTGTATGTACCGGAATTCTTCCACCAGTAGAAATTGTCATAAATTACATGGTATTTTACCTGCTTCCACCATAACTGCTTTCAGTTACACCAGGCTATACCTGCTGAAATATTTTTAAAATGAGATTTCAAACAGTGGTTAACATCATTCTGTCTCAATTATTACTGCAAAGTAATACATGGCATTTTGTTTCTTCATAGCTTGACTTCACTGGAAAGAATATAGTCCTTTAGCCTCCAAATAGTAATTTCCATTACCCAAGGATAATTCTATAAACATGGATTTCCTCTGCAGCCATGACACTGCTTTTGCATCCAACCCTGAATGCAATTATGCAATTAA
Source organism: Aramus guarauna (assembly GCA_013400195.1). Classification (NCBI taxonomy): domain Eukaryota; kingdom Metazoa; phylum Chordata; class Aves; order Gruiformes; family Aramidae; genus Aramus; species Aramus guarauna. The sequence continues at coordinate 127,248 of VXBL01000835.1, read as the reverse complement.
AAATTAAATCTCAATATTTTTTTTAATGTTACATGTCGTTGATTTATCTGACCAATGGCCCTGTGTCAAAGCTCTGAGGAGCTAACGAGCCGTGGAGAACACCTTAACTTAGGCTGATTTCAAATTTCAAGAAGTGAGATAATGCAAATGAAGAGTGCATATGTGCTGAGCCTTCCAAAGTCCCGATAAGGTGTTAATAAACCTTAGCAAATTCTGTTTATGGCTGTCTCATTATGTACATTGTTGCATTTTCTACAGATAGCGATGCTGGGAAATTAAACGCCAAAAGTGCAAGGTTTGAGTCTGCTCACCTGAGTGAACAATGATAAGTAATAAAGAGCAACAGGCAGAATATCCCCACTTTTTCCAAAGTTCACTGGGCCAAAGCAAATTTTTAGCTAAGATCTCTATTCTAACATGTACGTGTCACTTTTTAGGAGGCAAAAATGCACAAACCCCCATATTTTATTAACTAAATTCTTCAAGCACTTTACCTGAAAGCCCAGGTGCCACCTTTAATCATAACCCAGCATACACTAAGCAAATCCTTTTGCCAAAATCTCTTACATTCTTTATTATTACATCGTATTAGGAAACTGCTGACTCAACAACAGCTATTTTGCTGTAGAAGGGATAAATTCCCAAACAGGCACAGATGTGTCAGGCAGAAAATATTAGTGAAATACTTTTCAATTATGACATACATGCCAAGGCAGAAGTAAATGTCTTCTTATTAAGTAGAGTCTTGTTCATCCTAGTGAACATGAGCCACATAAAACATCGAGGTACCTGCATGTACACAGACTTTTTCACAAGCAGGACAAGGCATATGATTGCTTCTAGCATTTTATTCTGCCCTTAACTTGGCTATGTGACCCTGGGAAGTCAGTCTTTGTTCTCTGTACCTCTGTAATGACACTGGGAAACAGAGATGTGAACTGTTAAACAACTCTGGATCTACAGATAAAGAGTTCGACACACAAAAAAGGAGCTATTTTTAGCTCTTTCTGCACATGAGCTGAATATTGGGTGACAGCAGTGTGGCAGAGCCAAGAGAAGCGGATCTTCACTGACGAGTGAGTAACAGCAACGTGGTGATTGACAGAGGTATGTGGGACATGCCAAAACCATTAGAGAAGTTAAGACAAGATGTCATGCAAAACAAATACAGTGGCCTGTAACAACAGCCAGCAAGAAAACAATGATATATAAACCTAATCAAACTCGGCAAGCTTCTCAATAAAAAGAAACTAAGTTGGCAGCAAAAAGTGCAGGAGAGGAAATAAAAGAACAATGATTATTTGTCCAACATCACGCAACAGCTAAGTAATAGAAACAGATCTAGACCTGATGAAGCCAAACCAGGAGCCTATCAGACTGGCTTCCTCCTTTGCCCAAAAGCTCGTTAGCTTTCACAGAGTCAGTAAAAGAACAAAAAAACAACAGACATGTATACACACATAAAACAAATTTTTCCTCTAAGAAGTAAAAAGTGTTTTATAAACTATTAAGCGCAAATATATAGGGGGAAAAGCCACATTTTAATGTAGCTGGTCTCTCAAAAAACCTCAGAAACCTCACTGCCTTCTTTCTTCCACAGCAATTTAGACATTTTCTAGTGAGAGGGGAAAGGGCCTCAGGTATGTCCAGCTTCTGCTTCTTCTGTTCTAGCACCTCCAACACTTACCGGTAATACTTAGGTTTAATTAAAGCATGATGCTTAATGAATGTTTAGTGGAATGTAATACTCAAATAGTGTCATACAAGGACAACTTTGATTTCCAAGGTGGCAATCAGTCTTACTCCAATCAAAATAAAATCAATAAAGTAGAACTCAGCAAATCAGACACAGCATTTATAATTGCAATACCAGTGATCCTGTGTTAATCATGAAAAAGAGTTAGCAATTGTCAAGTTCTCTTCTGTGAATAAATCTGGATAAAACGCCCTTTTAGGCCATGCCTATATAGCAAATCATTACTTGCTATGCTTTTGGAACGTAAGGAGCACATGCAGATGTCCTTCAGTCCAAAGAGTGCAAGAACAGAAATACAAATGATGCAACAATCTCCCCCCACTTCCCTCTGTTCTTGATTTGCAATGACGATTTCCTGTAGTAGGGAGTAGAAACCTGCCAAATATGTATATTTGTTTGAGGAGATGTTTAGGGGGGGGCTGTGAGCACTTTTTTAATCATTTCAGCAAACAGCTGTCATCTCCCAGGTCAGTCGTTGGGCTGCTCCATTCTGGTACTATTTGTAGTCTCTCCTGCCTCTGCAGATAATGCGATGGCTGCAGAATGTGGCAGAGGAATGTGAACTGAATCCTAAGCAGGACGTGGCTGTTGCTAAAGCTCATGTACAATACGGATTATGGGCGCTGAGAGGAATATAATTAGCACTAACACACCTTTGTATTCCAGCTGTCCAGCAGACAACATTTTTTTTTTTTTTTTTTTGTAAATGAGGCACTGATTTTTAATTGTTTTATTACTGTAGGAATATTGGGGGAATTACTCCATGCAACACAAGTTTCATCGTATTGACTTTCTATTCAGCACACTTTCCTTCACAACTTTATTCATGATGTTCTAGTTAAATCTCTGACAGCATTTCTTGCAGAAACTTTTTTATTAAGGACTTATAACAATCATAAAGATGTGCTCTGGGTAGCAACTCAGCACATAAAGGCTCAGCGAGGGAACACTCACACCACTTAAAGTGAATTTAGTGTTTATAAAGGTAGTGTGAATGGAAGAACTCTCAATACCATCAGTAATTTTATAGTACCAATGATAACACTAATACAAAATGTCTCCTCTCACTTTTCCTTCCCCTCCTTCCCTTTTTACTTCCCTCTCAGTATTATTCCGCAATGATAAAGCACAGCCTCTTCTCGGAGTGAGAAGATAATTCAATACAACTGACAATTCATCACTCGGGCTTTCTGCTGAACCTATCATTGAGGAAGGATGCTTCTTCATACTAAAGGGACTTAGACACAAGGAGCAAAATGAGGTGCAATGGCTGATTTGGTATTAGTTGTGTGAAGACTCTTAGAGGCCAATTGTTCAAAGTCACAGGACAGGTAGGCTGGAATATCCTACTCCAAGGGCTCTAACTCCACTCTATTTTATTAAAAATCAATTCCATCTCTAACTTCACTTAACTTTATCCAAAAAATCTCCTATAAAACCAATTTGCTGTATAGCCTCCAATTTCCATCCTCTACAGAAAGATAAAAAGGAATTTGTTTCCAACTTGAAGTCACCTGGTCAGCAATATGTGCACATATACACATTTAGAAGTGGTAAAGAGAAAAAACAATTTGGCTTGAAGGCTATGAGAGCTATCTTGACTCTATTGAGAGCAAATGTCCCCGTTGTTGCCTGCCTCCTCTCAAAGATAAACTACAACTCAGCTCCATAAAGATTCTTCCCAAAAGTGATTTTTTTTAATTACTTATTTAAATGAGGTGCTTATGCAACCAGTGATTAGGGAAGACAAGAAAAGGGCTTGTTTCCATACACTCTGTTTTTTGGAGTATTGGGGAGAGCCTTCTGCTGCATGGAGCCAAAGTGACTAAAGAAAAAGGGTTATCCCAGTCCCAGCTCCACGGGCTCCCCTTATTTCCTGCTGTCATTAACTGCTGCTCTTACACAATATAGCTCCCTTCTATGTCATAGAACCATCATGATCCTTCTTTCTTGTCAACTGTTTCTCTTAAAAGAGCCCAAAACACAAACACACACATCTCCCCCGCCCTGACAGCAATATAGTGCAAGAAGTCAGGCATTGTTTCTGCCATGAATTACATGTAGGCGATTATCATCTTCTTTCAATATTCTGCCAAAAATTTGGTTAATCAGGTTGTCTAATTTAAAGAAAAGGAGGAAATCTAAAGGTAGAAATAAGGAACTCAAAATATTTAGTATGTGCAAAACTGTGTATACAATTCCTAATATTTAGTATTCCCAACTAAATGGTGAAAATGCATGGAAAATCTATACCTGGATTATAATGATTAGATATCAGTTTGAGTCTTCTTTCAGAAGTCAAAGTCAGGACTTGTTATTTGCCAAGCAAATGGACCTCACCACCTTGTATTAGGTCTGCATTAGTCAAGACATCTTGTGCTTACAGTTTGGTGTAAGCTGGACCAAACCTAAGTATTCCACATGCTATTTCACACAGTACAGCAGGAAATCTTTCTGTAAACTGAGATGTGAGCCTCTCCATTTTCTTGGCTGTTTTACTCAAAAGAAGATTCTAACTGGGTGGCAGATGAAAATTATTTTGGCAGACCCCTATTACCTGTTCAGGCGGATAAAAACCTGCTATAATTTATACAGCAGAATAGAATTTTAAAAATCATAAAAATAAGACAGAAAATATTTTCAAGTGAATACTGAGATGTCTAGGTAGCTCTTTGCATAGAATAACTTAATATGCCTCTATACCAGCATGCCCACTTGAATCAGCATTACTGTCTCTTGATGGGTAGACTGGTGATTTGCTATTTTACCTCATTTGTAATGACTTCAGAATTGCATGAAATCAAAAAAGAAAAAAGTTTGCTTAAAAGTCAGTTTGAAAATCATATTTGGGATTGAAGGAACTGTTTTGTTGAATTTTTTTCTTTATTTGTTGATACACATTATGTTTTAAATTTCAACTTTTACAAATTGAAAAAAATTACTAAAAAACATTATTTTTTTATTTATTCAGCTCCACTTAATGGTATTGCATAAATATATTCTACAGACTTAATATATTTACCCACACATCTCCCAGGTGTAGTGTGAGGAATAACTGATTTTAAAAATTTTAGAGTGTGAACATTAATAATTGATCACCTAGGTACTATTAGTCATTCTGTTCTGAAGAGGCCAGTATGGCTTCATGGGCAAAATCTCCATTTTAATGGAAAACGTGAAATAAGAATATTGTAATTGTTATTATTAAATGAAAAACAAAGAATTACAACTATTTTGGTTCACAATTTATTGCATTATTTAATCTCTTATATTCATTGCAATGCATGAGAAATGGTGACTTTGAATAATTAGGCATTTGTGTTGTTTTGCATTGCAACTTTATTATCCTCTTTTAGTCCTAAAAGAGAATAACCAGGATCAGACATCAAAGTATATATAAACAAAAGTAAACAATAAATGGGTATAAATCAGATTATTAGGATATAAATCAAGGGAATGATTCACAGACTCATAGAATACCAGGTTGGAAGGGACCTCAAGGATCATCTGGTCCAACCTTTCTTGGCAAAAGCATGGTCCAGACAAGGTGGCCCACACCCTGTCCAGCCAGATCTTAAAAGTGCCCAGTGTTGAGAATCCACCACTGCCCGGGGGAGATTATTCCAATGGTTGGTGTTCTCGTTGTGAAAAAGTTACCTCTTGCGTGCATCAGAATCTCCCCAGGAGTAACTTGCACCCACTACCCCTCATCATTTCCATGTGACTCCTTGTAAAAAGGGAGTCTCCATCTTCTTTGTAGCCACCCTTCAAGTACTGGCACATGGTGATAAGGTCTCCCCTAAGTGTTCTTTTCTCAGGGCTGAACAAACCCAGTTCTCTCAGCCTTACCTCTTACGGCAGGCTTCCCGGTCCTTGAACCACCTTTTTGGCCCTTCTCTGGACCCTCTCCAGCCTGTCCGCATCTTTTTTTGTATAGTGGGGACTGAAACTGAACACAGTATTCCAAGTGTGACCTCACAAGCACTGAGTGGAATGATGTCGTCTTTTTTTCTCTGCTGGAATGATTCATAGGATAAAGCTTGGAAATAAAACACTATTTTACGCCTTCAAAGCATTCTATTTATTTTCATTATATTTTACAGAGTATTTTATAATGAAAAATGGTTTGATATATATCTGTCAGCAAAATACCTGGAGGGACAGCAGGTCACACCCAGCATCACTCACAGTTTTCTCTAAGTATAACTGTAAAACACCTCATTTCTTTTGCTACACTGCATCAGACCAACAAACCCTTTCCTTGCATCCTATAACAGATACCCTCCAGCCTGTGATAACAGGGGGGCTTGCAGTATGGACTAGACCACACACATCTATTCCAAAATGGTATGAATGTATCAGTATGAAAGCTCTGTGGTCAACAGGAGAAGCAGCAGACCACATAAAATCAAGAAAGGAAAAGGATCACTGCTTAGCATCATCTTTAGGTGATGTCTTTGCATAGAGAAAGATGCCGTGTAGAGAACTTAAGGCAGCTAAGAAAAATTGTAGCATTGCTTAAAAGCAATAAGTACATGCAGGTCCTGGCACTTGAACTAGAAAGACATCAGCAACATGTGTCTTCTAGGCCAGAACAGACTGCTGTGCCTGTCCTCCAAAAGGGAAGACACTGTGTAGGAGGGAGTAGCAGATGCTTATGGGAGAAAGGCTGGGTGCTGTCATAAAAGGGTAGAGAGCAGCATCTGATGTGGGATTGTAAGCGACTTCCTCTCATTTTTCTCCTGCAGAGTCCAACCAACAGCAGATGCCATTAGTACAATAATGTTATGCATTTCACTTTTGAGTACATTCACTTTAACACATTTGAAGTTCATCTGTTTTCTTAAAAAAAAAAAAAACCCAAAAAAACAACAAAACAAAACACAAACTCACGATACTTTGTGATCAACTATGAGAAACAAAATAATGAAGTGCCCAAACTTGCACCGCTGACTACTTCGGTGAGAGAATTTTTTTGTTGTCAGAGCTCAAGAAAGAAGAGTACAATCAATTTAATCACAGGCTAATAATGGGACTGAAGAAGGGAATACAAATGATGGGAAAAAACACTGTTAGAAGGAAAACAATAATCATAAGTTAATGAATCAGGGGAGCATTTTGGCCTCCTCGTTATTTAGTACACATTTGTTAACATTTTTCCAAGGACACAATTTTGCAGTTACAAAATATCCGTTAATTGAAGCAGTCTTTTGGTTTCAGAGGATTCCTCCCTCCCCCCTCAGCCCAAGGATGCCTATTTTGTGAGATCTTCTGCACACAGAAATATCAACGTGATGTTCCACAATTCACCAGAAAACTCCCAAGTCTTTATTTTAATCTGCCTTGTTTCCATGCAACTGAAAACCTATGTTTTAAGTGAAAGGCTGGCAATACTGGGTATTTTTATAATACATACCCCTCTAGTCACTAGTACACAAAGCTGCACTTTATCTTCTAACAGGGAAAATACATCAAAAGCAGCAAATTAAAAGAAATTTAGAATGGTTACACTGGCGAGCAAGTTGATGTGGAAAAAAAAAAAAGACAGTCCCCTAAAAGAGTCTGCTCCCATTAGAAGCTGAAGGTCAGTGGTAATAGGTGACTGAGAACAGCTTAAGTGTGGTTTTAAGTACATTCTGAATGTTCTTCATTGAGATGAGCTCTAACTTGTTGACTGCTGGGTTGAGTAAAATAGATGGATTTTTAAGCACTGGGTTATTTGTCCTTGTAATTAGGTGGAAAAGACTTTCAAATGGACAGAGCTTTTTAATTGCCCATGAAGTTCATCAGTGACAAGCACAGAGACAGAGGAGGGGAATTGTGAATGAACAACCCCAAGGTCTGATACGCAGGAGAAAAACCATTTATGCGTAGCACCCACAGTGAGGAGATGTCACGTATTTAGGCAACACCCTGACTAAAAGTAGTGCTGTTCTGAAACCAAGCATTTTTTCTGGCGCTTCTGGGTTTAGCACCTGCGCTGCTGAGCTTATGGATCTCACATTGCATGGCGCCTACCACTGAAAGCTGGCACGTACACCTGCAAGCTAAATGCTGACAGGTGCTGCTTTGCTATACCCCTTCCCGTTACAATACACTTCCGTATACCTTCACATACATAACACATTTTAAACTTCAGCTCTGCCTTAAATCAGGAGACTATTAAACAGGTTTGGATCTCCTTTCAGTTCATATGCTGTATTATCGTGATGCAAGTAGAAGAAAGTGAAATTACAGATGAGCCTTATTTTTACAGAGAGCACAAGAAAATATTTGAGAATTGAAATTTCTCATCCATCTTTGAAAGTAAAAGTTGTTTCTATCTCAGGCACAGCGTAGCAACTTTCTAAATACATCAGGAAAAGGATAAAATGAGGGGCGGTATGATTCAGTGACTGAATTACAAGATCACTGAAAAGGCCAGTTGTATGGTTCACTGCACAAGGTGCTCAGTAATTAGATAGCAAGTGACTGAGGCCAAACGGAAAGAAGAAAAAATGCAGCTACCTCACCCACTTGCAGCTTTATCAAAGAGACCGATTAGTGAGCCGGTCTCTGCTGTGCTGCCCTGTGATGGGTGCGCATGATTCACAGAGGTACAAGAGCAAGGGTTCCTCTAGAGACAGCAGAGGTCAGCAGCCCAGCACCAGCCAAAAGCGCACGGGGAACCTTGCCGGACAGAGCAAGTATTGGGAAATACAGAGGGAATGCAGAAGTGAGTCAAAGGCAGAGGAAACACAATGAAGAACAAATGAGGCCGTGCTCTGTGTCACAGACCAGGTCTGTCACATGTCATACATCCCACCCCACTGTCCCCTATAGCCCTTCTCTGGCAGCGGTGCCCTCCAGCATCCCATAGAGCATCCACCGTGTGTGTGATCTCTATTCCTCCTTTCCCTGCTCCCTGTAGTCACAGGTCCTGCACCGACCCTTCACTTCCCACCACTATCAGCCAACCTTCCTTCAAAAACAAGGTTTCCTTAAACATCCCTCAGCAGGACCTGATGTGTCCCTTTCAATTCTATAGGATCCTGTATGAGCTTGGGTCTCTCACTCCTCCATCATCTAAAGTTGCCTACCTCAACATACATAACCTCAAGGAGTTTCTGTATGTACGCCCATCATCCTTGTGCCTCCCCTTCCCTCCTAAACCTTGCCTATGAGAATCGCCTCTTCTTCCACAAGGGCTTTGTACCCCCTGCCATGCTTTAGCCACCCCCACACGCCATGCAGGGTCTGTCCCCTTCATTGTGCTGCCCCTGACGGGCTCCGTCCCCCAGGCCGGACCAGCACTAGTCAAATCCCCTAAAGACAGAATTGCACATGAACGCTTGTCCATTTGTTCCACATCTTCTGTCTTCCACCTGTGGCATGAACTAAAGCAGAGCTATTGTTACAGTGAAGGACATGACTTGTTGCCGCAAAAAAGTCTTTGACAATGGCAAGTGCAAATGTGTTCAAACTCTGCTATAAGGTTGGTTACCAGGTTTCCCTGGGCTGATGCTCTGATATTTCCCCAAAACAAAATGTTTCTGGCCAGAGGCGCTAAGAATATCCTCTGATGTTATACAATTGATCAGTGCAGCTTTCAAAGGTAGAAGTTAAAGACAGATAAATTAAGTCCTGAGATAAAGTGTCAGACTAGGTGAGAAAGCTCAGAGATGAAATTATGAGAAAAAAAGAACCAGAAAAGAAAGAGCAGATGCAGAGAAGGGCAGTTAGCAGAGAGGAAGTCCTCTGCCATTATCATGCATTAACCCTCAGCTTTTCTAAATGATGCTTTTCATGGAGGGGGGGATAAAGCTAGAAGGCACAAATCTTACTAAAATCAAAGTTTAACAGAGAAGTTGGGGGAACAAATGTTAGTAATACACAAGTAATCTACTAAAATTTGGGGGGGGCTGATTCAAATTTTACTGAAATGCAAATAAAGTCTCATACGCCAATAAAAGGAAGGGCCTTGAACAAATCATGCCACAAATATTTGATAAACTCTACTTGAAATACTTCACTGAACTCCAAAATGGAAACGTACTACGAGAACAACACAGCAAACACTGGGCAGAGATTTCAGTTTGGTCCCACACTTTGTAGGAAACTCCTTAGGGCCCCCTATTATTTCCTAATAGCAAAAGAATAAAAACAATAGTAATGACGCTAAATACTAGCACCCTCTAGTGTGCACCTCTCTACAAATGTCCTCCTCGAATCCATTCCTCCCCTCAGGTCACAAAACTACAGCTCTCCTAGACATCCTTTGCAGTATCTTCCCACCTATGACTCATGCAAAAGTAATTCCTATTTATATCACATAGAATTAATGCAAGTTCACCTCAATTAACAAAATTATTTTTCAGAAGGGCTGGCATTTCTCATTTTCTATTGTTTTGTGGTTGACAATAATATTTCCAGGCAGCCAATTAGCAAAGAAAGTATTTGCCAAAGAGCAGTCCTAAAACTTTCCCAGAGCTAAAATTAAAATATACATAATTACTCAGCAAAAGGTTTGTGATACGATTGTTTGTGTCTTAAATTATTCTTACAAAAAGGATATTCTATTAGGGAGCAACTTAATTAAAATATAAACAATAAACTAAAGTGGTAAAAGAGTTTCAATTGGCTCTTCATTATAGAACAGCTAACATTCACCTGGAATGTTTTATATTTTATATATTTTGTTCCAGTGATGTTTTTTAATTATGCAAATTAATTTATTCATTAATAAGGCTTGAAAGAACAGTATTTGCATTTTTATGGAGTGTTGGCGGGGTGCGGTTTTTTAAGACTAACACTCCACCAAAAAAAAAAAATCTTTTCAAATCTTTTATTAAAGCAATCTTTTTTCCATTTATAAATACAGCAGTCAGCACTTCGAGGTCAGCATTTCCTAACGCTTATGCAAAACGATTAGAGATTACAAGGGGATCATTTATACCTAAGTAAAAGCTGAATACTATAACTGAGAGGCAATGGCTCACAAAAGTTGGCTTTCCAAAGGAAAAATCTATTTAGTTATCATTTTTTAAGTGAAGGATTCAGACATTCATTGGAGTCATAGAATTTCTTGTTACAGAGTTTGCTTCTGCATGTAAAGAAACTGTACAGAAAAGGGGCTTGGAAAAGTATCTGTAAATAACGAAGACAAACATTCAGCTGGATGCTTGCATGGGAAATTACTACAGGAGGACTAATGGGCATCACGTGTCCACGTGGAGATACAAAACAAAATAAAATTAAAACAAACGCGGGATTAAGTGGAGGAAGAAATGCCTCTCCCTCACCATGAACCACCCTTCTCCGCAGCAAAGCAGCGATGGCGAGAGCAGGGTCCTCGCGGGCAGCAGCGCCCGCTTGTCCCCCGGGCGGCCGAGCGGACCCAGCCCGGGAGGAGCCCTGGCCTCACGCGACCCGGCGCCGGCAGAGCCCCCGGCCGCTGCCACCGCCCGCGGGGCCTCCACCGAGGCTGGCAGCAGGCAGCCGAACGTGCCACGGCAGATGGTTCGAGATGCAGCAAATGGGGGGTAGCGTGCCTGAACAGAGCATCGCGGGTCGGGGACCTGTTGGGCACCCCTCTCTTGTTTTCTGACAGCTTTGGTAGGCTGCTTTGTCTGTTTACTCTTTATATAGACAAATGTCTAACACGAAATGCGGGCAGGCTTGCAGTGAAATCCTCTCTGTGCTATTATCCTTCTATTACTCTACTGCTTTAAATGCGAGACCTTGTTAGGGGTGAACATTTCTCGTAAGAAAGGTCTAAGCGGCACTGACCAAGTTTTGTAACGCGCTTATTGCCATCACAGCCAAGCACGGCGACAGGGGATACAGAGCAAAAACAAATCTCAGTTTCCGCAAACAGCTCTTCCATCCCCTGCAGGGTCTGTCTCCAAACCACCCCCTGGAACGGCCCCGTGCCGTTAGCGATTCATGATCCGATGCCCAACTATTTCCATTGTCGTCTGCTTCTCACCTGAAGCTGCTATTCTCCAGCATATCACAGGTAAGCTTTTGTAGGAATAAGAATAGCTTACAGATTAAAGTAAAATATAGGTGAATATTAATTATAATAAGGGAAGAAGCTCTTGAGAAAGAGTGAGCTGCTATACCAAACAGGAGTTCTTAAAATAAATAACGAGTCAGGAGAAACAAAATACGTTCAGTTAGCAGAATTGTTTCTATATAGACTGCTCTAAAGCTTTCCATATGGGATAAACAGATGTTAGCACGTACTAGGCAACAACAGATATCACTTGCATGACATCTTGCACATTATTCCATTGGATTACATTTTTATTAGATAAAAATAGTGCTTGCTAATATATGAAGGAGGAGTATATGTACGAGGAACCAGCTTTGGATGCTTTCAGAACTATTTAGAGCATCATATATCATCTTGGGCATTTCATATTTTCTTATGTTCACATGCCTTTTTAGTCACAGGATGGTCATTTTTCCCTCCCACCTTTCTTAGTAAGCACAGAAAAGACTCCAATTGCTTTTATACGCCAACTCACAAGCCTCTCTAACACTCAAAGTGCCCACTCAAAACAGCTCTGTATCTCATTTAATCCTGTATTTGAATCATTTTTTGCAGCATACAATAAAAACTGTAAAAGAATACCCAGTGCTAAGTGTCAGATGCCTTTGCAATAAACCAATGATAAAATCAGATGGGAAGCCTGTACTGACAGCCGCTCTTGCCCTTCCTACAGGAGAGTAAAGCGGAAGCTAAATCAAAATTTAATCAATATCTTCCATGAACACCAATTCCTGGGCTGTCATGAACTCAGAGAGGACAAAGAAAATATTAGCTTATTTTTTAACAAAACAATGATTAAATTTCACTGTTGACCAGTAGCTTCAGGCTCTCCTCCTGGGAATGCACAAACAAATGAACCTTAATTATTTTACTATAATACCATTCATTTCTTTGTTCCATTTTTGTGGTCTTCATCACATTGTCACAATACTAAATTAAGGTAGATCTGAAACAGGGATTGGTTTACGTCTTTGCCCCGGTGGGTCCCTACAGCAGTAACTCCACGTGCCACGGGCAGCTCCCCCGGGAATGCCTGGCCAGCAATTTCCCAAAACATTTATAAAGGCAAAGCTCCACTTCAAAGAGAGCTAGTTGAAGGACGGCAGCTCTAATAGCTTACAGTCAGGCTTACATTGTGCCCAAAATACTCGTGCCTTCACGAGGGCAGAGCAGAAAGAGAACAGGTGAAGACGTGCAAATCCTTTTCCCCCTCCTCCCCAAGCAATCACAGCTATATTGGCTTCACCGGTAACATCCTACAGCCAGTCCAGAACGGTGCCTCCAAAAGTCACTGACTGACTTGAAGGCAGATTCTCAGCTTCTACAACACACTTGTTCAGTGAACGACCTAGGGTCCCTCAACGGTAGAATACAGTCAAGCAGAAAATGCAGTATATGGTATCTGCAGCACAAATTGTGTCGTCATACTGATACAATAAAAAGGGGTTTGTGGCAGTAATTAGAAAGAGTATTTAAAAGTCTGTTTGACTGTCACGCATTGTGGGAGAAACAATTAGCAAGCAATGGGGTTTTGTATTATACTGGAAACTGTTTTGAGTGAACCTCAAAAGAAAGACATTCTTTTAAGTTTCAAAATATTTGGATCCCCAGGTGGGTCCATCCCAACTTGTTTTCTTTTGCAACAGCTTTATCCCTGTTTTTCCTAATAATAATCATAATAAAACGCAGATTCTGCTCTCCTTCCCATCCTCATTCTCCAAATCCTACTAATTAAAAATATCTTTCTGAAAGCTTCTGTTCTCTTTTCCCAATCCTGATTCTTCCCCAACTCACATTTTTTAAGGGATAATCTTATCCAAATATTTAGTTTATTATTCCTGTTAATGCTCTGCCTTTCATTCTTCTTGGTGATGACTGTCTATAGGCTATCAAAAGAAGTTACACCCACATTATGAGTGGTGACATTAATGATTTACAATATCTTACCATCAATATTATATTTCTTTAACAAGTAGTAAACACACTATAAATGCAACTGTATGCATTTTTGCTCTAGTTGTTATTTGTTTAATGTTGCCATTTGATCTTAACAAATATGTTTATGGAAGTTAAAAACTGGAAACACTGTTTCCAGTCGATGAGTACATTTTTATATAAAATACCTTCCATTTTACTCTTATTAGCAAAATTACATTTTCCTATTTTGCAAAACTCTTCTATTCTTGGCAAATCCCCAAAGGAGCAGTGCTGTACCTCTCTCTCCACATGCTATTCCTGCTCCACTACATTCACACTTGCCACTCTTTCCTGGGACTTGCTCCAATGACTTCTGAGGTTTGAGGAAGTCAGAAATGATGTATATATCCTTTTTATTTGCAAAATATTTGGACCACCAGATCCAAAATATTCATTCCAACCTCTTTTATTTCAAATCCACATCATTCTCCTTGCAAAAGCACATGCCCATACACACATTCATTCTATTATTAGGGAAATCAGGGGAAAATGTGATTGCTGTTTACAAGCAGAGCAGCAGCAGCAGCGTCCGCAATTATGAACTCAACATGGGCAACCTTTGCTTTGTCTGAAAGTAATTGATTGAGATACAACAGCATGAAATTATACGCTAAGAAGCTACAGCATAACAGTGTGAATAAAACCTGGCAAGATCTTACAAGCAGCAGCACCCTTCCACGGCACTTGCTGAAACCAGTGTTCAGGGAAGCTGGACTGAAGAACATGGCTTGCATGTGTGAACATGCATGCACGGACATGAACGGCATACTTTGAGTATATTAAAATAACCTTTTTCTATGTACATAATAACATACATAACAGGTAAATAATAATAGGAAGTCACTTAAAACTCAAATAAGTCTGTTTCTGAGAAGCTTAACTGACATGTGGATGTTATCCCACAGTCTGAATTACTGGTAACCGGGAAGTTGTCACAAATGAACTATTAACATATTTAAGCCAACATAATTTGATTCATCCTACATGAAGATTTTTATTAATCTTATGCAGTGATCTATTTAGAGAAAGTGCATTATGTTTCTATAACCTCATCACTGGATAGATTTATTCATTTATTCATAAAGGAAAATAACATTTTTTAAGTTATATATTGCTTTAACTTTGGAAAAGAAGGGCCAGGTCTAACAACACTGTTGTGCCCCTCTTACCTCCCACAAGATATGTTGGAAAGCAACAACTCTGAGGTTTCTACTTCCACATCAAATCTGGTTAAAATAGGTCAACAAGATCAAATTTGTAGACTAAGAAATCATACACACTATCATCACATAGTCTCACTTCCTTTTGATTGTTTAGTATTTTAAAGAGCATGAGGGTTGGTTGTTTTTGTTTAAAATGTTAAATAGAGGGTGTAATTACCTTAGACAAAAAGATTTTATTTTGGGCACGTTGTGGTTTAACCTGGCAGGCAGCTAAAACAACCACACAGCTATTTGTTCACTCCCCCTTCCCCCCACCCCCGCAGTGGGATTGAGGAGAGAATCAGGAAAAAAAAGGTAAAAATTGTGGGTTGAGATAAAAACAGTTAATGACAGAAAAGGAAGAGAATAATAATAATGATAATAGAATATACAAAACAAGTGATGCACAACACAGTTGCTCACCACCCACAGACAACTGATGCCCAGCTAATTCCTGAGCCATGCTTCCCCCAGTTATATACTGAGCATGACATCATATGGTATGGAATATCCCTTTGGCCAGTTTGAGTCAGCTGTCCTGGCCATGTCCCCTCCCAGCTTCTAGTGCATCCCCCACCTTCTCGCTGGCAAGGCAGTATGAGAAGCTGAAAAGTCCTTGACTTGGTGTAAACATTGCCTGGCAACAACTGAATCATCAGTGTGTTATCAATATTGTTCTCATCCTGAATCCAAAACACAGCACTATACTTGCTACTAGGAAGAAAATTAACTCTGTTCCAACCAAAACCAGGACAGAGCAAAATACAATTATTTCTTTGGGCTGATCATCTTCTTTCCAAAAGATCAGAAAAAATGTTTTGGTTCAATCTGAACTGATTCTGTATCTGACTGTTTCAGGCTCCAGATAAAGAATTCCTCCCCTCATTTGTTCAACTGCATGTTGAACCTGAAATAAAGCTGCAAATAACTGCTTTTAGGTAAGGTCTGGCATTTTTAAAAACCTAATAATGAGTAATTCAGGAAGAATATGAAAATATAAGCAAGATACTTTGGCCACATTGTCCTCTTCAACATTAATAAGCAGACTCTTTGTAATGCTGTAAGGGTCTGAGTTTCCTTCTTTGTCAGAATTTACCACAGTGAGCTCCAGAGTTTTTCATACCTGTCACTTTGGATGCTCAGAGTTTTACTGTCTACTTCAAGGTGGGTGTTTTGAGTAAGGAAGAGCATAAGACAATGCCAGGAAGGGAAGCAAAGAAAAACAGAGCAATGAAGTAGTTGTCCTCCCTGAGAGGTAACAGCTTTCTGACAAATAAGGTGTCATCCCATGCTCATACAGTTCATGTTGAGATTCATTTACCTGACAAATTACTCCCCCAAACTTCTAGCTTCATTATTTCCTTAGATAATTATGCCTGCATTTTTTTCTTCTGGGGGAATTTGTGATGGTAGAGAACATCTGGCATCATGTTATACACAAGTTTCTTTCCAATTAATATGAAGAAACAAATGTCACTTTAGGAATGTTTTGTTTTGCAAAAAGGTTATGTCCTAGGTAAGCTTCAAATATAAATGTAAACACAGATACATATGCTTTTTCATGCACTTAAATACAGTTCAGCGTGTGCAAAATCCATTGCGTAACAGAATACATGTAAACTTTTCACCCCACCACGATTACAATAAACATGGCACGAGCTGTTCAGAAAGAGCCATAGGAAAACATTTATCGAAGAGACTCACTTTCAATAAAAGCCAACAGTTCCTAAGCTCTTTGCTTACCTCTTCCTGAGGACATCCCAAACCTACATGACAGCACGTTGCTCTGGAACTATTTATTGCCTTTTCAATGCATGTGCTTTTTGTCTTTTTCTCACTAAAGAATCAGTCCTCTGATAGAGCTCTTACCTGGTTCCCAAACTGAGGATGGAAAACCTTAAAATGTATATGAAGATATTTGATATTTTTTTTACATAGAGGTATTCTGTTACAAAACTAGCTGTTTGTACACTGAGTCGAGTACATCCTCACTGGAGATACTCTCAGCACCTGATGAAAGATATCTAAACTAATTCACCCAGAAGAGGAAAGGTAACAGGAGATGTCTTTAAATCCTTCAGATTTTCAAATCCTTTGTTGAGTTTCATCTCTCGTGTCCACCTTACGTTTGTGCCCTGCACTGGGCTCAGGCTAGAGGGATTAAACAGGTAGATTAGCCAAATTTCTCTAGACAGTTCACAGTTGCAATGAACCTCCTCCTCTTTGTCTCTTGGGAGGGTATTTTGCAGGTGGCCTCATCTTCCTGTAAATTTTTACTGAGTTTATTATGTATCCCCCTTTCATTTGCTTTTTGTTTTGGGGGTGGAGTGTTTCAGTTCCTTGGTCAAACTGTATTTAAAATTGCTTCATGCCACTAGCCACATATTTCTACTGCTATTTCTCAAGGTAGAAATGTCATCTGTGTAGACCACACACAATCTGCTACTCTATCAAAACCTTGTACATTCCTGTATCTCATAAGAGAAGATGAAAACAATTCCAGACAATCAAGGAAAACAGTGTTTCCTTGAGGGTCTTAACTCTTCCCTAATGGGTATGCTGTTTGTTCTGCAATCCCCTCCTAGATCTCACTGGATATCCATCCCTGTGCCTGAGCTTGCTGGGTGATGGGACTGCACAGACTCTTGAGCTGACATCTTTCAAGTGTCAGGTTAAAAATTTTGAGAACCCCCCTCAAGAGCACATTTTGTCCATATTGCCCTTTCAGGTGTCTCAGCTAATGCCATGCAATGTTCAAGCTACCTCCCTTCCTCTAGTATGTCTGCACTGTACTTCAGTCTTCGCTGGTGACTGCATGGGCCAGCCCAGGTGCAACTGGCTGCTACAGCATGACAGGACACCAGGACAGAACCCCTCTCTGGGACAGGAGTATTTACAAATATCAGTTTAGCAACTCATTCCTGTCACAGAGGAATCAATATTCTCTGGAGCTTTTGTATTCCAGAAGACCTTCATACAACTGAACAAGTGCTGAAGACAGAAGTGTGATAAAACCAAACTCAAATTAATGCTAGAAGGAGTAGTGCTAAGGCTGAAGGCTTCCTCACTGGAACTTAGCCAACTTATTTCTGAAGTCTTAACATCTGTAGGAAATGCCACGTGGAAAATTTCATATAATGTACCAGACATACCAGTGCAGGAGGTCTCCTTTCAGTCCCACTGACATCCGTTGAATACAGCTACCTAACTGTACCTGAGTTCTCCCTGGTGAAGTTTCATCCAAATAAATGTCAAAATTCACAGCCTGTAGGACTGGCTGCAGACTAATTCCTTATTAAGGTACACTCTGAGCAACGGAGCCAGTCATTTCCACATCACTGTTTGTGACTGATGCAGCTGTGGCACCAAAACAATTTTACTACATCAACCCAACCTCAACTCAACATGGAGGGAAGAAAAGAATCTATAAAGATGGAATGTGCATGTAATATCTTTTCAAGCCTGAGGATAATAAATTGGTAAGTAAAAATATCTTTAGCTAAACTCTCCTGCAACCCAACCTTTGCAGTGGTGGGCTATATACATAAAGGTTGAAAGTAACACTAAACTCAACTGAACCAGGTCAAAGAAACTGCAAAGAGGTTTTAAGTGAACTCAGTAGCTATTCATCCAATGTCTTGCTCATGACAGACTCAATCAAATACTGTCTGAGCTCCTAAAAGACATCCAGAACTGAAGTTATGAAGTTTTTTTTCTATTTTCACCATTCCAAAATATAGCTTGTGAATGCTGTGAGATAGGGCTATCAACCTTTAAATATAAAAGAAAATTAATACCCTGTTGTCCACTGGCTGGTTGCTGCTTTTCTGCTACAAATCCATGACATAAATTAAATTCCATGAAACTGCTTATTATCTTTTTCTTCCATTCAGCTTCTCTAGATGTGTTATTTGTAGCTAACTTTATTTCCCGCACTATTGTCTGAAAGGATGGGAAGCAATTACATGTACATTTACTAAAAGTATGTATCCTTTGGATAACCACTCACACTGAGCTTTTGAAGTTTGCATTTTGGTCTTTATCATGATAAAATAATTTTTACAAGGACATACTGAAATGGAATGAGTATGGGGGGGGGGGGGGGGGGGGGAAGAGGAGGGACGGCTTTTGCTACCTGTAGCTACCCCATTACAAGGCTGAAATTGCAACTATTTGCAATGCTATGTTTGTACAACACATGGCACCACTGTCAGCATTGTTCAACATGCTTTGACACAGATTTATTAGCCAGAAAACTTTAATATTGGCAAATGTTTAATTTATAACTTAATTTAAATTTATTAATCTAATAGCAAGGCAAATGGATCAAAACTAGTTTGTATTTCCTCATGTAAGGCTTTATGCCATGTCCCAAACATTGCTGTCTTCAGCTAGGAATATTCATCTACTGAGGTCAATGCAAAATGCAAATTTACTTCAGTGATACAAAAATCAATTCTTAAAATCTCTGATGTCCCCAAACCTCTCAAGGCAGTTTATTAATATCAATTGATGAGTCCTTATAAAGCTGCTGCTGGGTAGCTGAGTGTAAAGAGGAGACTAAACCAAGGTGAAAGAGTCAAGAGTTCACAAAAGGAAGAAAGAAATGCAAATATGTTCAGCTTTCTTGTGGTATTGTTCTAATAAGAAATGACCATATCCAGAAGGACAACATGAAATTCAATAGAAACATAATGAGCTCAAATGGGATTTTTGTCTGTGTTTTCACAACCAACTTTTTCTCCGGCCATGAAGAAGCATCAAGGGTCGCACTAGACACAGCTACCACTGAACATCAAAGGCAGTCTCTCAAAAGCTCAGTGTGCAGCAAACAAATAATTGATGTTAAAAGCAAGGACCCACACATTATATTTTGCTGCAGTAAAGGGCATCCAGTTGAATCCCCATGGCAATTTTACATTGCAAAAACTGAATTCTATTTACTATTTTCTCCGTTTATTCACAGTGAAATACCATAAAAGTTCCTATACTTGTGAAGAGTCTGCAGGAAAGCACAGTATTTAACTACCTGAGTTTTCCCCAGTGCATAAACTTCAATCTTACATGATCTGAAATGACTAAAGTATTTAATGTTTTCTAGATTTCCTTATATTTCACTCCCGGTCTGTATGTTTTGTTTACTTTCCAGCAGGAAAATGTAGAATTCCATTGACAAGAGTCTATCCTGGGAACAGGATAGATTTTTTTCAGAGGATAGTTATAACAGAGATGATTATTCAGTTATCACATCAACAACAGGACTTAAAAGAACACACACTGGTGCCTGCAGAATAGTATCTTACTAGCAGCTTTCATGACCTGTCAGAAAAAGAAACAAACCCACTGAAAGCCATGGTAACCACTTCTAGGAAAGAGTCAACAAATCCTTGTTGTCAAATCCTTGAAGTCTGCCAAGAGCTCTAATATAATTAGCAAGGGTTTCTTTGACAAGGCAAGGCAATCTAGCAGTTACTGCACTGGACTGAGATGAAACAGCCAAGAGCTGATTCTTTGACTCTGCCACTGATCAAGCAAATAGCCTCAGGCAACTCACTGTGCTCTCCTCTAATTTTCTTGGAATAGAAGCAATAAAGCTAATAATGACACTTTCAGAAACAGGCCTGTGTCTGCCCATGAGTTCCTGTAGCTTTTTTCAAAGGTATTTAATCCTCACATCCTTCCAGACTAAAAGTTCCATTCTGGAGCAGAAACAGATCATCAAGGCAAAAGCTTTGTTTGGAAAACTAGAACATGGTCATTGTGAGGCTTCTGACATCACACAATTCTTTCAAAAAAAAAAAAAAGCTAATCAAGGAGGAAGCATTGATCATCATATCACCATACATAAGATATATTTTTATATACATACATGATATTCTGTGATTTTTTTAATCCACACGCCCCACCTAAAACTTGGCTGAGAATTCTTTCAACCCAGCTAAAACTAGTGCTAAAACCAGTGCTGACACAACTAGGCAACTCCCTGCGCCCCAGACAGCCCATTTATAGCTAGCTGAACTGAACCTATACCATGCTGCATCGGTGTTACAAATCCGGGTTTGAAATGCCATGACAAGATTACACAACGTAACAACTGTATTTTGAGTATTGCATTCTCCCCTATATCTGAGCAAAGAGGTTTACAAGCTTTCATGAGGCTTGGGATGCAAAAAAAGCCCAAGTGCTCCTTTTTACCCTGTTCAGTGCAGAGCCTGCCACTGAAATGTAGAAAAAGCAATAAGGAGGTTTACAGCCTGAAAAATAATGTGGCTTTTTGTTTCATTGCTGTGGTAGATAAACTCCCAAACTATGCTCCTTATTGATGGAAAACCCCATTATTGTGTCCTTACAACAAAACTAATCCATCCCAGTACTTCAGTGAATGATCAGTCCCTTTAGAACTGCAGTTATTCTACAAAAAAGCTAAAATGATGAATAGGCTTGTTCATTTGGAAAAAAGAAGGGCTCTAGACAGTCTCTGCACTGGAGACCACCAGCTTGAAGGATTTCACACGGAAGTAACACAAGTGGAAGAGAAAAAAGCACTTAACTCCATTTAATTACTACAGCATATAATCTTACCTCCCTACCTCATCTTTACTTCAGCGCAGCGCTTAGAAAGAGCCCAATAGAGTAAATCTTTTGTCCAGCATTTAGACAGAGGAAGATGGAAGTTTTCCTTTTCCGTACAGCCAGTCCTGCATAAGGGATCTGAAAGCACTGCACAGACCAAGGAGTTAAATAGCGGCAGACAAGCGGTTATAGCTGAAGCACAGTTGGGAGCAGCAAGGTCCCAATCCTGAAATGTGTTTATCTGCAAAATGTGAGAAGGTTATCAGCCACTGCTGGCTTCATTGTTCTTATTTCAAGAGCTTGATGGAGAAAGCATGAGCTTATAAGGAAACAGAACTGAAAAAACATCCGCATTTTTTAATTCTAGACATGGGTTATAACAAGGAATGGTAATTAGAACCCATTATCTAAATGCCTTACTAGTGTGGGAGAGGCACTTGAATATAATGAAATTATTGCCTTTATTTCAGAAGATAAATTTGTTCTTTATCACTTCATATTAATTTAGCCAAATATTATTCCCACTTTAAAGCTGAATTCAAAACATTTGTATTTTTCTTCTACAATCTTCAAATGAACATCTGTTTTCCTCAAAACCTGTTAATAGCAATGGAAGGAGTCTCCAGCTACGCTCCCTTTGTTCTCCTGTTTTCCTCATAAGGGTATTGCTAGCTTAATTAGCTGACATGCATCATCCCATTTTACAAAAATTACATGCCTCAAAAGTGTCAACAACTAAAAAACTGATAACAACAAAGAATTAAACTACAGAGAAAGACCATCATGAAAAGGCTAGTAATGACAAATCCAGGATTAAAGCAGGAATGCCCTACAGTTTACTGATGGCAGAAGGCTGAGCTGCACAATAAGGATTCTTTACTTGTGTAACACAACGGAAGTGCATGCTGTGAACCTCCCCTTCCTAAGAACTGTCTTTTAAACAAACATACAGAGCTGAGTGAAATCTAAGACTAATTCTGGGTAATCTGTTTTTTTTCCTATAAATCAGTAAAACAGTTGTTTTGAGATTGGTCATGTAATCAATGATCAAGTGAGGGTACTACTTTCTCAAAGAGTTTTGTTAATTATCTTAGATGAGGATGATAATTTGCAGCTCCATTCATCAAAAAAATTGGCATTTCAAAATCTTCCTACAAGAGAGCGAAATCCCAAAAGCCAAACCCTTCTTTTACCCATCAGCCTCTGTATCTTTTATCATCTTGAGTAAGCCATACACTTTTAAAAGCTGCAGCTGAGCACAGACAGGAGCATGTGACTTGGTCTTCACAAAGCACATAGTGAGGTTTATTCCAAAATACAGGCAAACTCATTGAATCTTCACAGCTGAGCCCGCCCTTATGCAATACTTGGCAGAAACCTTTTGCTGAAATACATTCTACCTCTGCATCACTAACGTGCGCCAGGACTTAATTCTTCATTTTGTGAATCCACTTATTCCCAAAACATGAACTTTCTCCCTGCAGGATGACATCCCCCTTAACATTTCCATTTCATTTCTGTCCAAAAAACCTGACTGAGGTTCTTCTACTGGGCTTTATGCCATCAGGATCAGACAGCTAAGATCATATATCCTTATGTTTTAACATACACTTTCTTGCCCATAGGAACTTTACATCTTGGGTCATGAACTAGAATTTGTTGCTACAGGAGCCTGTGGAGGCAAACATTTCCAATAGGTTAAAATTAATAAATAACAGGTTAAAAAATATATATATATACACACACACACTAGAGGATACATCCCTGCCTATTCTCTTTAATATTCCTGATCCAACAGATGTGGATGCTGGGGAGACAATGGGCAGCAGAGGGTGGCCAGGTTTGCCTACTGTCCCTAGCTAACATCTGCTGCTGCTGCCACCATTAGGGGCAGAATGCTGGCAATGTTGGTCTGACCCAGCAGGGAATTTAAGTTGTTATTATTGCTATTTTTCTGAAATCCCTTCCCTGCCCCCCCATTTATTTTACCCTGATTTTATCACTATCTGCAGCTTTTCTTCTCAATTGTAGTAAAACTTTCCTTTCTAGTCTACAAAATACCTTCTTTCCTAATTACAAATACTTCAGATTCATTTTCTGTTCCACCTTATTTAGATGAGCCATTTTGCTTCTTCCACGTAAAGGTCATGTTTGCTGCTAAAGTAGCACTCTTCTACCTGAGCATGCAGTGCTGTAACAAACTGTCTGCAGGACTGAAGATAAAAGAAAACTAAAAGAAGAATAATCTAAAGTTGGGGCTACTTCAATGCATGTGAAGTAAACACATATCATCTCACCTCAATTAATGCCTAGTACTATCCCCCAGTCAAAATCTGGAAAAAAGATCCACGTAAGCTATACAGCCCATATTTTACTTGTACTTTTTTGAGTGTTCTAGAATATCAGGGATTAACACATTTCTAAACATGTTGAAGCAGTCACATTGCAAACAGCAAGCATTAAAGCCAGGCATGATTCCATGGGTTTAAAAAATAGTTGAAATATATAGATATCATATGAATTATTAGTTAACCAAGGCCAGAACTGCAGCTGAAGTATGCAAGTCAACAGTTAATGCAAGGGGTAGCCTAGCACTTAGCTACTCAAGAGATGAATACTTTGAAAACAGACTGATTTGTATTCAGCCTTACATAATAGACCCAGACACACATACACAAGATCAAGGAACAAGATAACAATGACAGAAAATTAATACATCATCTCATAATCTACTTTACAATTTAGTAAGATCTGGTGAATTCCTAGGAAAAGACCAGAGAGAATTTCTGAAGCTTGAAGGTAAAGAGAGTATTTCTACTTCCTCAATCAGAAGACATGCTGGTCTAATAAATATAGTCACTCATAGAATGCACCCATGCCCTTGGACTATAACTTAAGATCTCACTTTGTTAAATTACAGTCAATTTAAACAAAAGGAACAAAGATTGCAGAATAATTACCATGAATGTATGCCTAAAGCAGTAATACATAGGTGTGTTAGCTAAAGATTACCTCTTCTAGGGCTCTTTTAAATGCATTTTTCCCCCCACAATTCAATACACAAATATATCAGCAAATACATATTATTTAAATACATTATATTCTATAGAATGTGTAGTATGTGCACAAATCAAGGGCACAAATAGTGTTCAAATATCTGTGAGAAAATATGACAGTTTATATCCAAATGCATCAAGCACATTTTTACTTAACATTATTCTGATTTATCGTTCAATTTTGCCAGAAAAAATATTTACAAAAAATTTCTGCACAGAAGTCTGAAACTACTGAACTGGAAGTATTAATGATGGGTTAGAAGTTTAACTGGTGGTGGATTTTGTAACTTATCATTACAAAGTGGCAAAAAAATAGAGGAAAAATGGCATAGAAGTTTATTTACACATTAAGAATTACTATTTGTATCAAATTACTTCTATACAACTCAAAACCTTAATGATCCCTCCCTAAATATTAGTATTCTTTGGCCATTTAGGGCACAAAATTTAAACCATAGCACAAGTAAAACCACTTTAAAAAGAAGGTGATGATCCTTATTTGACAGATGGGAATACAAGAAAGAGAACAAGACAAAGTAATTTCCTGAAGTTACACCTTCTGTCACAGCTTGGAACAGAAAGCACTGATTTCTGTATCAGTGACCGACCAGAAAACTCTTCTCATGTGTGAACCAACAGATATAGTCCCCTTTTAAATAGAGTTGGAAAGACCAACCATTGCTTATGCTTGTTCATGAGAATATGTTTGATCTTCAATAAATTTTAAAGAGGGTGTCAGTATCATTAAGCTCATTCTTACACTGTGGAAACTAAGGCACACAGACCTTGGCTTGCCAAGGTCAGCCAGGAGGTGAGCGACAGAGCTGGGAACTGAAACCAAGACAGCTCAGTCTATTCATGTGCCTATCACCTAAGCCAGGAAATATTTCAGCACGGCATGCCCTTGGTAAGTAAAACTTCTGATCAGTCATGTGTACCATCTTCAACATTTCGGGCTTTTTTCTAATGTACTGATTTTATTTTTCAGGTCTTTATATTTAAGGAAGAGTAGCATCTCTTCCCCTCAAAAAAACCCATACAAGGTGGCAAGATTTCCATGTAACAAGATAGAGAATTCACAAGAAAGGTTTAAACTGCAAATGAAGTGTGAGTTTTAATTATTTGAAATTCATGTACTACCATTGTATTATATATTACAATGTAATATATTATTCGTCTTAGTTGCAAGTATCTAATTTGCAATGTAATGCCAATCTTTTCATGAGCATGAAGTATCATTCTCTTGATTATCAGTTTTAAAATATATATTTTATTAGGTTAACTGATGTCTACTCATCAATAACTCATTCAAACATGCTGAATAACCTTGCTCTTCTATACTTCCACTTAGATCTAACTGGCAGATAATATGGAAAGGAAGATCGATGATGGACAGAAGTGAACTGTTCCATACTACAAGTTGCCTGTGTCTTTAATCATCAGTGCTGTCAAAAAGTACCTATCTAAGAAAATCTTTAATCATGATTAGTAAACTTGATGAGTAGAGAAAAAAAACCCTGAATTTTAACAGGCAGAATTTGAATGTTGGTAACTATCAGTCATGTCTGAAAGGCATTTTCCATGTATCATATATTACACCAAATTAAATACATGTCAGCCAGTCAAATAAAGGACATTGATTCATTGATAGAAGCCCCAAAGACAAATAGTACATCTGAATGAATCCATCAGTCTTTACAGAGTTATTTAAAACAACACCACAGTATTTAATAAAAGTTTGAATTTGTCTTTGGTTGGTTACTGCATTCTGTTCCCAGCTCAAATCAAATGACAGATGAAGAAAGTTGATCTGAGGTCATTTCTGTGCTACACCGCTTTCCATCTGATAATTTGCATCCAGTGATATTCTTTTGTATTGCTGCCCACTTTGTTCCATCACCTTATGATTACATAAGCTGTATACATGGTTTATGGTTCCTTTATTCAATTTATTGGAATATTTTTAAAAAGAAATGGCTTTCCTAGAACTCACCAGTGGTGTCAGTTTGTAGGACAACACAGACAGACAGCCGTGGTACTTCTATATTAGGTAAAACAACTTGAAGAACTCAAAGTGATAAGAATTCTCAAAAGCCAGGGAAAATTAGTGGTAAGAAGAATTTCAACAATGAAATTATACTTAGCGAGATGATGAATAAAAGGGGATGTAATAAGATATTACACTGAACAAAAAATAATCTAGAGAAAGCAGCCTTTGAGCTGTTATTTTATTTGCCTTGTAGCACAGTAAAACAAAGAATATTTTTCCTCACATGACATTAAGTAAACAAAATTTTTACAGAAATCACTGAGATCAAGAATTCAGAAAGCTTTAAAAATAAGCAACACTAAAATGGACATAAAATATACGTAGGATTAAGAAAATGATAATAAATATTTTGGAACTGATTGCAAATCTTCTGTTATGGGACCTCTCTCAGAGTATCAGCAACTTTAGCACGTGAGTTTATCTACTCCAGAGCTTTCATGGTTTCCTTCGGCCCACGTGGCGCTGAGCATTAGCAGAGATTGATTTCACATCATGCATCACTGAGATCTGGTCTGGACGAGCCATTGCTACGCTGCAATGTCTTCAGGGCCAAAAGGGTCAATTCACCCACCCCAGGACATCTGAGGCCATCAGGAAGGGATGGCTGAGATCATAATGATTCATTTCTTGGGTCTTAGCAATTGTTGTACGCTCTCCAGGGAATGCAAGAGTGACTTCAGATATATGAGCAGCCTGCCACACTGAACGTCTCTCAGGAGGTAATTACTTTTGGTCAATACCAACTCATTTGCAGCAGCCTGGCAAGTGTTTGCCTAAAAACAGTACACTGCTAAAAACTAATTACCTTGTTTGCTCATTGTTATGGAAGGGACACTGCCCTTGCCACACTGCTCCTGGGAATTTGATTTCTGAGGGGACCAAGACTGCCAGCAAGTAGCCTGGGAGCAGTCATGAGAAGGAAACAGTTCAGAGAGCTTTCGTGGCCTCTAATTTGACCTCCTTTTTTTAGGAATGAAAACTTAGTCCTGGGAAATGAATGCAGTCTGACACAACAAAAGATTTGGAGCCTGTCTCAGATTTGAGCTGATGTAGATATGAAGAACCGGACCTGAGATTGAAGGAGCAGCATTTCCTATAGCCTGATAGAGGCAGAAACCCCTAAGTCTTGAAATGTCCAGGGTCTGAAGGCCAAAAGGAATCCAACCCTGTGTTACAGCTGAAGTAAACTTTTAGGTGTACTAGTTGTGACAAAGAACAAGCTTTCAGTATGTGACCCAAGGATAAGAGATGATACAGCGCTACCCCAAGCCTGCAGTCAGCCTGAAATGGTAACACAGCACTGGGAATTCCCCTGAACCTTTTCTGGACATACATTTTCAGAACCTACAGTCCTGGATGCATTGCTATCAGCACAGGAAAAACTCTGTTTATCACAGAAGTCAGTAGCATTACTTAAGCACATATGACACTCCAGAATAAGTCCTAGGAGTCCATCCATACACACCATCATAATCAGTATCTCTTTTCTACACGTGACAGAAAGAAGGTCTTTGTGATGTTGTACAAGGTCCCAGTGTCACCCTGTGTCTGAATTTCTCCTCCTCTAAGACTTCCTTGACCTTGCTGAGCTACTCTGGGCAGGCAGGACAACTAGAGTCATGGAAGAAGCTGAAATAACAAGCCATAGGGCTAAATAAGAGATTAGCTCTAGTTTAGTAAAATCTAGCTATGAACTTTCTCATTAAGAAAAAACCCTCTGTGATAAACCACTAACAGAAAAGAGAAGAATAAAATCTATCAAATATCTCTAGCATACTCTGCACACATTCTGTAGGTAGCTCAAATCAGATATGATAACTTCATGTTGGTTTTTTGGGTTTTTTGACATCTAATGGCAGAAAATTTGACCTGATCCTAAGTACGACTTAAATCAATCATAAATTAATATAAACTTACATTCTTATTATCAATTTTCTGTCAGAGACACATGCCATTAAGTAGACCTCCTAACATTTTTCAATTGTCTATCTCAAAAATAACATTTGCATGGCTAAAACCATTTTTTGATCCTATAAATAAGGATCATCCAATCAATTTTGAGATCAAATCAAACAAAACATGGAAATCTGTTAAACTCTGTTAATTTATTATTCCAAAGCAAGAACTATTGAGAACTGTCCAGTCAGGGAAATGAGGATGAACATTGGGGTGACTTCAGAGAGAGTATGACTGTAGTCTAAACAAGGTAAGGCAGAAACCAAATTTCAGAGGAAAATAGAATAAAATAGTGCCATTACCAAAATGTATTTATTGTATCAGTGCAATACTTTGCTGGCTGCATTTTTGATTTCTCTATCAAAACTCTGAAGTACAAGATTTTCTTAAAACTATGCAGTTGCATAGAAAAATCAAAGTACACTAAGAAAACACAAGTAAGGACAGATAGGCTTGGGAAGTCTCCAGGCTGGATAACGCAAAGAAAAGCAAATCAAGAAAATAAATAACAAGGTCTCTAGACAAAGACCAAGGAAATCTGGAACCACCACAGATACCTAATAACAGACATACATCCAGGTAAACCATGCAGTAAAACCACTGCCTTTCTCAGCTGCTGCTACCCTTTTCCATACCTTACCCCTTGCAATCCCAGATTTTGGAAAATATTGAGGTGGGCTTGCCCCTTTTTAGTTTGAGATGCAAGATAGCATGCATTGAAGATGTCTGGAAATGTGGCTTATTTGCTAACAGTAGGCATTTTACCCAAAACATAAACATAGAGACTTCCATTTATATTGCCTTAAAAAATTTATGCATGGCTGTTTGTACAGCTTTCTACCAACACTGATAAACTGTCTAAATGCACAGTATAGTATTTGGATATGAAGAAGGTAGTTACCTGTCCAACACCTAATTTATGAGTCCAGCTGTAATATATTCAAAATATATAAATATTATAGCCCATTATAGTCTATGCATATAAATTCATACTATATACCTGTAATTTATACTATTTAACTACAATGAAGTCAATATACATTACATTCATTATATGCAGTTATAGCCAATATACAAAAATAGATGTTCGGTTGTATACACACATGTATAGTGTATAGAACTTGCTTATGAATTTGGGGAAACTCATTTGTAGCCTTAGCAATGTAACTAATGAACTAGATTTCTATTGGTAGTATTTTTAATAGCTTACATCATACTTCATTTGGAAATCTTAGAGGGAATTTCCTATTTACTGGGAGAACCGGCAGCTAACTCAAACTCTTCTCACTAAATTCCATTTAAAATTCATAATTTTTTCATAAATATTTAAATTAAATGCAAAAGGAATTCTTGCAAGGCAAGCCAAAAGACTCCCAAAACACAAATACAAGTCCCTGAATACTCTCCTGAAACTTAGCATTTCCTTTTCAGCATAAATATTCATTCTCAATGCTTTAGGTAAAAATAAAAATAAAAGCAGAACAATAGTGCAAGTAACATTCAAATATATGGGACAAGCAGAGGCTAGGAAAATTCAAGATGTTTGTTGAACCCTCTCTCTCTCCATGACATACTTGTTCTTAGGCATCACTGCACATTACCAAATATTTCCTTATCTGCACTAGCGTTAGTCTTCTATACAAAACAGGTATCACTATTTTCAGTCTCAACATTTTAGGACTTCTATTGAACTCTAAGGTCTTGAGGGTGAAATTCATCCTTGTTTAGGCAGTTGGCCTCCCATTTAATCCTGCTGGCCTCCTCAGCAGAGATGAGATATAACATGAATATTAGTTTTATGAATCTGCAGTTTTTCTTGATCCCAAAAGGCATTTCTCCCTAATTCTAACAAAATCCTGTGACCCTGCAGCCTTTCTTAATGCTCCTCAGTCTGCTTTCAACTTATTCTTCAAGCATCACCAAACACCCTCAGCAGCACATTCCGAATTCTCAACTCTATACTTTCTCTTTTGCTACCATCCCATGAGGTCTAATTTTATCTTTGATGCACAGTCAAATTTTTTCAAGTATTTGTTCCCAAATGGTTTGGAAACATGCCAGGAGAATAAGAGGAAAACCAGCTCCTTTGTTACTCTCAGAAAAAAATCTGCTCTTGTTTTGAAGACAAACACAATACACACACAACCAGAAGGCTCTTTACATAGAGGTCTAAGAGTTCCCTTTGACTAGACTTTCTTCTAATTTGAGAAGAAAAAGACGAAGACAGCCCTCACTTGCACCCCAGTCTATAGAGAGCTTGTTTTACCATCAAACAACAGCAATGCACTTGGAAAAAGAGAGCGATGGAGAGCACTTCAAAAGCCTAATAAAGGCCAGGTGGAAAAATGGCAATTTCCACTTTCCATAGATACACTGAGAAACTCACTGCCATTCTACACCTTGCGTAGCCTAACCGGGACACTTAACCTAGGAGCCTGGTGACACACTACAGTGGAGCCTGCTTTTCTGAACGTGCACGTACTGCCAGAGAGCCTGAGCAGGGACACAACGCTACAGGAAAGTATCGAAATATTACAAAGTTTGGAAACCTCTCATGTTGCTTATTGTCATGGTTTTACCCCAGCCGGCAGCTGAGCACCGTGCAGCTGCTCGCTCACTCTCTGTCAGGCTGGGGGACAGAATTGGAAGAGTGAGAGTGAGAAAACTCATGGGTTGAGATAAAGACAGTTTAACAGGTAAAGCAAAAGCCACGCGCACAAGCAAAGTAAAACAAGGAATCCATTCACCACTTCCCACAGGCAGGCACGCATTCAGCCATCTCCAGGACAGCAGGGCTCCATCACACACAACAGTTACTTGGGAAGACTAATGACATCACTCCAAACGCTGCCAGCCCCCGTCCTTCCTCTTCCCCAAGCCCCTTATAAACTGAGCATGGCATCCTATGGTATGGAATATCCCTTTGGTCAGTTTGGGTCAGCTGTCCTCTCTGTGTCCCCTCCCAACTCCTTGTGCACCCCCAGCCATCCCACTGATGGGGCGGCGTGAGCAGCAGAAAAGGCCTTGGCTCTGTGTGAGCACTGCTCAACAACACACACAAGTCTATATAACAAAAACGTCTCTATATTATCAACACTGCTTCCAGCACAAATCCAAAACATAGTCCCATACTAGCTACTATGAAGAAAATTAACTCACTCTCAGTTGAAACCAAGACACTTATTTGAAAGAGGGAAGACAGGTCTTGTTTTTAAACAGATGCCCATATTAATTTTCATTTTTCAAACCATGCCTTTAAAAAAATTTATCTATAAACCTGAAAATTCACTTTTGTTGAGATTAGAGATAGGAATTGCCTACACTGCATTATCAACGTGGGGAGATTGAACTTGGTCTTGGGGACAGGTAAGGTATCCTGTTGGCTCCTGCACTTAGGCAAAGGTGTCAAAGAGGAGGACTTATTGTCTGAGCACTAACAGGAACCTAAGGGATGAACAGAGGACGCGGGCACCTCCAGACACTTAAAATACCTGTGGAGAAAATGGCTGGCAATTCAGCACACAGGCAGTACAAGCAACTGTCCACTGTCTAGCCACCACAGGTCACCATTTTCATTCAAGAGAAAGAAATAATAATGATTTCAGATTTTTTAAGATATACACATATACACAGATACACTACCACTGCAATACAAAAAGATGAAAATACTAGAACATTGACTAACTTTACGTTGCTATGAACAGCCTAACCTATCAACCAAAATTTCTTTCCAAAAGCTATTTCACCAGTGTCAATGTGAGAGTGCCTTTTGCTCGTATTGGTCAGTAACACATCCTACCCAAGTATCAGAAGCTTCAAGTGAAAGCAAGAGTTCATGACTTTTATAAGAGCTTCTTAAATGAAGCCAAATAATATTACAGCACACAGTGGAAAAATTGTTCTCAGTGGTAATCTGGCTGACCCTCATTGACATTTAAAAGCTTTTTCTATGCAAAATGGATCTGAAGTCTGTAATCATTCAATACAAAACAATAACCAAAAGAACGATTGTCTCTATAACAGCATGTGACAGGATTTCATTGTATATTGCACACATTGCTCATTATCTCAAATCAATAGGTTAAGTTACATTTTGTCAAAACTGTAAAATATCCTTATTTAGATTTCTTAATTCCAACAAATGTATTCATTTTGGTTTATGCTGTTATGACGTAACTCAAAAATGAGAGAAACAACAAGTGAAGTTTTTCCAGATTTTCACAGAAAATCTGCAACTGGCTTTGCCTGTTAGACAATGACTGTGAAATAGTGATGATTTGTGTTACTCTGTTGTATACTCACATTAACTGGCTTTTGAGATAGATTAAAAATTCCACTTTGTTTTCACTAATCATTCTCAGGAGTTAGTCATTGCTTGTAGTCAAGGAAGAGCAAGAGATTATTTTTTAAATAACCTACAAGCTCAATGTATTTTAAAACAAAAACTTAATTCTGTCCTGGAACACCACCCGTTCTAGGACCTTACCAAAAAAAAAAAAAATTAAAAAAAAAATCATGTATTTCTTCTCCGGCAATGCATAATCTCAAAACATTAAGCGCAGAATTGCAGAGGTGCCTGAGCTCTCATGCAAACTCAGCTGAACCAAGGATTCTCACCAAAAACATTTCTCGTATTGAAACAGTGAAGTTTTACAGAGGCAGTGTATGCAGGGAACACCAAAGGGAAGCAAGGTCAAGCTGAAACAAGGGGACTGGCACCAGATCTCTGGCTACCTTTGCTGCCAGAATTCTGGATGAATAGGCTCTACTTTAACCTTTCCAGAAGCCATCCTGCCAATAAATAGCAGCAGGAAATGCACAAAACCAGCCATTTTGATATAGTTCTCTTGCACATAAGAGGACTTCATGTACTCTTGTCAAAAGCAACAAAGAGCTGAAGGGAGTTTGCATGGGGTTTTCTTCAATAACATTTTGACATTCTTTAGAAGGTTCAGCTGATGAGCGGAAATGTCCCTACTTGAATGAAGGCAAGACAAATGCGGCATTCCTCTACTCCATTCTCTCTCTCTCTTGTCTCACATACAGATGATGTTAGTTTACCCAGCTCTTTAAAAGACAAACCCTATTCCCTTTTCTTCATTCTTGCACAGGGCCAAGGGAAGACATAACAAGATCGAGGGAAAATGTGCACAACAACAAATAGGTAGGTTCAGAATCATTAATTCTGCTCCTAATGTTAACAGGCTGTATGGAAATTGGTTATTTTTGATAACTGAAGAATTTGTTGAGTAATGAAAAAGGTTTTCAAAGCATTTTCAAACCCTTATTATATGGGTAGTTCAAACCCAAGACACTGGCATGACTCTTCTCCAACAAACATCTGACTTGTCCAGTCATCTTAACTACCCATCCACTTAGCTTGTCTTGTTCTTACTTAGTTGCCTGGTGTCTTGTGAGAGTTATCCTCACATTTTTCCTTTGATAGGAAGGAGTTATCCCTGAAATATCTGTACAATTATGTTTACTGCACAGAGTCTCCGTCTCCCTAGCCTTGGTCTTCTATTAACAAACAAATAATGAGCATTTGCAAAAGCAATGGTATACGTGCTATGGTTTTCCACACTACACTGGCTTTATCCTTATTAAAACACAGTCGAAGCACTGCTGCATTCTTGTTCTTTTAGCTTCATTTAGTTGCTTTAAAAACTTCAGCACCAAAGTAATTTTCTAATTCACACTTATTTTTGCTTGTATGATCGTTTGGGGCTTTTTTTGGTATTACAAGTCCCCATTGCTAGTTTTCCTGATCCTTCCACAAGCAAGTGACAGTGATAAACAACAAAATCCAGAGCCCTTGGAAACCCGCTGCATCTTGGCTGGAACACTTTGCTGAAGTAATGACGCGATTCCAATAAACAAACATGCAGATTCATTTGCAAATCAATATCAATGACCTGAGTGGGAAAATCAGGAGTGCCATTATGCTCTAGAGCAGCCCACTAGCCTCTTGATTTATCTGTTCGCCCATGGCCACCGACAGTGTTCATAGCTCCAGTCATGTGGTAAAACAGATGGGACCTCAGCGTTCACTTCTAATTACAGCAGTCAACATCAAAGCTTCAGTAGTTTGGGGCAATATTTTTTTTTTTTTTTTTTATAATTTTTTTGTCAAGGTGAAAAGAATTTACTTCATCTTTATACATAAGCAAAGCACCTTGATACGGCAATTGTTTAACTGGGTCGTTACCTCCCTGTAAAGATTTATATGTACTCTTAATTCTAATTTTAGATTAGCAATTGCAACAATGCAAACATATCTCATTAAGTGCCTATGTAGCCCATTTTAACATCAGCACCACTATTATTTACTGTTAGGATCTCAAACTCTTAATCTATTTATCATAAGCAGTGAGTTAAATTTATCAAAGGGAAACATTTGAAAGGGGAGTGAAATAAAGAGAACAAGAGAAAGACATAAATTCTCCAGCTAGAAAATCTGAACTGAATTTCATTTTCAAAGCACCAAAAACCAGAACAGAGATAAAGATTACATACACCATGTTGTGGGAACACCAATGTGACTGTTATACTTGTGACATATAAGGCAGCCGCGATCAGCAATGCAAGCAGTCCAGTATAGCCAGGTTGATATTAACACACTCATAGCTTTTCTACTTAAAAGACTACAGAGGTTCTGACTCCTTTTCACATTCTTATTAACCACTAAATACCAGTAGCCAACCGAGCCTTTCTTCTGCAGGCACCAGGGGAACGAGCCTCAAAATAGCAAGACTGACTCTTCAGCCTCAGGTTTTTCACAAGTTTGTTGATGCTTTGACACTTCCACGTTTCATTCGGGTTTGCTTTCCCTTTCAACTGGGATTGCAGCATTCCACAAATTTCATTTAGAAATCACAAATAAAAGCTTCTGCACAAGTTCCCATTAAACTACTGAGTGTTTAGGGACCAGCGCCCTGCTGAGTTTATCACTCAGGCTGAAGAGCTCCTCGCGTTCCCCAAGTGGCTTCTGCCCTTTGTGAGGATGCCAGTGCTGGGGTGGCTTTGCCCTGCTCGCTCTCAAGTTCAGGCTTTGACCTTTTTTTGATTTTACTCTTTGTATCTTCACCGTTCACAGAAAATTCAGTGCCAACGTACCTGAGCGAGGTGAGTTTTCTACACTGTGTTTGTTCCATTTGATCAGTGTTGCAAGTCCCCTGCGTGAAATAATAACCAATTCCAAGAGGTTTTTAAAGATAAAGTTCTCCACCTATTTTACCCTGAAAGATGTTGACACCACTTGAAAATATCGGTGAAGCACGTCAAAAATGTGAATGTTCTCAGTGAGCTGAAACAGAACAACTCTGAGGAGCTTGAGCAGTTTGGTTCATTTCTGCTCCAGTGTCTTTATTTTCCTTTTCCAGCTGCACACAACACAAACGTTTACTCTCTGTTCTTCCATATTTCCAGACATGCTAATTCCTCCTTAAGTGACTGACCTGGGTATGGTATAATATGCATGTTGTGTGTGTTCATATATACACACACAGATATTATAAATAAAATGTACACATATATTATATGTATATATGTTATATAATTTATAAGCATATATATTTTATTCAAGTATGGTTTATGTTAAATATATTTATCTCAATTATTAACTATTAATTATCTTTATGTAGATATATATAATAAAAACTACTTGGGTGAAAATTAGATGATCTTTGGACAGACATTTGTTTTAAAAAATTAAAAAGTTATTTTAAAGGTTTTTAATCCTTATCCACAGAGAATAGTATCCCTACTGAAATACAGAAGTTCATTTAAAAAGAAAAAGTATACAGCATATTCAAACATAGTAAGAAAGATAGAAAAAGTTGAAAATGCAAATATAAACTGATGATATGAGTATCCAAACCAGGAACCTAAACATGAGATTCACTTGGTTCTCCAGTGGTTTGGGTTGTCTGAACTCTTCTGAATAATTATATGCAAGTTCTTTTATTAAGCTCTTTAGAGAAATATAATTAAAAAAAACCAAACCCCCAAAACAAAAAACCCCAAACAAACAAACAAAAAAAACCCAACACACCACAGCAGCTCTATTTTATACAAATTACTGCATCACACATTTTTTTCCCCAAAGGAAGCTGGGGGATGTTGTGGCTGCTGGCAGAGGAGGTGCCCTGACTCACAGGGTCCTACACACATGAAAACTACCCAGAACTCAAGTGTGGTGTTTGCAGCAATGGTTCACACTTTGGGATTTTAATGAAGGATCCCAGGCAATGAGAATCCCAGCCATACTTTCCCAAAGATTTAAGAGGGCTTGGTGTCAAGCCCCTAAGGTCCTCTCTATCACACTTTTGTCTCTTTGGTATTTTTTCAAGCACTCCTGCATGCCACACATTTTCCAGATCAGACATTTCTACTGTTTATTTGGCCTGGATGATGTAACCATCTTATTTACACGGTGGCATTCCCAGCGTTAGGGTGCCTCGTGGTTATGTGAGCTGTCTGGGATGAGTCTGATGAACTTTTATTGTGTATTCATAACTGTATCCAGGCTGAAGCACTGTATCTGCTACATTGTTCTGACTTTAAATCAAGATGCATTCAGAACTGACATTGATTTTTAAAATATCTTGAATGCTAATACAGTTTAGAAAGTGAACACTGCGGTGTTATGTTTTTGAGGGGTTTTGTGGGGGTTTTTTTGGGTTGGTTTTTTTTTAATGTGCTGATGCACATCTCAAAGTATTCTCTATACTAATAATTTTACAGGCAAACATGTTGAGAAACTTGTACTATTTTCAAGTCAAGATACTTTCATTAAACACACAAAGTCATTGTCATACTTCAAGGCCTGGGTCTTTTCCCTTTTCAATATTATCTAAAAATAATTTTAATGAGATTTTTTCCTTTGGAAAGTTGGAAGCAAAATATGAATTATATATCAAGACCAATCACTCAAGGTTCTTTGCTAAAGAGTGTCCTTGGAATCCAATTGCTATTTGCACACACATTAATAAAGTGCAAAGCTTTTAAATCTGATTGCTTCAAGTTGAATGGATGGGTCAGTGCCAAACAAATTGATCTCATTCCCAGAGCATGGTCTGTAGCAAACTACAACTCCATTACAATGAAAGGGCTCAATTCAATAAATACAATACAAATTTTTAAAGTTATCTGAGCAGCTCTTTAAATGTTCTATAGGACTTTATGTGCAAGCTGCATTATTTATCTGAAGCTAAAGCCAACGTGCTCCATTCGAAGAGAGTTTTAATATTTGACACAGTGTGTACAGGTTAAAGGCTGCATGTCTGACAAAAGGATCGCTGGGGTGACAGGACTATCAGTTCTGTCAAATGAAACAACTAGGGGTCAACGGTGGCAAAGACATACCTGGCAGTATCAAATG
The DNA here is from genome assembly GCA_013400195.1 of Aramus guarauna. NCBI lineage: Eukaryota > Metazoa > Chordata > Aves > Gruiformes > Aramidae > Aramus > Aramus guarauna. The sequence goes on along the minus strand of VXBL01000835.1, from coordinate 89,260 downwards.
AAAGGATGACCTTTTGGGTGAGTTCTTGGTTTGACATTTAGAAGTTCAGTCCCCATTTCGAGTGAGCTCAGTAAATTGCCTACTTTCTCTGTGCCCCTGCCCCAGCTGGAAACAAGGGGAATAATAATCCTTTACCTCCACATTTTATGTGCTGTAGGGATAATCATTAGGTACCTGCCTCAACAGAAAGAGATCAACCTTCAAAATTAATCCTTGAAAAAAAGTTATGAAAATGTATCTTAACAAAACTCTGAACAAGCAGTGAACAATGACAAAGCCAGCAAATCCATGTACAGATACCTGATTATATTTCCTTCTATGAAAATTTCACCACAAAAACTTTTCCAGTAAAAAGACATTACTAAAAACTAAAACACTACCAGAAATTGTCTTTATGACAATGAGTTTATGTCCCGCCCCATACAGAAAACTGTCAGAGCTGCTTTTATTCCCTTAGCACTCGCTCGGCAAAGGAAATGATCCAAAAACCTGGGAAATTGTCTCCTTTCTCAGTAAGACTAGTATGAAGGAATTCTGCACATTGTTGTTTGCTCCATTAAAACAAATAAATAACCAACAAAAACAGGGAGTAAAATCTCTACTGCCTACCGATACACAGCTTTCCAATGGGTAGAGGACAGCACACAAAGCAAACAGCAAAGGCAAACAGGGCCAACTCCTAATTTGTCACTCTGGAGAGCACGCACTGACCACCTGAAAAGATGAACTAAGCCCCAGCCCACAGCAAAGCCCTGTCTCTTTGCTCAATATGGTCAATGCCTTCCAGGTCCCAGTACCTTTGAAGACATCTTCCACACAGTCACCATTATAAGAAATAGAAGATCTCCTCATATAGCTTTAAAGTAGTTTATTCTTACACTGTTTCTCTTCCCTGAAGCCAGGAAGTGTTTCGGACCCCTCCTTTCTCACACCCTTCATGTCTCTATCCCTATCGCCCCGTTGTCCCTCTCCCTTCTACCTGCACAGGTTTCACATGCACTACCTTGAACTCTCTCTTCTGGTCTTGGCCTAAGTTCTTTTCATTCTGGTTTCTGCCTTCTGCATTAACTGAAACTGTTCCTACAGACATTCAGTTTTCTTAGCCAAACTCTATAATTGTTGCAGTTTTCCCTTTGACTTGCCAGCTGTTTTTAATACAGCTTATCATGTTTCTTCTTGGTAAACTTCCTCTTCCCCACACTTCTCTCTTGGGTTTCCTCCTATGCCACTCCTTCAGCACACCCGGTGCAGGGGATATTTTCCATGATATTCTTCAAGTTCTTGAGGAAAGTCCCATACCCATTCACTGCGTAATCTCCTCCCTTTCTGCTAACTTCATCCAGTAAGCAAACTAGTGAAAAATCCATTGCTATTCACATGCTGATGAGTCTTGATCTACTTCTCTGTGACACGTTTTTCATATTCTGCTCAGCCTAAATTGTTAACCTGCTTTCTGTATAACCTCATAAGCTTCATTTGGATAAGGAGATTTCTCAACCCTCTCCCTTCAGGGAAAGGAAATCCTTTTTCTCAGTTAAAATAGACAGCTAGAACATCAGACCTGCCAATTTGGGCTACAATCCAAGTGTCATCTTTGACTCTTACTTCTTTTGAAGCCTTTCATCCAGGATAAGCCCAAAATCTTGAAGATTCAGTAGACATAACCTTTCTAACAAACTGTTCTTTTTAGCCTTCTGTAACATTAAAACGTCATTGCCCAGCTCTGATGATGTTATGTATTGATTACTACAAAGTTCATCTTTCTGGCCTTAAGAATTTCAAGCTCCTCTAGTATCTTGTTAAATCTTATGCTGCAAGGAGGATCTCTAGCCCCTTGCTTTGATCATTTCACCCATCTCTTCGCATTGCTTCTAATAGATCCCGTGTTATACGTCACATGAAAGTTATAACTATCTTCCCTTCAACACCATATACTTTTTACTCCAATATTCCAGGTTACCTCTAATTCATCAAGATTTTGGCCTTGGTGTCAACCTTCTTCACCTACCCCTATTTATAAAAAAAAAAAAAAAATTCCACAAATATCTTTAAATTCCCTTATACCTTCTTTTCAAAATGCTAATTTCAAAGATGCTGGTACGAAGACACCATTTCTGAACAACGTTCATCATTGTTCCCTTTTGCTCCCCAGATATCTCTATCATCTTTTTCACACTGTAATTTGTTTGGGAACACACATTCATATCATATCTAGTAAAACAACATTCCAGTTCATAGTATAACAAGCATACTAGTTATAATAGCACCAGTACTAACAGTAGCAATAGGAAAAATAATTATTAGCATAGGATCATATTCCCTTTTCAAATCAACTCTTCAATCCTTGCTAATTTTTAAGGTATTTGCCAGCCTCCAAGGTACAAAGGTAAATGAATGAACTGACATATCATGCTTTATGCTGATGATATACTACTATATTCATTTGACACAGAACATTCTTTGCCTGAGGAAAAGACAATCTTACTGCAATTACCACACTCTCTCAAGTTATAAGCTTAATTTCATCAGATCTAACTGGTTGTCCTTGATGAACAAGGTTCCCAAATATTTCTTCCCTTACATTTCCAGTGAGCTCCCGTGAGCCTCTACTTGGAATTTTTTTAGCAGGTCTGCACTTTGAACTGTGAAGAAATGGGCAAAGCATTCAGTGTTGTCTCCTAAACGCTGGGCAGCACTGCATGAACAACACTAACCCTTGTACCTATGGTGTGCACTGCTTGCCCAACGTTGAAATAACTAAGAGAAACAGAACGTCAGTCCTAGGACACCTTGCTTGGGATTAATCTTCTCAAACCAAAGTAAATCTTGCCCAAGCTTTTATCTCACACACAAACTGTGCTATACTGTATGCTGCAAGCAATTAGTGAAGGCTTAAATCATATTCCAAATTAGTTTGAAACTAAAAATAAGCCTTGGGTAAATACCATTTTATTTCACCTACTAAAAGTGATTAAAAACCTCCTGTGAAAAGATGCAAAGCAGGTGCAAATTATTATTAGCAATTATTACTCATCCCTTCTAAGGATAAATGGCCACCTTCTATAACCTCTGAAGCAACTAATGAAATGAGCCAGTGATTTTCTTAATCCAGAACAGCAGGTCTAGAAGCGCATTTTAGGGGAGAGATGATTGACCGTCTGTGCAAAACTCTCCACTCCAAGTCAACTCTCGTGCTTAGAGACAGGTGCAGCTGTGTCCATGGAAAAAGTCAACCTACAGTTATGTTGTGTACACACTGGTGTTGAAGGTTCAAAAAATTAATATATAATAATTGCAGTATGGATTTTATCTTCAAAGTCAAGTTGCCCGAACAGAATAAGCTGAACAATTCACTGAATTTATACGAAAATGTAGAACTGGAAGATGGCCAATAGCTTCTGCATGGCCATTACTTTTTTCTGATTTTTGTAAGACAAACATTTTCTCATGTACCTGTACTGCTTCTGCTAGCGTCTTACAATAGGCAAACACTGGTAGAGTGATTAAATGCAAATGCAGAAGCCTATGTTAAAATTAATCATCTATAATTAATTAGTAATCTCTGCTTTCTGGTAAATTATACCTAAATTGCAGAAAATTATCCTTGCTGGGAATGATAAAGTAATCCGCAGATTTGCACTATTTTACAGAAACTTTTTGCATATATTTATGTATTATAATGACCACAGATATGTCAGTATTTAATTTAACTCTCCACTACATTAAAAATACATATATATGTAATCTTTATCTTTAAATTACGCAGTATTCCAGTAGTCAGATGAACAATCTGAAATAAAATCATTGGGGAAAAAACAGCCATGAAAAAGTAGGTGAAGCTGGGGTTAAGTTTCTGGTAGCCTTGGTTTTTTCCTGCTCACTTGAGAGTTGTCCTGTCTCAGTTCTTGCAAAAGCCAACACTGGGTGCTATTAAATGCACTACTAATGAAGAAACACTATGTGTGGCTCAATACACCACTTCTGTGACATTGAGGAAAGATGAGAAAATTCATAAAGAGAACGAAAAAAAGAAAATTAATGAATGCAAAACAAAAAAAATAATTAATGAAGTTCATGAAACAATTAGAAGTTAATTTAAAATATTTCAACAATTTTGTCAGCCAGATATTTGGCAGTTTCCTTTAGACCTGACGTTCTTTACTTGTGGACAGCAGCAAAATTTTTAGGAATTGAGTCATGTTTTAGCAACTGAACACCTGCAATGAAACAAGGACCCCAAAGTACACTGAGGATTAAGCATTTGGAGCAAGAGGAACACCCAGTTCCTGTACATACAGATTTAATAACATTTAAAAATAAATTATCCCCTGTGCATACGTGCTCAGTCATCAGATTCAAAATATGAGCTGAAAAATCTAGTGCCTTCAGACCAGACATATGATTACTGACATTGAGGGACTTAGCGAGACTGCTAGTAAAGCAGTTTCTAGACTCATAAGGACTTTGTGTAACTCTTGCCAATGTATTCAGTTTCCATATTTTTTCCTCAATTGAGTCACAAAACCTCATAAAGCTGCTATCAGTTATTGTTAGAGATGTACAAAATTGGCTGCAAGCCTCATGTTTCTTATGGTTGCAACATTCAGGTTCAAAATCTGATGCAATGTTAATAGTTGAGTCAAAAAATTTCTTCTAAAATTATAATACACAAGATATAATTATTCTAAAATTATATCTTAAACATACCTGCAGTAGTAAAAAGAACGTCATTAACATGAAGCTATGCAAGCAATTCTAAAGTCATTTATTCACCAAATTATGATTGGGTTTGTGGGTTTTTTTCCTCTTCACAGTGGCTAAAAATCGATAATAACATATGTAAATGGTTTCTCCAAACACACTCTCACAGCGATGCCATAGCTTGGATTAATCACAGTGAAACAAGATGTGGGAGGGTTTTTGTTTTGGGTTTTTTTTGGCCCAATGGAAAGAAACCTGCTTCTAAGCCAATTTATCCTAAAATAGGAGGCTTTGTTTTCCATTAGGTTTTAGCAGTTTAATGAGGTTTGCTTGGGTTTTAATTACAATTATTACTCTCTTTAAGCACAAAGAGTCTTACTGTATTGCAAAAGGCAACAATAGCAGACAAGATTTTAGCTCAGAGGAAGAAACAGAAAATCAGAGGAGGATTTAGGAAAAAATAAGGTAGGTATAATTTAACTTGAACTGTTGAAAGAGGAATGTATTATTTCTATAGTTCTGTTACCAGCATTCACAAATCACTACCAACTCTTTAAACAAAGAAAATGCCTTCTAAAAACAAAAGAGGCATAACATTTTTTTCCCCAAATTATTCACCAATATTTCCAGATGTTTATATACTGTGTATAAAACAGAGATACGGACTAATATGTTGAACATTTGCAACATAAATAAAAGAGAGATATGCCAATACGAAATGCCAAGTGCCAGAAAATTAGTATTAAACCTTTTGTCCTGTTAAATTCTGAAAAGTAAAGGTCTTTGCTTCCTGCGAAAAACCATTTCCTACAATTCCTTGTGGGTGCAGACTGTTCAAGATGCCATAAATAATTCCTGCAGCTCCAGTCAAGTAACAGCACGTCACCAGCTGCGGAAGGGAAAAAGCGAAGTCTGGAGCATTGTGCACAAACAAGTGCCAACTGGGAGCGCTCCGGGAGTAAGGTACTCAGCCTCCTCAATGGCCAGCAATGAAGGAAGGCCACTAATCAGCATGAAATGATCCCAAAAGCCTAAACCAAAAGCAGACTTTCTGTATTTTTTTAAAGAACCAGTCAGAACATTTGACATGAACTAGGGTAAAAAAGAAACGGAGAGCAGTCTCTGCTTTCCAGTGAGGACACAGAGGTGACTGCATAAACAGGGCAGAGATACATTACAACTGTTTAACAAAATTATTCTGGAAGTTTATAGCTTCGGCACAAATTGGGATTGCTATGATTCAGATAACCCTGCTGCAAGGATACAGGGTTTTAGCATTAATTTTTAATGCAATTAATGTGCTCTCTTTTATTATTAAATGGTTTTTTTAAACTTGTTTACCATCCCAGGCATGCAAAGGGTTCTGCTTTCAGCTGGGATGCTGCAGCGATACGCGTACACACCAAGAAGCCTATTGCAGTAAGCTTACCAGCTTACAGGCGAGACAGACTCACAAGTAATGATATCATTTTCAAAGATGCACCTAAACAGAAATATTTTGCACTTCAGTGAAGCTGCCAAAAAACAAGTCATACTGAGTTAAAGGTTTCGTACAGCCAAGAATTCTTTCTCTTTTCAAATCAATAACCACATGCAACTGTGTTACAGCCTCAATTTTACTGGTTTTCAGAAGTAAAGGTAATAATACTGGAAAGACGATAGAAGGCTATAAAGCAACTGATATCACCTACAGTTTTAAAGAAAAATCTCATTAAAATACATTTCCTAAACAAACCATACGTGTTCTGTGAAAAAGAAAACATCCCAAACCCTCCAGAGCTAGCAGTTACTGCACTTCTACAATAGGAAACTTGAGGAACACCAAACTACAAGATCTCTTCCTCCTCTTCAAATGTTGCATACAAAATGTACAAAGTCTGAATTTATTCACATAACAAATGTGTCCTGATATGTCATCAGAAGGACTCCTGGATTATCTAAAACATCCTTCGAACTAGTTCAAGGAAGACTGCTAAAGTGACCCGAGTGTTTTATCTAGTGAACTCCTGAACACCCTGAAGAAGGATGCCTCGCTGACCTCTCTCACCAAGCGCTCACGTTGTCTAATTGACCTCCCTGTTAGAAAGCGTTCCCTGTTTAGCTTCAGGTCATTACTTCATGTTAGACTACCCATCATCACCTTAAAGAATTCCTCCTCCCCCTCCTCTCATGTTTCTTCTCAAGTATTTGCCAGTTATATTCCCTTAGACAGGCTGTATATAGCGCACTCCTGAGACCTGTCTTCATAAGCCATGCTCTCCTTTCCTATTCTACTTTTTGTGACCTCTCTTTGAACTGTTTTCCATGTACTCATATCACTATGTACTGCAGAGCCCTTAATGATCAAAGCAATCCATACCACTATATCTCTACTTGCAACAATAACATTATCCATTGGGAAGTGGAGGAGGCAGGTGAAAACTGGCTGTCGCAAAGAGGGAGACTTTTGAGTCTCAGATCCTCTGTCTGGTCCAAAGATACTAACGGAATAGCTGAAAGTAATACTCTTCCCATTTTGGAATGACTAGTTTTTATGCTTTTCTTTCTATATATATATCCTTGAAAGGAGATTACACAGTCTTCAAACTATAAAATCATTTTTGTTGATATATGCATACCTGTTACATTTGAGACTGGGTTTGTGTATAACCCAAACCAAATATAGCAAATGTAACCCAGGCCAAATATAACAAGGATTTTCACAGGTGGAGAAGGGAACATTTTTCTCCAAACGATTAAGGAGGGACAGACTTTCTTTATATGAGCTTTGGTTTAATCCCCAAGTGACCTTTTAATGCAAAACCTAGGGTAGCTAAAATTTTATAAATGCATTTACCTCCTATTCTCTTAATACAGGCTGATTCCACGTTTATACCTATACTGTTGAAAAGCTTTTTTTTTTTCCCCTGTTGCTGGCCCCGTGCCTTTTTATAGTCAAAGTAGTTTTATAGCAGAATAATAAACCTTGAAAACTTATGAAAACGTCTGTAATTTCTGCTGCAGTAAGTTTGACACATGACAGAACCAAGCATTGAGGATGCTAAGCCAAAAAAGTGAAAATGATGCTTAAACAAAAATTGAAGAAATAATCCTAAAATTTAGTTGTTCTGGGATTTAGAAACTTTTTCATGTATGAGATGTCAGAGGCCCCTAACCTGCACATCCCAAGTCAGATGGGATCTCTCTGGCCCACCCAAGAGATGAAAAGCAGGGCTGAAATCTGGATCTATATTTTTAGCAGGAAAAATGTATCACTTGCAATATCAAACAGGCAAAATAAATCTTGTACCAGCTTCCAATGGCTGATGTCTATGACTTGTGCTAAGAAAAATTTGTTAAAACCATTCATGTCTGCGTTCATAATCCAGACAGTCTCCAAGAAAGTCTCTTATTTTTGTTCTGCATTCCACAGGAGGGTTTGTGTGCAACACCCGGTTTTTATGAAGGTATGTTATTAGTCAATAGACTTTAGTAAGATCCAGTTGAAGTTTTTCAGACATTTTTTCCCCCACTACAAAACATCAACTCTACAAAACTGAAAATCTTCATAAGGAATCTTTTTCACATGGAGTTTTCCATTTCCAGAAATTTATCGAAACAAAACTTTAAATCCAATCTCTTCTCTTTGTTCTTAAATTCTTATTTGTAATTTGAGCTAAACCAGAAAAGATGAAAATAAATATACCCAAAATTTAAAAATAAAGTCTTTTAGTTTCTTCTTAGTTACTAATTTTTTTTTATTTTTTTCTGAAGAGGGAAATTGTTTCAAAACCTCAAACTACTTCCAAGATGTATAGCCGGATTTGTAACAATACTCATCAGTATATATCTATATAGTACCTATAGAATGAAGTATTTACTAACTGTGGAAATATGTAAACCCATTGAAGGCACTTTGTGCTGCACCTTGTGAATTGTATAAGAATATATATTTCATTTAAGCAGAAAGTTATTATTCTAGACTGTCTGAAATTGTGCTGTAGATAATCAGTTGCACTTATTGACTGAGATATTGAGGAATCAGAGTTATAACTCTCCACAAAAAGTAAGCCCGGCCTCCGCTAGCGAAGGATTCTTCCCTACACCGTGCACCTCAAGCCTTTTGAGAGTTCCTTTCTAAGATTTAAATTTTCTTTTATAAAGCTTTTCTGAATCAATCAAGATTCAATATAGGAAGAGTGCCAAATAAATTACATTTCATTTCTGCCCACAGTTAAACTCCTGCAGGGATCTGGAAATATATCAAGATCATTAGCCTTAATGCCTATAATACACACTGCTTTAAGGTGAAGTGAGTAGTAAAACAGTTTAATACATTAGCCCCTACACTCGGGAGAACTGCAGGGTCCTGACCGTGCACACACGTAACTCTCACCAACATTTCTGGAGCCCTGTGAACTGACGGGGGACAGACTTTCTACCCAGCACGGGTCTGAATAAAACACACGTTGATTTCTTTTTAATACCTGGTTCGGATACTTTGTTAGGACTCAGTGGAAAACTAAGTAATGTATTATTTTTGCTGAAGTCTATTATGAAGCAAATAAAAGCAGTGACTGAGCTGCGTATAGCTTACTACACTTTGAGGGCAAGTACTCCCTCATTCCTCTGCTGAAAAATCCCCGTGTATGCACAAACACAAACAGAATTTGTCCCTGTGCTTAGTCTTTCTCAAGCTACCCATTTGCTTCATTTATTTATGATAAAGTTTACCCTATTAATTTTAAAATCACTGATGAACATAAATGTGGAGAAGTTACTTATGCTGTTAGGATTAAAAAAAAAAAATGTAATGAGCTAATTTAAGTTGACCTTTTTTTAAATTTAGCAGGCTTTGATACAGCAAAACTGATAACTGGAAACAGATGTCTCTCACATTTTATGTCTTGGTTCAACCTTATCCCTGGTTAGTTAAAAAAAAAAATTAAAAAACCCCTACTTCATTGCCAAGTTCTTAGCTAGTAAATACACATACATTTAAACTGAGAATAAAACTCTTATTCTCAACTCTGACACAAAGCACTGTAAAATAATTCATTATTTAGTATTAAAAAGCTGGATAAAAGTAATTAATGGCAAAAATTAGCCCACGGCACAACATTAATTACAAGTTTGCCCAACAGCTATCTTCATGTCCTAATTAGCCTCACTGATTTCAAGAAACCACTAAGAAAAAAAGATGAACATATAATTCCTACTTCATACTTGATAAAAAAGTCTGATTCAGCTTTGAAACATCAATAACACGCCCTTTTAACTTGAATCTGGAGATTTCTACAGTCAAGACGACTATCAGGCACATTATGTTTCATTTCCTATAGACTATAGTAGCTTTTCTGGTCACTCATCAACAGTGATTGAAATCCAGGTCAAAAGCATTGGTATGGAAAACAACTAGGGAAAAAAAAATAATAATAATTGCCCCATCAAGCTGTGTATTATATTGAAAGTACCCATCTGATCCATACTCTCCCATTTGCATTAGCCCCAAAGCATGCATTACATGGAGTACCCGATACTTCAATTCTGTAACACTAGAGTCTGACAATCTTATTTGGCATTTACCAACCAGCATCGTCAAAATCTACCACTTCAGAAAATGTGGCAAAGTATCACATAAGTCACCATATATGTTCCTGAAATGTTGAAGATAAAAACAACTGTGCACTGACCTCATTAATAAAAGTCTGGGCTCCCCGTGGGCTTAGGAGTAAGATAGCCCTTCGCAATGTGTCCCGATAGCGGTTCAGCTCTTCTGTTTTCATGGTAGTGAAAAGGTTGGCAAAGACTCTGCTGATGTTCCTGTCCACTTTTTGTAATGATACATCAAGTCCCAGTCTCGAGGCCTGATCGAGAAATCCCTGCAGTCCGCGTATATCTGTAACACAGGAGCAAAA
>VXBL01000835.1:0-78622 GCA_013400195.1 Aramus guarauna | reverse complement strand
AAAAAAAAAAAAAGAATACCACTGCATCAACCTTCGCTAATTAGGCAAGCATCACTAATTAGGTGGAAAAAGACTGGTTTTTCCTACAGTGCTGTCAGAGGAAGGGTATTCCACAGAGCCATCTTCCACGGCTCCCTTTCATAGCCAATGCCAACAGGGAAACTCCAGCAATTACCTTTCCCCAGAGGTGTCTCAATGACTTTTAGGAAGAGCAAGTTCATGTATTTGGGTGGCTGCAGATGCCTCCCCAGAAGCTCAAGGCCACAGGGCTTAAAACACTGCACAAACAAGACAGTCCCACCCCAACAATGTCACAGCTTAAATGCATAGATCCAGGAACAGATAAATAGGGGGATAAATCGCTCACCCCGAAACTTCTTTCCTTCTGCCTTATGCAAGATCATAGCTGCTTTTTACATGAAAAAAATTACAATCTCCAGAATATACACAGCTCTCCCTTTTGAACCCTTTTTTGCCCTCTTCCCCTCCTATAAATAACCTACCTAACCAGAGGTTTACCATTAACCTGTAAACCTATGAAACAGTACACAAAGCCCCATGTTATTAGAATATATTATAGCATTAAAAAAACAAAAAACAAAAAACAAACCAAAAACCCACAAGCCTTCAGTATGGGAAATCATAGAAACAAACTCCTTCAAAACCTGTTCCTTTGAGCACTGTCCCTCAGCTTCAGGCTGACTGAAGAAAAAATATATATTTTCCTAATCACATTTGTTAGGACATTATCATGGAGAACACACATTTTATATTATTTGCATGCTGAAATCTACTGGTTCAAACTGTACTGTCTTCATGACTCTCATCATTTTTCTATAATAAATGTCTAAGTTTTTATTTTGTAGTGAAATTTAGAGCAAGAAAAAGGTCAAAGCTTGTACTGAACCAGGTTGCTCTCAGAATTAACAGTGACCTGATCACAGCTGTACTGTGTCATTAGGAGCCCTTGATTTTATGTGAAACATGTATAACTTGTCTTGAATAAGAAAGCATTTAACCCTCTTTTCTCACATTTATTTCTCACACTTTTATCATCAAATTTCAGCTCCTGGGTGAAGCAAATGGTACAAGTTAGAGTACATTTATTTTTCCCATAATAAAACCCACTCTTCAGAAAACTTCACTGTAATTCTAATGATCTCTGTAAACTTGATTGTAACAGCTGGTGGTTTGGTTTTTTGTTTTTCATTTTTTTTTAATCCTGACAGTAAAATATCTTCTGATGAAATTCCAAGTATACCGCAGACACTGCTAAAAAGTCCCAGGACTGAAAACCAGTCTGATTCAAGCCAGTAGCATTCCTTGCTGCCCCATCTGGGCGGGCTCTTAGACCACCACTAATTTTGCTGCTGCATGGCCACAGAATACACATATGAACTTCTTTTTTCTCCCCCTAAAAAAAGTTGTATGGAACCTGATACAAGTAGCATCTTGCGAGGGTACAACAGTTAAAGAATTTAGCTCATGTAGAAGTGCAATATGTTAGGGTCAACAAGGTAACCAGCAAACACGAGGTCCACAAGAGAAGTACTGAAAGTTACCCTGAGTAGCTTCGCACTTCCATCCAAACATGGGAATGCTTGTTAATGTGATTAATTCGGCTTCAGAAAACAGCTGAATTACAGAGAAACATCAGAAAGGAATAGAAATGAAGCTAGGGCTGTGCCAACCACAGCAGAGTCTTTACTGTCTTTTAACTCTGCTTTAGTTGACATGATCATCACTCCGGCCAACTCCATCATCAGGAAAGGTGAACCCATCAGGATTTTGCTGGTGACTTAGGCAAGTCTATACCAGTTTTATCACACTATCAAGTTCGTGCTAGACTTGCTTACTTCTAAAAACCCAAGTCACTGGGGAAAGGAAGGGGTTTATTGTTATGCAGACATTTCTGGAAAATGCCAGAAGACTTTAGCACTTGTTAAACTGCTAAATATTGCAGGTGTGCTGAAATAACGACAGTGGCAAACAACTATTGTTTACAGGTTAAAGCATTTTATTAAAGTTGTCAAGCTAAGTTGGATTTTGCTAATTTAAATTCAGGAAACTAGCATACTTTACTATATCTATGCTCACTTTATGGATCTGTGATACATGAAACACAAAGATTTTTCTTTTAATGATGTTTAGTCCTTCAAAATTACTGCAGTGCTTGACAAGCAGTAAGAAATTTCCCTTCTTCCCTTTTTATAGTTTAGTAATGACTTGTCTTTTTGTGCAAGGTCTAAAGTTATCACTGCACAAAGGAAAGCTGTTTACAAAAGATTAACTGTGCTGATATTGCTCTAGGGTTTTTTGCCTTATGTTTTCAGCTGACCTGCTAAACTACTGGTTAGAAGTGCTGTAGACCAGTGTGAAATACTTTATGCAGCTAGTAAGGCTATTTGGACTTGGAAGAGCATTTTGTATTCCCTAACAAATTTTTCCCCCAAGGAAAACAGCCTATTTCACAGTTTGTAAAATGGAAAGGATTCAGACTTTTTCCAGCTTGAGAACAAAGCAAAATTTGAGATGGAAGAGACTGTCCAAGCTCAAATGTACAAGCACAATCTGTCAGTTTTTCACAGATATGAGCGAATGTGAATTTATTCCGTGTTGGCAATTAGAAAGAACCGCATGACTGTATCTTCCTGAACGCTGACATGCCTGTTCCTAGACGACACTGGGGAGGAGGAGAAGGCTTGGTGGGAATTCAGAGGTGGAAGTGGGACCTGAAGAGCAGTGTTTCCAGAGGTGACTATTTTAGGTGCCGACATAATGGGATCTTTTTTTCACAATTAATTATTTGCAATAATTAGCAAGAGGGCAATCCTTTCTTAAAATGTATCCCTGCATAAATACACAAACACATGCACATATGCAGGAGCATCTGTTTATAAATCATAATGAATTAGGTTCAGTTTTACTTTATCTGACATATCACATAAGAAAGCGAGTTTGATGCTCTCATTTTTCCCTCCATTTAGTAGATCACAAATCCATGCAACATAAAAGAAAAAATGAGCTTTGTTCCATGGCAGCTTAAACAGAAATATTCACAGAAACAGTCATGAATTTCTTTCCACTTCTTATAATTTAGCACAGTTAATCCTTCATTTTCTTCAAGACTAAAAGGAGTCTTATAAAATTCATATAGAATTTAATAAAACTAAAAGATTCTATAAATGCTTTTGCCTGTTAAAATGCATGTGCTGTCTCCTGTAGTCTTAAAAGTGACTTTTATTGAAAAGTTCAGATTTTAACAGTAGAGAGTTATCCTGAACTATTACTAATAAAATAATTCCTTGTGGCTGTTTATTTCCTACTTTACAGGAAAAGTGTAGCAATCCAATTCAATTAAACACTTCTGTCTAGAACATCAGATAAATGAAAGACCAGTTTGCTGTAACTACATGACCTACAGCTATATCTGCCTTCAGTTTTCCAATTAATTCTTTTTGCTCAGGGTGTAGCCTATATTCAACCATAAAAATCACATAGTACTATTTTAATTACCTAATTGCCCGCTGGATTTGTGCATGCTCAACATGCAGAATTTTGGAGACAATATTTGAAAATTTCTCTTTAGAGAACATCGGTTTCCTGAAGGTGATGTAACACCTGCACTCCAGAAGGCAAATGACACCGTACAAAATGCGCTCAAGTGAGCATTTCTCCTAAAAGTGACCCATATAATAATTGGAGATGTTTACAAGACTCTAGTGTCAACCACAATCATGTGAAATTAGCAGGTTGGAACTGGAACTAACTCACTAGACCTTCATAAGGAAAACAGACTTCTTCTGAACTTTGTGTCTCTTCTGTTACTGGAGAGAGAAAGTCTGTGGCCGAGAGCCTTCTTCCTACCTCTGACAGATATACCATATGTTCAGGTCTGACAACAGAAGAACAAGACAATTTCAGGGATAAATATTACAAGGGGGTAAGAAAAGCCTTGATGCACTGCTAAGATAGGAATTCTGTCACTGTGACTGCAAAACTAATGCTTGCCATAAATAAAGGGCTTTATTGTACTATAAGGAATAATGGGATGTATTGTTTCCTGCTGGAAGTTAGGTTGGTCACCGTGCTGATTGACTGGAACACAAACATAAAACAGTTGTCCTAAATGTGTCATTAGCTACCCATATGTAAAGCTTATTGTCATCTACAAAGTGATTTGTTTTTATTATACTATCTATAATCATCTTTATCTATTAAAAAAAAAAAAAAAAAAAAGATTGCAGAGTCTACCATAGCACTCTTTTTCATAAAGTTACAGGATCTGATTCTTGGCCTTGACACAAGCAGCTTTAAGCCATTATTTTTGTGTGAAACAGCTGTGTGGTCGGGCACAGCTGGCCTTTAAGGATGGCTCACTGTAGAAAGGAATTTCCAGGAGGTAGAGAGCAGTGTATTGTCTTTTCAACACCAGTTCCTAACCCCACTTGACAGAAATAGAGGGAGCACATAGCAAGGAAACATTTTACTTTGCGTAGAAAACAGCTGGAAGCAAATTGAATTACCAAGCTGGAGCTGAAGGCAAGGCTAAAGGAACACCAAGAAATAATTTTGCACCCATCACAAGTAAATTCTGGAAGGACTGAAGTATCGTCACCAGGCTCTATTTTCAAATGACCTACACCAGTCCTTTCACTTTTACATTTGTAAGAGGGAAAAGTAAATAAGTGTGAAAAACAATGAGGTCGGGCAGGAAATGCTGAGCTTTTGAGTTTTCTCATTTGCTGATTGTAGGCTTTACACTTCACACTTTTTTTTTCCAGTGTTAGTTTTATTTGAGCATTATTTTGGTGATATATTTAAAGTCATGAGAAGAGTGTCAAGGAGACTTGGATAGTTTCATTATTTAATATTTATACACTCGTAAAAAAAATATATTCACCTTTTCCAACACTTTAGGAACAATATTAAGGCATTTTTCCTTATACTTATCTCTAAGAGAAGACAAAAATGATTATTTCTTATCTTTAATACAAAGATACTCTGCTTGATTGTAGGTTTGTCTCTCTTGACTGCAAATTGGAACAGATTACTTCCCAGTTATTATTTCATTTGTTAAGACAGAATAAAATACACATTCTAGGATACACTGATTTGGATGATAACCTATTAAGCATTGTGAAACAGGTTTCCTAAACCACTTCAGTTTCATGGGTTTCATTCATTTTATTTCACAATGTCTATTGTCCCTCATTTTTGCAACCGCAAACTGTTTACATAAGAAATAGGGGATAAGAAGAGTGGTGTGAGAAACAGAAATGCGTTTCCTAATGATTAGACTCCTGCTGCATTGTAAGCTTTCTGAATGAATGATTTTGAACATCGGCTTTGAGTCCTTGCTACAGATAATAATCTACTTGAAGGATCTGAATATACTCTAGTATTTTAGAAAACTGAAAGCGGACATACTTCAGAAGTAGCTCTTATTCTTATATTCTTAAATAAGAAAATTCTCTTCCTTCAGACAATAGAGAGAAGATTACTGTTTATGCTTCCAAAAAGGGAATTATTTTGTCCAAATCATCTGTAAGAATTAGACTTTGAGCAAGCACTGAAATTTTCAACCTAAGAGACTCACAATATGATTTTAACTGTTCAAATAGAGTGATTAGACCAGAAAGTATAACAACAAAAAGTCTGTTACAATAGATATGACTACATTAGTATTTGAATGTAAATGCTTATTGGATCCAAGTGCAAATGTGAAATGACTAGTAAGGTATATTTTCTACTTCTATAATTTTTTTTCCTCTGGTCTTACAATCTCTCTCCCAGCACGTACCATCTCTCTCCACCTACCACATTTCCTCACGTCTCTGCCTGCTATATTCCCACAATCAGTGCTAAGATAATTGCTATCAGCCAGACAATTTTTCTACAAACATTAGAACTCACAATTTCAAAACAATGTCTGTGATTTAGTCACCTCATTCCTAATGAAGTTTCACTTCAAAAACCCTTTGCTTAAAAAAAAAAAAAAAAAAAAAGTCTTTGCCTTCCTGCATGCTTTGAGGTACATCGGAGCTCAAAATAACACCTCTGCAATTATACCCCCTTTTTATTGTTATTTTTTTTTAAATGAAGTGACTAGGTAATGGTTATTATAGCAAGTATATATAATAGCAAGCACAATAAATCTACGAATTAAACTGGGGTTTTTTATTATTCAACTTATATAAGAAAAGCTGTAACAGATGAGAAGTTTTGCCGAGCTCCACAACCTGGCTCTGATAAACAGAGTGTAAAACAGGAGCAATCAGGAAGCGATACTTCCCTTCTGTGTATTTCTATGTATTTCCGTGCACTGCACAGCTGTATTTCTGCACTGTAGCCCTCAATGGCTTTCACCTCCATTTAAGCCCATGCAAAATATGAGCATCCAGATCAGCTCACCTTCAGCATGTTAACCTGGGAATTTTCAGGATCCCACTGGAATCTCCCTTCCCCTTTTTACACCTTTCTCTCCTGGACAGTTGTACTAACATCGATCAAACACAAAGCAGCGTGCCAGCGCCTGCACCGCCTGACCAACCAGGCCCTGCATAATGCCATTCAGACCTAGAAACTGCACAGCCTCTTCTCAGACATGAGAGAAAAGCAAGAAATCAGAGATTTCTGGAAAGAATAAAGCAGGCTATCAGAAGTGTAATCTTTGAGAAATACAGGGAACATTGATTTGCCAGTTAAATCTAGATCACAGGCTGACATTTGACCACCTCTCGGTAGAAACTGAAAAATCTTACCGCATGTGTTTTGATACAAACATCAGGATTATTCAAATGCAAAGGTCTACTCAGAACCCCTCTTGTGATATCAAAGCCTGAAGCCTGTATAATGGCTGCAGATTTTTTTTTTTTTTTACTGGGCAGATATACTGCCTGCATCACTTTTGTTAATAGGCTTTTAAATAAAATGGAGACAAATCATAAGTATTGGTGATTTTCACTCCTGAACAGATGGGAAAGGGACAGAACGCCCCGTAAAGCCAGATGTGTTGCACACATAAGCAGATGTTTTCAGATTCAGCCATCGTCTAGAAGGTAGACATCACTATTAAAAATATTACAAAGTTACTCTGCACGACTGATGCTTCACACCTGAAACAGCTGATCCAGTCTGAAGGTAACTGGAGCTTCCCAGGAGGCCCAGAAGCACAAAAGCCTTTAAAGGCTACAACAGCCCTTTCGCATTTAGCATGAAAGGTCAACTACAGGTCTCTCCTGCTGGATTTTAACACTTTGCATTCAAAAGCACAAGGGAAACCACCTCAGGAAATTCATTACTGTTGGAAAAAATGTGGACATATGCTACAATTGATGTAAAAAAGGGACTTCACTAAAGAACTAGCATTTCCATTCAAATCATCCTTTTAATTCTTCCAAGTGCAATAATTGCCAACTGTTTGCCCAATGGTAAACCACTCAAATGAGCTGTAACAGCTTCTCATCTCACTACTGCTGGTAATACATTAAAATACTTTTAAAGACACTATGCAGTGTTACTGCTGCATCTTATGAGACAAAAATAGATGTATTGACAGAAACTATGCTTTTGCTGACACATATCCTAAATTTAAACAAAATATTTCTTTCACCTAAATGAATTTTAATTATTACATTAAATTACTAAGCTTAATATTTGCTACAGCTGAATACAAGCAATTTTAAATATCCGTCTACCAGTACATTAGTAAAATATATCTATCTTCTTTTGAAGGGCTGAGATGCACCTTCCTGAAGCCATATTATTTTACATGAACAGCCTGGTTCATACATCTGGTATGGATGTTGGGTTAGGATCTGGTTAGGATGTTGGGACTGTAAGCCTGCCTGTTTTAATAAAAACGCAGTTATTACTTTGAAGCAGTTGTTACTGTATTGCAAGTTTGGTTATTGTACTTTGAGACATGAAGTATACGCTTCCTATAAATAAGACCGGTAACCTAAACTAGGGATAAGCAAATGCTAATAAGCGGATCCTGAAACAAACTGAATATGCAGAGGGAATGCCCTAAATAGAGAGGTAAAGGTGGTACTTTTCAGTCAGAGAACCAGAAGTCATCCGAGAATTTGAGAGAGATCCATTCTGTAGGGGTTTATAGCCAAGCAACCAGCAAAGAAAAGGTAGCTGCACATCCCTGTGGTTTTAATGGATTGCAGAGTGAGTCTCTCTCTCGTTTAAATCAACTTTAAATACTGCACATTCTGATCTCAAGAGAGACTGCAATAAAATTACTGCAGATAAAGAAATTAAATTCCCCCTTGAGGAAAGGCTACTGGCAGGAAGACCTTATTCTTTTATATGCGTAACAATAATTATTGCTTGCATTTATACAACACCTTTCAGCTAAGGATCTCAATGTACTTTATAAACACCTGTACAGTATAATAAAGTATACACTATAAATACACATTACAGGAGCTAGTCGCTCTTATACCTACTTAACTACATGTCAGAAAATAATCATTCAACTCTCTGTTGAAGAAACTTTCTCCCATTGGAGTATTTCTGTAGGTTCAAGCAAAAGTCAGGTGCCTTGGACATACAAATAGCAGAAAGGCTGCCAGAGCTTCCAGCTCTCATGCTGTTGGCATCATCCAGGGACAGAGTCCTCTTCACTGAGGAAACAGGAATTTTCTTTAAGGTTCAATCTTCTACACTGAGAAATCTAGATGTCACTTTGGCAGATGCCACAGTTTCGCTCCATTGCTCGCTTTTCAGAGCACTCAGTACAAGGTGGTGCAGGGGCACTGATTCTGTACCTTGTCTTGAGCCTCAGCACCATCAGTAGAGCTCGCTCTGACCAAGACAGCGCCGGGCTGCCATGACCAGCGAGGCTCAGTGTCACCACACGCATCATACGGACGCCAGCTCACGTGGAGCCCGAGCCTGGCACTGAGCTGCACAGAGCTCACCTGCCCTCACAAGCCCATCCTGAATTACTTGGCCAATATTTGGTCACCTGCTGGCGAGCTAAGGACAATGGTGTGCATATTTTTAGCTCTGAACCCAGGAAGAAGGACCCTCTGGCCAATCTTTATTTTACTTAAATGATGTCCATCAGGCTGCAGTGAGGATGGTGGTATCTGAAGGTTAATTTCCTTGGCTAGCTCTGACTCAAAATTCATTTTCATGTAGACACTGAATTCCAAAAATTAGAAAAATTATCTTTCTTTAACTGCATACTTCTTTTAAAGCCCATTTTTGCAATATAGCCTCCATAAAACTGGAAAAAAAATGCAGAAGGATACAAAAATCAATTATAGACTCCTCTCTCCTCCAGTGTTTTCTGTTAAAAACAAGACGAGAAGGATCCCTACTGAGATAACAAATCTCTTAGTGGGAACAGGAGGGAGTTGAAAACAAAAACTAAGTTCATGTCACATATAATGACCGTCAATTAGTCCCTCTTGTAGGAATATGCCAATAACAAACAAACAGGAAAAAAAAAAATCAATTGCCGATTATTCATTTGCATTATAACAACTACTTCTAGTACAATGGCAAATACGAGTACTTCATTCTCTAACAACATGACTCCGATCCCAGAGGAAAAACAAAAACCAACATGCTAGAGAATAAAAACATGGATCTGCTTATACTTTCTCATCAGCTAAAACCTCCTCAGGCATCCCTCTGTTAGCTCCCTGCTTTTGGAAAATAATGAGTAATGATTACTGAAAAGACAACTGGTAACACCGAGGTGGTACACTGCACCAAGATTAGCGCCAAAAGATTCTCCACTCCTCACATTTCAAAAGTAATACATTTTAACAGACTGAAAAATGAGATGGTTTAGGCCTTAGTCCTACAAACATTCAAGCGTGTATTTAGCTTTGTGTGAGGAAACTCAGTGCCAGTCTCCTCCCACGTACGAAATGCCTCAACATATGAATAAGCGTTCACATAGCTACTACACACTGTGATTTATTCCTATGATGATAATCAAGATAAACACTTCAAACGTGTAGAATGCACTTCCACCTTACCAGACATGAAGCCCTCCTTTCTTAAAACAGCAATAAAAACCAAGCAAAAAGCTTCACATCTTTTTAACCAATACTCCTGTGCAACCCTCCTCTCCAAACTACAACCCTGATATTTTAACAGCTTGTGCCCATGACTGAATACGTGGTCTTTGTGAAGGCGCAGTAAACCTGCTCTTGAAAGGCATGCCTGTGATTTGTTTCCTACGCACCCAGACACAAGAGCAATTACCCAGGTTTCACTGAAGCACTCCATTTGAAAATTAACAACCATCTGTAACAATAGCTTTTCTTCTTCTCTTTACTATGTTTCTATAGAGCAACAGCAAAGAGAAATATTTACAGGCTTAGGAAAATAGCGTCTCCTCATTAAAAACTCAGCTACAGAAAAGGATAATGGGAAAATGGGAGCATAATGCTACATACATAGACTTTTCTGACTCCATTAGCATGTCCCACACAAATTTAATTAAAATACCTTTATTTGAATAAGAGCAGTCAAGTACAGTAAGAGAGCCCTTTGTTTACTAGTCAAAACCATCCCCGGTTTGGCAGCAGAATAAGTCTCAAAAAAATTCCAGTCACAACTAACTAGAAAGTTATTTTGAACTCTACACTCAGATTCCCAAGTGCTTGGACAAGGGAAACAAACCTTCACATTCAAAAGCAAGAAGTATTCAGGGTTGTCAGTTTACTTGGATGACACTAGGGGGTTATATTTGCATAGCTATAAAATGGAGGGTTACTATAGCATCTACTTTACATATATTTATGAGTAAATTAAACAAGAGAGTTATATGCCTCAGTAAATTTAAATTGAAATTTGATTGTGGGACTTATTGAGACAAAGCTTCAGTGCAACTCCCCCAAAATCTGACAAGCTTTTATCTACTGAT
Organism: Aramus guarauna; assembly: GCA_013400195.1. Classification (NCBI taxonomy): domain Eukaryota; kingdom Metazoa; phylum Chordata; class Aves; order Gruiformes; family Aramidae; genus Aramus; species Aramus guarauna. The sequence goes on along the minus strand of VXBL01000835.1, from coordinate 67,719 downwards.
TGCAGCCATCAATACGAAGGCCGGTTAGGAAGTCCAGTATACCTAAGGTTAACATTTGAATGAAGAGGTCTATTCCCACCCACCCCCAAATTAACTTAATGCCTTAGCTAATGTCTTCTAATTTACTGGAAAGGAATTAGGCAATTCTGAATGTGACCGGGAAAAAATTTATCATTAGAAAAGACTGTGAAGAACATCTCTGGCTGAGCAGCACCACGCAGGTACTGATATCTTTGGCGGGTGCTGGCAGATCTGCCCACCTTAACATAGTTCACAGCAGCAGACACTGTGCTAATTTCACTTACTTTAAATAAACCAATGGCTTGGAAGAGGACAAGATGTCATGCCAGAAAGGATAGGGTAGTATATTATTGCCAGGCATCCAAAAAAATCCATTAATCAAGGCAAAGATAAGATTTTAATGTAATTACTGGCTTCTCTCATTTTTCTGTTCTTGTGGAATAGCTGGAGAGGGGAAAGCAGACAGAACCCTCTCCTTAAGAGAAGTTTACATTGCTACAATGCAGTGAAAAGAAAATATAAAAGATGAAAAATATAACTAGTGTGTATTCACTAGTTTTACATATTCCAGTTCCTGAGAAAAAAAAAAAAAACAACTGCTGAGTTCATGAGAACAATTTAACCATGTGATATTTTAGTATAAAGGCATGGAAAGTCTATCTGAACTCTAGGGGAACCAACTGCAGGTTTTCAGATTAACATACAAAATTTTTATTTTTATCTTTATCTTTTATTCTGCTCCTCATTCCAGGTAGAATTAATCCCAGGTTTTTATTCCTGGGACGCAACACATCAAGCTCTGCCTCTTTTTAGCTTTAAGATAACTTCAACGTAGTGCAATTAATTATAAAATGACCAGATAAAAACATTTCTCATTCTATGAGATCATTCATACACTGAGTATAGCTAATGCTTTTTTTTTTTTTTTTAAGGTTTGAGTTTAATCATCCTGATAATCACAGTGCTTTGATGCTACATAAGATGCTCTAGCACTTCTGTGTATCTGAAATATATTTGGTTAATATGATTAATAACTTCTTTTATTAATCATATTGCGATTGATATCACAAGGTGAGAGGACTTCTTGTCAGGAGAATGTGACTCAGATCTCTGAGAAACCACTTCAGAATGGCCAGATGGAAATCTTTGGAAGGCAAAATAACACAGAGAGATTTTCTTCAACTTAGACATCTTTGTTATTTTATCATCTCAATCTCATCATTTTAGCAAAAATAATGTTCGCTCCAGTTCAGGCATTTCTTCAAATCTCTTCATTCACTTATATAATCATTCCTCTCACCTTCATGAGGTTGCTCTTGGTCACTGAGTATGTTAACAGATCTCATCCACACCTCCTTCCTTCTCATCCTTAATATTTATTTAGATGCGCCTCCTGACATATAACTACAATGACTTCTCCAGCAGCGCAGACAATATAGCTGTAAATTTCAGGGAATGAGACAACCATGTAAACTGCTGGAAACACCCTTACTTCAAAACCTTCTGGCAAGAGGTTGCAGATACAGTTTTCACACTTCATTTCTTTTGACATGTCCCCAGAACCACTACTGTATGTATCTAGTGACAGTATTTGAAACCTCACATCCCAGACACCTCCGAGGCTCTATTACACTCTCTACTGTTTGCATGAAAGAGAATCTTTTTTTTTTTTCCCCCCCATGGAAACAAGTATTCAGTGTTTGTATGAACACAGCTCAAAAGAGTGGAATGAATGACCAGCAAAATGTGCTGTAACACCAGAAAAAGAGCGCGCTGGAAGTAAGGCTCTTGAGAGTTAGGAAGTCACTGATGAAATTCTTTATACAGCAGGATCTTTGTTTTTTCCCCTCCTCTGCAATTTTTACATAGAAGGAATTTAATACTAAAAATATCATTTTCTGCATTTTCTGACTATATCATAACAGCATCCTGATTTATGCCGTCTTTTGCTCCCTATTACCAAGTCTCAAGTCTTAAAAACCTTTCTGCTCAGGTATGTCTGATTTGCGTACTCACATTCCCCTCCAATGCGGGCAGCCTGCTCCAGTGCTCCGTTACCCTCAAAGTGAAGAAGTGTTTCCTCATATTCAGATACAAGTACAATGTGATCATATATACATACATGAATTTATACCATCTTTATTTTTCTACTTTATATTTCACTGTTTGAAACATACCATTTAAATTGACTTTTAAATAGTGGAATAAGTCCCTACTCTCTTCTTACAGGGCAGTCATTCATTTCCATCTGAAGTGATCAATGCTCAATTTATTATCCTACAATATTGAGAGGTTTACATACGTATATAAGTACTCTTTCCTAGCCCCAGTTAGGAAAAGTCGTACCAAAAACATGAGTATATGTTTAAATCTCTGTAATGTGAGAGGCAGGGAGGGGTAATAGGACTCCATGGCTATAGCAATAAATAACAAGCAATAAAAATATTTCCCTTGAGCAAACATGGTACAATTTAAGGACAGAAGCCAAAGGAGGAGTATTCGAATGAATATAGACTAGTTAATTGAGGATAAACATACCGGGGAGGGAGGGGGAAAGACTTCTTGAACTTTGCAGTATGCTGATGACAATTTGAAGAGGCAGTGAGTAAAAAACCTACTTAGAGAAGAGTATGAATCATCTGAAATTTGCAGTGGATTTAGTGAAGTGCAAAGCCCCATGGGCTCAAGAGATGTGAAGAGAGATAGCAAGGTTGATTGTGAAAAAGAAAGAACTGGACACTGAAGAGTGCCATGGGAATATTGAGGCAAATTCTTTTAGCAACTACTAAAGAATAGACAGGGGGGGAAAAACAACACAAACTGAAGTGTATCCTCAAGCTTGTTACTTCATTTACACTTTGACCTGGTTCTGAAGAAAGAAAAGCAAAAAACCCACAAACCAAAACCGATTGAGAATAGTCCAAATGAACAGCCAAAACGTCACAGCTTTTTCAGGCTTAGAGTCTGGAAGAGTGGAAAGCATTCCATTAGCGCAAAAGGAAAAAAAAAAAGTAACAGTCATTACATGCAGGAGATAACCCCTTCCATTGGAACATCTGTGCTGTATTCAAACAGCTGGATTCCTTCTCTCAGAGGCAAACAAATATTCATATCACTAAACTCCCAGAAATCAAGCATCATCTTCCCTGTGCAAGATTTCAGACAATGTGTGGTTAGCCAGGACAAGCACTCACCAATGTGGATGATCTCATTCATAAAACTTGTTAATTCCACCTTCTGAAAACTCTGCCCTCGGTGCTGCCATCTCCCTGTTTCCACACGGTTGCCTGTTCTTCCTCCTCCTCCTCCCTCCCATCCCCCACAAGGCCGGAGGTCCCCTTCTCACTGTGCCTGTCCCTGCCATATCTGGGAATCACGTATTCGCTCCCAGAGCGCGACTCTCGCGCTCAGTGAACGCCACTGCTTTCTTACGCTCCTGTTCCCCATGTCTTCCAATACAACAGCCCTGTTGCTATGGAGGATGCTTCCAGTAAATCATCGTTATAAAATAAATAAATAATTACAGGTAAAGAAATATTTCTAAACCATGTTTGAAAACTTCAAATTGAAAAGCATTTCAGTGGTTACTCTTCTGGCCAATCTTTACTGCATTATATTAATTCTGATGGGGAAAGAAGACTCGTGCACTCCTGAGGAGTTCATTCCTTCAGCGGAAGGGTAAGCAGGAAACACCGACCGGGCTCAGGGATGTGGCATCGCTTCAGCCACTGGCGTAAGGAAAGCAGCTACTTCAACACTGCTGTCCAGTTCCAGTGTCCGCTCTTCAAAGGAGATGTTAAAAACCCAGGACAGACCTACAGAAATTATTGAGTCTGGGAAGTGTGCTTTATAGTGGGAGACCGCAGAGTTCCTTGTCTGTAGAAAAGAAGGTTGTCTAATGGAAATTTAAATGAGGACAAAAGTAATAGACAATTCTTTCACCAAGCAGAAAAACAGCAGGGGAAGGTCTGCTAGCAGAATCTAAACCAAAACAATCAGTAAACAAATAAACTACATTTCTTAAATTAGTGAAAAAACCTGAACTTCTTAGAGCAATTTCCCTTGGGATGTGGTGGTTCAGCTTAAATGTTTACAAGTCCCCATGTGAAAGTTTTCTAACAGATATGCGAGAGCTGAAGGAACTCATAAGCTTAATTTGAAAAGAAAAATATTGTACTCTATGGCTTGTGTTATATAAGGAGTCAAAATATTCTGGCCTTAAATCTTTGACTCTATTAATTTAATGAACATGTCTGTCTGAAAAAATATTTGCAAATGTAACAAAGCAACAATATAAACCTGAAAATAAACCTGAGCAGAAACTCAAGTATATCCTCAGTAGTGCTGCATCATTGTGAGGATGCGACTGCATGAGTATGGGGAAGTACACAGAAGGTTTCATGGAAATTTCCATCTCGTCTGCATGAGGGGTTCATACGGCTTGACCACAGAAGTCAAAAAAGAAAGAAAGAAAGGATATATGCTGAATAACCCAAAACTGAGAAGAAAGTAAATGGAACTATCAGTTGCTTCTATATCACAGTATGTATGATTAAACAATACCATGACTCCAGAAAGGATCTATCCCAAGGAAAGAAAACTAAGTTGCATAGACTTAGTGTCTCAATTTCTCCCTTAATCCGAAATATGCCTTTTCTAATATTTAAAACAATTTTTTTTTTTAAATAACCAGTAGAAAAACTCAGAAACTCCAAAAATTCCAGGTTAAAAACATTTAAAAAAATATATCTATATTGGTATTCAAACAATATCCCACAAAAACTGTTTTACATTGTTTGAATTATATGAATCATACAAAAAGTAATTTACATAATCATAAAAATTCGCATATTACACATATCACAATGAAAATAAGTTTACAGAATAACTGTTCAAAAACTTTTCCTTGTTTCTAATTTTACAATTCACTACTGCAAATGATTTTTTGTGATGTTTATCTGACACTGTCTTTGGTGTTTCCTTTCTTCCTTTTTTTTTTTTAATCCAACTTATCCCTTATTCCCATTGCAATAAATAGTCATTTTGATTTACAATTCCCTTCAGCCAACTGAACAGGATTATATATATATAGAAAAAAAATGAAAAATAAAAGTTCTAAATGGAAGTTCATATTTTGTAGACTTTTTTTTTGGTAAGATGAGGATTTGAACTTTCCTTTTTTCTATTTATAATTGTCTTTATAATTTTATTGTGGCAATGTCAGTGGAAAGATGAAAATAAGCTGCAAATATAACCATTAAAGATATAAGCAGCTATTTGTTGCAGCTTTCTACATAATAGGACTGGAGAGTTAAAAGTTGTACTATGGAGAGTTAAAAAACAAGGCTGAATACCATTCTGTCTTCCTTCTTATAGACTTTCCAAAGGGCTATATACACCCCCAGATGTCTGACGTCTCAGACTCATCAGACATCCAGTGCCTATTTCTGTTGCAGCCGGTACTTCAACTCATTTGAATGTCTATTATTAGTCCTCTAATTAATAGATGTCATATAATCTGATTACTGTTACAAACAAAACAGCTCCCCTTAAAGTTGCCCAATTTCTTTTTAGCCTCTACTAACAGCAGCTGAAAGTCATGTTAGACTGAAAATTAAAATTATCATATCCTGCAGGTTTATTAAATTTAACCTGATAAAATTTTTAGGGATTACACTACAAAGCAATAACTGTACTTTTGCTTTCAATATGTGCATATAACTAATGGAAACTTAATAAAATTAGAATTTATCGTTCTTCACGGCAGTGGTTATCAAGTCTTTAACATCACTTCTTTCTTTTGAACAATTCTCTGGACTCGACTCTGTTCCCATCTACTCACTTCTACACCAGAGCACCATCACTTTCCTCCCATCCTCACCTCTCAGTCACTCCTCCCATGTAATCATTAATGGTCTACCACCTTCCCCCCTCTTCCCCAAAAAAAGACTGCCCTCCACTTTAAAGTACCTCTAAAACAGAGTGTGGTGCCCTTAGGGATTGAGTAAAACAGGAGACGGAGCTCTCCCAGGTCAGCCAGGGTGGCCTCTGCCCCCTAAGGGACTTGGCCAGGCAGGGGGACAGGGAGTCCCCAAAAGCCCTTCCTAATTTGCTTGTTCTCACTCCTGCAGGACCAGCTTACCCCAAAAGTTCCCTTGCTACAGGTGACACACTAACATACATTTCATTAACAGTGATGCCAGGATCCTTTCCTGCATCTCCAAAGATGTCTCCCTGCAATCCCTGTCAACTCCACATGAAGGTTACTTTTCCCTACACCACACAGCGCTGCTGCAGCAGAGGGTGGCAGGATGGAGGAGAGGGCAAGAGATCTACAAGAGAAGGGAAGGAGAGGAACCATGGCTGGCTGAGGTGTTCTGTTCTGCAAGCCCTTCCCAGGACTGAAGAACCACCACCTTGTAGGGTAGGACCTGGCTGCAATTCAGAAAGTGATCGGTCCACTCCTGAAGGTCCATTGTGCCACTTTAGCAACATCAAACTCATGGCAAGGGTTAAGAACTCTATCATCAGGTCAGGATTATTCCCTGCAAGAGGGAATTCATTCTCTAGAGGATGTTGTGGTTTTGAGGTTTGTTTGTTTAACAGTATATTTTGCCTTTATATACTGCTGCAGTTAGAAGATGACACTCCATAGCACATCTGCAAATTTCCTCATCACACTTCAGTGGCGTGATACCCACCTCCCACCTCTTACATGAATTCTAAGGCTCAACGCATGTAAGTTCTTAGCAGAATATTCCCCTCCTCTTCCCTCCATTTGCTTAACATCAGAAAAGACAGTTCGGTCTACTATTTCCAGATGGAGAAAGAAATGGGCAAAAACAGTCCATTTGGAAAGAGCTGGGATGTTTATGTTATATAGAGAGAAATGCCAGCTCTCCATCCAGGGGCAGATGATTTTTTTTCATGGTTTCCTGCTGCCTCGATCCTGAATAATCTGTAGCCAACTGTGTTCATCAGTCTATGCTCGTCAAGCTGACATGTCCTTCTCTGCAGGTGGTCATTCCAGCAAACATCATCTAACTATTTTGGAAAGGCAATAATATTAAGAAAGCACTGGCAAGGAGTCTTTTGGTACTAGCAGATTTTGATCATGACAATGCTTATTAAATCTGATACACTGGGTGAATCCACGTATTTTTATTACTCATCTAAGGAATTGTATTATCATGCATATAAATACTGAAGCTCTGATATTAACCTTTACCAAGTGCTTTGGCTATGGTGAAAGAGATAAAATAGTTCTAGGCAAAAACTTTGAAAGTACTGGGCTACTCAAGTGAATAGACCCATGATTTAAATTGTAAGAACACTGGGTCTGTTCATCACATACAGGTAGGGTACAGGCGAGAGAGGTGAATATTTTGGCCACTAGCCACAGTATGACTGGCAATGCAAAAAATATAAACTGTATTAAAAGGTGATTTATATCATTGGTGGTGATTAATTTTAATCAGTTTGTATAACCGCAGCATTAGAAAGTTAAATTCCTTATCTTTATCACCAGTTTAAATGGGGATGTGATTATTATATTCATAAAAAACCACAGGTCCTGAAGGACATGAGCCAGAAAACAAGAAGGAAGACATCCAGACTCCATTTCAGCATTAAAAAATGCCAATACAAAGCAATCATATCTGTAACTGTGATTTTAGATATGTAATTACCAACTATTACTGGAAGAAAAAATAATCTTTCCAGCAATATAATGTCTAGTTTTACCTAAAAAAAATAAAATAAATTCTTAACATCCAAGGCACATTTGAACAAATATCTTGCCAATGCTTTTCATGATTTTTCATTATCAAATCATCCTGAGTTTACTTTGTTGTGGAATAGGCCTGGCTTGCATGTCATGCACCCAGGTCCTGTCAGCACTTCATGAGAGAGGATTCCTTCTCTGAGGAATTACAAGTCCAAACAGAAAGGATAGGTAAGGAAATTTCAGAACTTTGTAGTCTACTTCCAAATAAAACTGTTAAGCAATTGGATACTTTTAATGCTTTTCTAAAAGAAAATAATCTAATTCTGTATGTCTGTGCCTCCATTGCCCATCTAAATCATTAAGAGCATTTTTTCGCATGGGTATTGCAAAGACAAAATGCTTTAAAGTGGATAAATTACCCAGATTCTACATTAACAGAAGCAATACCCTCTTACTTTAAACAGATCGTTAAGAAATGCAACCAAAGGCTCAGAAACTCCTTATATTCTATCTTCATTAAGATCCAAACATCTGAGACCCACTTAATCCAAGCGACAGATAGCTTCCGAGCGTTTGCTGGTCCCTCCTGCTCTCTTCCCCTCCCCAGGCCAGAAGGGGTATTTGTAAGTGCAAACAGGTTCAGCTGGAAGCTGCTGCCTGGTGGGAAAGACCTAAGAAAAAGCAGCCGTTGGCAAGGAGATTTGCACACGGAAGCATCTAAAAGGGGGAAAAAATGTTTATACAAAAGTTGTTTGGCTCTTCATTTAGGAGTAAGGAAAGGTCATTAGCAGATGTGACCTAAATATTTTGGTTTTGTTTTCCCAGGTTACTGGATGGAGACTTGAGATGATGCTTGTTAGTCAGGTCTAGAAATACCAGACATACGTGATACCATTAAAGGCGTGAAAGAGATGTTACATGGAAATTCACTTTTAGATATCAAAAGGAGTACTCGAAGTCTACGTAAGTAGCTCTGGCAGGGGGACATACATCGACCCTCTTTCTCTGGGATTCAGATAGAGGAACCACAGAAGAGCAAAAATCTCAATGTGTTTTGGGATGTTGCTGCAATCTCCTATAACAGAAGACAACTGTGTAAGGGAAAAGGCACACACGTAGACAGTTTTGTCTTCTCCGCCTTGGCTATCCACTGTATCTCCACATAGCCCAGTTAAAAGCTGGGTATGTTTCTCCTTTAGTGTGGCAATGCATTTTACAAAACATCGCAGCTGTATCTTTGCTATTCTTGAGCTGGGGTAATGTGCTATGCTGTACTCAAAGATGTTCTGAAATTGAGCAAAAGAAATGTCTTCCCTTACAGAAAGTTCCTTATTTCAGCTCTAATCTGGAACACCAGCAAGCGTTGCCGTAAGCTGCTCTAGAGCACGCTATGGGCTGCTAAGAAGAAAGCTAACTCCATCCCAGCCAGCCTCGTACGGCTGCACGGTCGTCCGCTGCATTTCCTTGCTGGCGGCGTTGGCTCGTGTTTCACTCCCTCGCCTGTCTTAGAACAGCCCCAGAACTGTACCCAGGGATGGGTTTGCAACTCCACAGTACTCGGAGACAATCAAAACAGCACCACCAACTCAATTTTAAAACCAGATACTAGCTAGATTTCAGTTATTAAGTCAAAATCAAATAATATCAACATATTTAATATCCAGGGACTAGATAGATTAAAAACATTTGCACTCTGTGACAAAATCTATTCCCTTACATTGTTTACTGCCAGCATGAAGGAATGTAGTATCTATAGTGAGTGACTTATTAAAAATATTACCAGTGATTCTTTTTAAAAAAATCAATTCTTGCTGATAATTTAAAAAAATATACTAATTAAAAAGCTATACTGGCAAAATAAAGCTAGTCTAATAGGATACTGGAAGAATCAATCACTATAATCATCTGCTGCCATAAACTCTGTGGGAATATTACGAATGTGATGCTTCAAAGGAGGGGAAAATTCTTTTAAAATATAATTTGAACTTTACTTCTGAAATATCACGACCGTCATGATCCATCACCCACAATCACTGCCCAGACTTACAATAAATCAAAGCTATGATTCAATGGTTACAATCAATCATATGAGAGCAAATGGTGGGAACGGTACTGCCACGTCCAGTACATGCATTTGAGATTATACGTGATAGAGCGTGTTAGTAAATGGCAAACAAGAAGCTGAGAGCGAGTGCACGGGACTAATAAAACCTTATACAACAAGCAATTAAAGCAAACAAACCAAAAAAGACAGAAAACCACCACACAAATTCAGCTGAAGCAAAGCTACATCGCCTAAGGTGCATGAGAGTGTGATTATTTACACAGTGGAAATTAAAAGCTTACTCGAAAGAGATGTTGCATGCCACTCTATCAGAGGAAGTAAATGACTTTGGAAGAAGTTTAAGCCGAGAAAGAGTTATTCAGGTAGAAAAATGACCAATTACCAGAACATAATGGGGGGCTGTTTTGCAGGAGCCTCAGAAAGCAAGGGTTCTGGGCATGGAGTTTCTACAGGAACCAAAACATTTGCCCATTCTTCAACTTGTAAGAAAGATTCACTCCAGGCTACTCATACTTATAAACAAGAATTCAGTTAAAAATCAGTCCACATCAGGTCTACAATACACTTTTAGTTAAGAAAAGCGTATTCCAAAAGAAAATCTCACAATGGATGACCAAAAAAATCCAGAAGTATAAATGCATAACATCACATTAGATGATTTGCTAAGCTATTCCAGACAGAGATTTTTTTTTTTATCAGTACTTGTATATCTACAACAATGTATCCTGCTACCAGAAAGTATTTTGACAGTCTTAGTTGCTGCAAGAAATCATCACCCTTTTACTTCTTATTGGAGAGCTACCAAAGATAAGTTGCTTTAGTCAAATACCTTATGCAATGACTTTACCGGGATGAATGATTTTATACTTGCACTTTCAAAAATAAATCTAAATTGAATAAATGGAATAAATCTTCTTCACAGTCTGTTCATATAGTTCATGCAATCTATCTGAAGTCTTATACATCCATGCAATAAATTGTGAGAAACAAATCACGAAGCACCATTTCAGAGAAAAGCAGTATGTAGTCTAGCCTTCATTCACCCTACAGGCTGAAATTTTAATACAGAAATTGCTTTCATTTCCTGTGAGGAATTAAAATGGCTTTTCTCCAGTAAACTGTAGATGTCTATTAAACAAAGTTATGGTGAGAAACAGAAGACGAACATTTAAATTCACTGTCAAGGGTTTTCATTTTGATTATAGCAATTTCCAGTTTAAGGGAAATGAATATCCAGGAAAGCATTTAAAATTAATCCTTCCCTTCTGAAGTAGCACTAAAATTCAGTTAGGAGTAAAATATGATTATTTCATTTCAAATCTTGTCATCTAGAATAAAAAAGATTCAATTGTGTATTTATTTGGCAGTAGCTCACTAGGCAGAGTAAGGTGTCAAAGTCTTTAACAGAGTTCTAAAATTCCAATTTCAGCTTTGCTGCTTTTCTTCATAAACTATAGATCAGTGATAATTATGGTGCCAGACTAGTTGTTCTACGTTTTCTTTCTTCAGATTCCAAGTATAAATAGCAGTGAGGAGCACTACTATATTTTAAGGTAGAAAGGAATTGCAAACCCTCTGTCTGCATAAAGGTCATCTTACCTCTTCCTTTTCTAATACAAAATGAGACATTTGAGCACAGACAAAATACACAGTTAAACATAATGAGAAGGCTAAATGCCATTTCAAGTCTGTCTCCAATTACTGCACGCAATAAGCATTAATATTAATAGGAGTTTGGGGAATCCAACAAAACAACGACTTGAGCCTGGGCCTCCCATCGTCTCGGAAAGGGCTGTCCTGGAAAAATTGTGCTTGTGATTTTGACTAGAAACTGACTGTAAGAAAACTTGTTATCCAAAGTGATACAAGCTCAGAAAATTACTTTAAGAAAACTAGTATGTGCTAATATGACTTTTTACTTCAGAAAAGCCTGAACATTTCTGACCTGCCCTAATGCTAATCTGTCCTCAATATCTTTCTCATGTGGTCTTTCCTTCATCCCCTCTTCTCTGGCCGAACTGCAGAATTCCGTTCTCTTTCCCAGATACTTTAATATCCATAAACTGGGTCAGTCAAAAAGTTGTTACTCCCTTCTTCATAATATTTTTACTGTCTGCTGTCTACTTTCCATCCTGTCAATGCTGCAATATAGGTCTCATTTTTGACATTGAATATATATTCTTTTGAGCTCTCCCAACAGCCACCACACCTTTTGCAGTTCACACAAAATACTGGTTATCTTCCTGCCCAATTGTTCCGACGGTATCTCCCACGTGAGAAAACTTTCAGCAGCACAACTGATAAGCTATTAGGTCAAGCTCAGAGCAGCGTCCTTCCTCACGCTGTTCCCTCCCCATTTTCCACTCTTTTACAGATTACGCTACCCTGAGCGCGCTTCACCAAAACCATCAGTTTTATCCACCAATTTGTACCTTTTGCTGCACTTTCAGGAACTTCAATGAGAATTTTACCGTGTCAGGCCACAACATTTTTCTGACACAAGCCTTGCTTTCAAAATAGCCAGCATCCACCACTGAAGCCCATGAGAAATGCCATCATTAATTGCAGGGGCAGATGCACGTGAAACAAGAAAATGAATACGTTGTCTTTTTACCTTACTGGCTTCAGCTCAGCGTGCAATTTCAAGTCAGCAAGCTACTGGAAGGAAATCTTTCCCCTAACAGCAGCATAGATACAACTAACACAAAGCTGCTCTGTTTCTCAGGTTGCTCTGTAGGCAGCCACAGTCCACAGTAACCTCAACCTCACCCAGTAACAACCTCCCTTCTTGCAGGATCAAATACGGATCTATTGGCAACCCTAGTCCAGTAAGGTTGCTACTGACACACTCAGCTCCATGTTTCATTTATACATTTAATAGCTTAGAACAAATGTACGGGTTAATCTTCAGAGCTAACCACTGATGTGACTTTGTTTAAGGGCCATAGCAATCACAATAATTAAAACTTAAATACTTTTTAATAAGGCCCCTTAACAGTAGTTTTTTAAACTATTTCTCCTTAAGAGCTTTATCAATATGGAAAAGCCTTGCACAGCTCAGGAACTCTGCAACTAGCTAATGATTTGAACTGAAGCATTTATGCCATCCTTGTCACCATGGCATCCAGCACAAACTCTATTTGATGATTCCTTCCTACTCTGCTTATTTCAAGCATTCGTGGAGCAAACTCCTTTTGCTGGCTAAAATGTATAATCCTGAAGATTTCAACAGTAGCTTGCAAACAGCTTTATGGTTTCCATTGGTTTTAATGAGACCTGTACATTCAAAAAAGTAAACAGAGGTTTGAAAATTCAGGGCTAACATCACATGTCTGACCACATCAGCTCTTCCTGCTGCAAAACACGCCTTAAGCCTGTAACTTCTCAACAATTCTAGAAACACCCACTCTAAAGTACATGGTCATAAAGATAAATATGATCATCCTAAAGGATTCAGTAAACAAGAGTAACACAGATAAAATTATATTAACCCTTCAGTGCAATGTGTTGCACGGACGTCCTAAAGAAATTGTTTTACAGCCTCCATCCTTTCCTCCTCCTCATTCCAGCAGCTCAGGCTCCACATCCTTCAACCTCTGCCAGCTCGCAGGTGCACGCTAATGCTCCCTCAGCATATAGCAGACACACAGAGACCAAATCAATCTTCTCTTTCTTCCTGTCTCTTTCTCTAAAATCAGGTCAGACCTAATAGAAAAATACCAGTTTTGCACTATCTACAGTACCGAATTACTTTGCAGTGCCTTTGGAACGGGCAATATCATTTCAAGAACAAGGAGACGGCGTTATGCAGTCCCCTGTCCCGGCACGCCGACGCACACGCTCCTAACTCGATGCACTCTGCTTCCCTGTGTGGGACTGCCGTGCTGCCAACATGCAGCATGCAGAGCGAGAGCTCAGAAGCGTTCCTTCATCTTTAGTATTTTTATGCCCTGCCATGGTAATCAGGGAAGGCAGAAACCTAGGAGAAAGGAAAAAGGCAATACATGCAACTTTTGCCAGATTAATTTCCTTCTAGGCTGGTGGAGAGTTTAAAAAAAAAAAAATAATTAAACAAGCATGATTCATTTCCTATTATTCACTGTGAGACCCATTCAATTACTGCTCTTACAGTACATTGGAGCAAGGATAGCTTTCAGACACAGGGAAAGGTCACTCTGACCTCTACTTCTAAACTCTGCCTAACACTTGCTTCCAGATCATTCTCTTCCAAAAACAATGGCAGAGAACAAGCACGCAGGTCCACGATGCAACCTTGCAGCCGAGGACCCACCCTGGGTAAGAGAGGAGCTGTGAAACTCAGAAAAAGAAACTATACAGGGAGTACATAGTATTTACTGTTGGAAATAAACTTGATTTGAGGAGCTTGGCTCCAGATGCAAAACAACCTTTCCAGTTTCCTAGCTTGCTTAAATACGAAAATTTGTTCTGGTCTCTTGTATACAAACTAATTATGCCTATGGGTAATCACTAGCCTCAGTAACGTACAATGGGACTTGCAGCATGGGGAGCTAACAGAAGAAAAAACCTAGCAAAATATGCTGTGAAAGGGGGGAAAAAACCCAATATTATTTTCTGGTTCCCTCAACCCTAGAAAGAACTTGCCTTGTGGTGGATCTTCCTAGATAGTGAAGGAGCAGGGAGAAGTTGCTTGCAGCAAGTCTTTCACACCAAACAGTTTAGGTCAGAGGCTTAGGGGTAAACCTCTGAACAAACTAAGTCAGACAGAAATGTGGATAGAGAGTCATGAAAATTCTCTCTCAGAGGAAGGCTGAGGACAGATACACCAGAGCACCAAACAATGTACTTGTGATTTTGCAGTTGTCTCATAAGTGCTTATATCTTCTTGTCCTGGGGCAGGGAGGTGTGCTACAAAAAGAAAGGTGAAGCTGCTGTTCATCAGCAATGAACCAACATAGAAATCTGTGGATAAAAACTGAACCGTGGAGACAAACACCGTTTTACCTTGTGGACTTCAGTTTCTGAAGCCATCTCCAGCCTCAACCAGCACAGCCTCTGCTCTCTTTAGGGAGCCCTGTCCTTGCCTAGACCCCTGCCCCTGCAGACCTACCTGCCCTCCTCCAGCTTATATTCTCGCTCTTATCCCAATCCACCCCGGTCCCATGGCCCTTTGAGACTCTCAAGCCGAAACAGAGAACTAAAATAGGTTCTATTATCTCAGGGTAAGATGAACTCACTTCTCAAGGAAAGAAATTGGCTGTGTTATAGCATGATCAGCATGATACATCCTATCCAAACCAGACATGAAACCCCTATCTAGCTCCAAACTTCCACAGTGCTAGTCATGTTTAATTTTGTATGTTTAGTAGGTAGCCCATTAGTATTTAATTTCATATATATATATATATCTCAGATTAAATTTCTAATTGTTTGACAGCATTTAGATTGTGGACAGTGCAAGTTGTCAGAACAATGCTGACCTCAAACAGAAGGAGGAGACAAGCACGTACCATTTGACAGCTGCAAATTATATAGATATAAATGATATATATATTTTGTAAGCTCTGCTCTGATCTGCTTTTATGCAAGTGTGCCAACTCTCCTTTGAAGTTATCAGATAGCCCCCTACAAAATACACTTCAAGCAAGAAGAGGAAGAGCTCCTGTGTTTTGACAAGACCATGCGTATATGTTGTCTTGTATAAAAAGTCTTAAACAACCGTACTCAAAATATCTTGTCTATAAGGTTACACGAGTCACCCACTTTCCCCAAGCACATAGTGCAGTGGTTTCTCAGTGTGCACTTGGACTAAAACGAAAATTGAGAAAAATCCTTTTTGCACTGTACAGAACAGGAGCGTCTGTTACCAGACACAGCTCTCCAGCTCGGAGGCCGGGCAAGTCGTGATTGACCGTGTGTTTAACGGGAAATGGCATTTCACTGTCTAGTCTGAAGGGCTGCAGCATGAAGCAGCCAAAACTCTCTCCTCAGAAGACAAAACCCATCAACTCCATTACATAGCATTCTCCTCCAGTTCAAAGGACTGAAGCCTCACTGAGTTTATCAAAACTCTTCTTCCGCTTGGCAGGCTGGGAAACAAACCAGCATACGTACATTAGAGACTACTGACAGTTCCAGGGAAACATAAATAACAAACAATTTAACCCAAAATGATGTTTAAGGGCTCTAGAATTCCCCAAGCATTTAACCACAGTTTGGCTCCTAAATTATTAATATTGCAAAGGACATTTGCACAACATTTTTATCTGATTTAAGAGGCAGGCTGCAATCTTCTGCTGCTGATGATTCCCTCCCCTGTAGTTACACCACTGTATTTTGACACGGTCATTATTTTAGCTCTAACCAATGATGCCACTAAGTGACATCTATGACTCCAGGTGAGGAATATATAACAGCAGCCACTCATTATATCAGCATCAAAACTTTGGAAAAGGATTCAATAAATTATTTTCTTTCACATTTCAACACATTTCAATGCTTCAACCCACTTAGTCTTGATCTTGATCCTGAGTTTCACATTAACCCACCATGTCAAAGTGTGACTGTTGCATTGTGTTACACTGCAATCCCAGATTAGAGGAAACTACTGAGTTTCAAGTGACTTTTAAAAGCCATAACTTCGATCAGAGCTCCTCAAATCTCAGCTAGGAAAAACCAAGATGGCAGCATTTAAAGATTTCCACTTACTCCTTGAATAAACACAGCATAAAAAGTTCTAACATAAGCTGCTACTGTGCTGTTCTCTGTACCTCAGGTTTGACCCACAAGGATAATTTTGCAGGTAAGTACAGAGTTCATTTATTCAGCTCAGTTAATGGTCAAACGTCTACTTGGCTCCAGGTTAATTTCCAGTATTTTTACTAAAAGCAAAAATCACATAGGTATAAGTAAACCTGTGTCATGTACTTCAAATATTAGCGTTAATCACTGCCATGTAAGGACAAGAACTAATAGTATGTTTAGTTCTGCAAGTGAAAATTTCAGAAACAGTCATACATTTAAGAGTCTGTACCTTATTTCTAAAAATAACACAAGCACTCAGACCAGATATTTGGACATTTGAAGGCCATGGGATTTTCTAATTCACACCAGCTGTTTAAAGGAGTCAGAGTGCCTGGAGTCAGCAATCCATCTCAGTTGTAAAAACTGTTATACACAATTGTATAAGCTGTTCTAAACTTGCCTAATTATCAGAAGGTTCCTGTACACCATTTGTATGAATCCAAGACAGAGTAATTGCTTAACCCAAGGTTCTCATAGTACAGTAAAACAGAGTCAGTATCTATTAATAAAATTGAATGTAAACTACTGAAACCAATGAAAGCAAGAAAAGGAAAAAAAAATATCAACAAACCACTTAGAAATTGTCAGCAGCAAAAATTCAAACACAACTGTATGTATTTACAGACCCTCAGGTATTTTTAATATTAAAACCAAACAATGCTGAAACTAACTTGAAAAGGGTTTTAACTTCTTAGACACAAGCAAAATGCAGTGAGACTTTATTTCATTACTTGCACAGCTCTGCATCACAGACCTGATCTCTAGGCGTTACTGGTTTGTTTAGTTTAATTGCTTCGAAGTCAAACCTATGGTAAGAATTTTGGTCCAGCTGTGAGACCTGGACCCACAGCTAAACAAACAGATTAAAAATTAAAATCACCTTCTATGCTTGGAATATGAAACAACATCTTTCCTGAGAGACGCATACATTCCACATCAACTTAGATTTCTACAGTCTTCATGATCCCATGTTTTAGTATTTATGAAGGCAGTATATAAATATTTAGCATGTGTGAACAACGCACAAGTCAAATTTTGTGAAACTGGTATTTGGAGAGCTTAAACAAACAATACCAGTCACAAATTTTTCTTTTCTTCAAACCAATGTGCTCCTCTCCACATCCTACCAAGTATACATCAATTAGATTATCTGTGTTTGCACACCCACGCTTCTGTGCATGTGTATGCAAACACTTAAATGGAAGCTTGTGCTATATTCAGTGGTTTTGTGATTTCATAATAACTGCTTCTAATCACAGTTATTACCTTTATTTATTACTCGGATCATACCCCAGGTGTGCACGGTGCCTTACATGCAAACAAGACAGATGTCAGAGCTGGAGAGTTGACTGGGTCAGACGTCACACTGTTGAGGAAACTGCAAACACTGAGACAGTGACAGGGCTGACAGCGTGAAGATCTCTGCCGTGGTCATAAAAATGCGCACATAAAACTAAACACAATTTTAACGAACTAGCCTTGTTCCCCAGTGCACTTTCTTCCCTGTTTAAATGCTGCAGCCAATACCTGATGTGCTCCAAAGGGAACGAACGGGTGGTGGTGGCTTGTTGAGGTAGGACTTCCACTTTCCACGCTCCTACTCTACAATTCAGAATTCCAGCTTTTCAGTCACAAAAAGTTCCTAGAGATGTAACTGTCATGGAGCC
Source organism: Aramus guarauna (assembly GCA_013400195.1). NCBI lineage: Eukaryota > Metazoa > Chordata > Aves > Gruiformes > Aramidae > Aramus > Aramus guarauna. The sequence goes on along the minus strand of VXBL01000835.1, from coordinate 49,457 downwards.
ATGCAAATTGTGGTCAGACTCAAATGTTGAAGGAATATCCACTGCTCCATACTTTAGAGGTGTCAAAATTGGACATCTGGTTTAACAGGTTCAATAACATCTTTTAAAATGTATTTCACTAATGAACAAGGCATGGCGGAAAGCACTGCCCTATTTCTTTTTGTGATACCTGACCTCAGAAGCAACCATAGGTGGCCTACAAGAAGAATTAATATCATCATCTTCTCTGATCCATTCAGCCTCAAAGGCAGAGAAGAGGCACACATCTCAGTTAACCTAACACTACCATTCTCCAGAAACTGCCAAGCCATTTGAAGACACCCCAGAGCTCTGGAAAACAGCAGGTGGGTTTCAGCTTATAGGTCTTCACCCGGTCACCCAGTCCCTCAGTTTAAAACACGAAGGGAAGAGACTGAGTGAAGACTGAGCCGCACTGTAGAAACTGAACGTAAGACTCACAAACCAACTTGCTTTACTGTGGTCAACATAGCACTAAGCCTTCCCCTAACACAGGCAGAAAAACATCTCCAAAGGCCTTTGCTTTTAATGTCTCTTCACTTAAAGGAATCAGATCATGCAAATAGCAAAATATTCCTATTTTGACATCCTGGCAAGCACATACCACTTTTCAGTGCAATTATTTGTATTTGTGTCCATTTTATACGTGTGACATTACCACAAATGTAATGATGACAGCAGAAAGGTCTAATGTAACCTACCTTCACTATGAAGGAATGCATGAAATAATACTGATCATACTCACATTTCTAAATAAAAACAAAAAAGAGTACATCTCACCCTCATTTTTACTTAACATATGATCAAAAAATTAGTTGTTGGTTTTTTGGTTTGGTTTTGGGTTGTGGTCTTTTGGTTGGTAGTTTTTTGGCATTTTTTAATGTGCCTCTAATAGCATTTTTTTTAACTCCATGTTGCCTCCTCTTTTGTGGTTATTAGAAAAACAGTACTTGGGTGTGCTATCTCTTCTTTCTTTGTTTCATACCTTATAATATTGTTTGCAATAAGAATTCCAAATAAAAATAAAAGTTTATTGGGCCGTATTGTAAAAATCCTGCAATAAACCCTCCTTACCTGGGGCTAAACATTTTGCCTGGCTTTTATTCCCCTCCAGACTTTTACAAGATACCTGCTCAGCCTCGTTCAAAATCATGCCAGTGATGGTCAAGATTAATTCTTTTGTTTCTAGTAGCTGGATAACATTTTGATTTAAATGAATTATGGTGTGCAAGTGATCTATAAAATGACTGACTTTGTAGCAGTGTCATTAAGTTGGAAAACTTTCAAAAGCCAATGTCTGATTTTGTGTTCCTTTCTAGTTTGAACTCCTATTTCCAAACACGTCTTTCCTTTTTGGAATGATGACCAAGTAGGACTTGAAAGGGTGTTTTCTCTGTGTTTCTTTCCCTGAGATTGAACAAGGTAGTGAACCAGCCAGCAGCTCTATGCACTAGGGGTTCTGAACAGAAAACAGATCAGTGCAAGGATATAGCATTTAAAAAAAAAAAAAAAAGCACCAATGTAATGCCTGAAGTCTTTGCCATTTAACATTCTGTAGTTGAAAGTGTTTGGTGGTTGTCTTTTAAAATATCCTCTCACATTCTGCTGCTCCTCTTCACGATCAAGGCAACTAAATTTCCACCATGGAAGTTACTTTGACAACTGGTTTAATTTGCTTTCGCTTATGGCCTCAAACTGCTCTACATGCCCCAACGCACTGGCCAGACCTGCACAAACTACACCCCCTTCCATGTCTATCATGGAGGGACATTAGTACCAGACTGTGCTGCCCACGATCAATACAATATACTCTGTGTTCTTTCCTGACAAGTCATGCAATAATTTATACTGATTTTGCATGGGATCCAACTTAGTAACAAAGCAAAACCAAGGTCTTGCCATATTGAAACCTGATCCAGACGCTTAAATAAGGTTTAAAACAGGTATATAATGTAACCTCTTTTCATAGAACTACTATTTTTGATAAATTTGTCAGTTATATTTAGGCTAGCTACCTTGATCAACAAGATATCAAATTTTTCACAAAAGCTTTTTGTGCTTTATGAAGAAGTAATACATTTGTATCTCATTTCAGAACTGAATAGGGTTATTACTTGGACCTTTTAACTTGTGCATCTCATTCAGTGTTTTCTGCAGTCTTTAAAATAAACATCCACAAAAAAAAAGCCAGTAAAATAAAACCTAATTAAATATCCCCATCTGTTACCCATCTTTAACTGAAGCTTTTGGTTGTCAGACACACTGGGAGCAATGCAAACATCTGCAAGCAGGTGTCTCATGGCATTTGAGATACAACACAGCACCTGCAAGTGAGCCCTGCCTTTGTGTAGTGACCTAACAGAAGATACGTAGATGGTCTGTTGTAGGTACCCCAGACACCTACAATAGCACTATCCAGCTATTTTTAGGTACAGATTCACTACCTCGATATTTTCATAGCTTATTCAGAATCATATATTATTCCTTTCTACCAAAGCACATGCATTACTTGTTAATGTTAAATGCATTTACATGTATGCAACAAAAGTAAAGAACTTACTACTTTGCTTACTTTTCTTTGCTCATAGCCAAAGAGTGATAAAATAGTAATATCAGACACTCATAACAGCCTTAACATCTTCTAACATGAGGCAAAATTACTCTGGTGTGATTATGTGAACAAGGTAACTAAGATCTGCAAAAAACTAATTCATTTCTCAGAGGCTAAACTATTCACATGTGACATGTGTCACATCATGATTCCCCACAACCACCCAATTCAAACTTGGAAGATGCTTTCGGTGCAATCACACCAGTGTACATTTTCTTTTTCCTTGGTACAAACATCTGAAGGCTGGTAAATAATCAGATGAAGCTACTGTAAATCTTTAATGTATTTGGAAATTCATACTCAAATTTATTATTGGAAATTCAAAAGTACTGATGAGCTTCATAATTCAGGTGAGCAGAAGTGCACACACTGTAAAGGTACCCTAGCTGTGAGCCCTCTAGAGAGGGCCAGCACATATTTTTTTTTAAGATGGTGTAGAAATGGTTTTTCATGTAGGACACGTGGAGAGGTAATTGCCATTTCTTTCTCATGCTCTCATGTAAGCAGCAATGGGATCACTTCTTATCCAGTATTTCACCAAATTTCAGCAACAGGTACAAGACAGCAATTGTGAACCTGTCTTCAAATTGTGAACTCTTTTAATGTGCTCTCATGTCAAAGTCACCCTTTAGGAACTACAATCACTTGCACAAAGGCAGAGATACACTCAGTGACTTAATGAAAAATGAATTACAAGGAACACGCCCTGAAATGAAACCATATTCACATTGCCACATATAGATCATACCTCCAGTTCAAGATGCATTATTTGTGTCAAATGTCACAACAAATTAAGATTTCCAAGTTCAACAGAGCCTCAGTTCACAGAGCCACAAATGGCAAAACTCCACTCTACACGTCAGAGCTTGATTAAAGAGTGATATTAATCATGCGCTTCAAGTACTCTCTAATTAAAGGGCACGTGGAAATCAGAATTAAGATGGTGGTAGAGAAAACATACTGTCAATTAATAATAGAAGGTAAGGTAGAGTCAGTGCTCTCCAATTACTTTCAGAATAACAGAATATTTTTTTCTAAGCATACTCAAAATAAATTATTGGGAAAATATTAACTGCCTTTTTTTGTCTCAAAATGAACCAACTGTATGTCAAATTTGTAAGTTATGAAGAGCCCATCCCCACTTGGTCCCTCACTGGGAAAAACCCAGTTTCCCAAATGTTCAAACTTTCAGGGTTTTATTAGATTCCAAAGTGGAAAATTTTTCTTCCATGACACAGGGAAGTACAGCAAAGTTGCCATTCTAAGATTCTCTGCTCTTTAAGAGCAGAAAAAAGTACTGGAAGATTAAGGAAAAAAAAAATTTTGGAAAGCAAGTCCAAGTCAGTAACTACCATATATCATGCAGTTTCCACTACAGAAGATGCTCTTGTTTGGTGAAGGAGAGGAAAGGAGCATATTCTAAGACTGGACAATGACCAAAGTAAAAGCCAGAAAAAGAAATGCTAAATTTTCCTGCAGTTATGCACACCTTCTGATTCCCCAGTGTCTGAACATTTAGAACTTAATCCATCACTAGCTGCAGTCCTTTCCTAATCTTTTTATTTCATTGAAAGCAGCCTCTTGGAACCAAAAATTAATGTTTTCCCCCCTTTGCAGCAGTCTCATTTCTCATTTGCACACTTTGATGACCACTTTCTTAATGATTCCAATCTGACTTGAACAACTGTTGCTCTGTGAACTTCCTTCCGGTACCTCCCTAGTACCCTTTTCTGACAGAAAGGTAACTAACATCTTCATCTGCATATCTGCACTAAATGAGGGCAGTAAATAGATGAAAATAATAACAATGCCTCGCCCTGAGCCTGGTGGTTTAATCCTGCTAGTCAGAGAGCAAAGAGATTATAGACACAAAAAAACCAGTACTTCTCCCCCAAGCTTTTTGATAGTCTGAGTAGATAATTCAAATAGGCTGAGAACTGAGTGTTGTTCATATTTTACTGTTTTCAGCGGGGTCATTTTTCTAATCCAATCAGCTAAACTTTGTCTTTCGAAATCATTTTCAGAACAAGAAATATGTAATTCTCAACATTCATTCCACAAGTCATGTGTCAGCTCAGAAAGTCTGTGGGTAATACAGGATGAATTGCTGCCAGGCTCAGCTCAGACCCGTCCTATGTGGCAGTGGCAGAGCTGTCTGAAGGGCAGCATATGGAGAGAGGTCTTCCTCACAGTTGGACTTGATGTTCTTACAGGTCTTTTCCTAGCTAAGAGAGTCCATGATTCTAATATTGCCAATATAGTCTAATTCTGACCTTAAAAATTCCAGCATCCCAGGCTTCTAGATGACTTTCACACAATTTTTAAGCAAATTTTGGATAGATGAAAGATATTTGATTGACAGTGATGTCAATGTTTTACAAAATACCTGCAGGGGACACTGGCAGGGCAATTGCAGCTGAAACAGCATGAAGACTGCCTCATTTTTTCAGATAAGCTTATTTCTAGGACAAAAGATTAGTTTCCTCTAATGCCACATACTGGTTTCTCTAAAGCAGGATTTGGAAGGTATTAACCACTATGTAAATAGCCCAGCAGATTTTAACTCAACCTGTTAATGGATGTAGAAGGCACACTGCCTACCTACGTTCAAAAAAACAATGTGCTAGTAATTCACATTAACTTGTATTTTCCAAATCCTACACAACCCAACTCTTTCTGCCAATGGCTGAACAGACAACTGTTCACCAGAAAACTAACTTTCCACTCAGCCAGTTTGCACTTACATGCCAGCAATGCAGCTGAATTACTATCACCGCATTTTAGCACGAAAAAGTGAGTACATAAGGAAAAATCCATGTCATTAGCAAATCCTCCTCAATTTGCAATTCAAAATGTATACATTCTGAATATATACAAACAGATTATCACAAATCAAATCATGCAGACTAAAAACATTATTAAACATTATTAAACATCTTCTTGTGATATTTAGAATTCACAGCTCAGTTCCTTTCATTTGTCTTCAAAGTCAATGCAACTGGATTTTCTCTCCATACACTTCACTAGAGAAATTCCTTTCCTTCTAATGAAAAGAACTCTGCCCTTAAAAACTGGTAGAAACTTCAGCAAATGCACCAATACCAATACCCACTTCTTAAAGCATGATTTTCAATTCAGTGGGGGTTTTTTACCACTGATTTTTGTCCTTTAAAATGCATCGATTTCTTTTTTTGCTGACCTTTACAGTATAAATGTCGTTGTCAGATAAAATAATTGAACCCAGTAATCTATGTACAGACTGGAGAAAATCTGTCTCTGATTCCAACATAATATATCATAGTCTAATAAGAGTCTACCTATATTTCTTTAGCAGAGAAGTTTCTTTCCTTTAGTCCAATTCAGCACAATGTTTATACTGGGGAAATATTCTGAAACTGATACTGGTTGCTAGTTGCCATGGAAATAATAAATTATTAAGGTGGTAAACAGTGCCCTCTCTTTGGTGAGCAGGTAACTGCACGCAGCACACCAGTTCCATCGAGGACAGGTTGCAAAGGAAGGTACCAGCTGTGGCTCAGCCGCCACAACCACCCACCTCCCAGTGCTCTGCAGTGCCCGGGCAGAGGTTATGCACGTTTATGTAATTTTTACAGAGACAATCGCTGAAAGAAATTGAAGTCCACATTACCAGCAGTCAGGCAATCTAAAAGCTGTATCATTTTTTGTATGAGTCTAACTTTAATACCTGCCCAATCCCATTCCTATAATCTACCTCATTAATGCACAGCGCCAATGAAGCCACGTGCTCTCTCCTCCCCTGGCTGCCAGACAGCATGGAGCTGGGTTTACGCTACTAAGTGTGAAGAACTATCCATTGTATTTACCTGGAAACTTCTTATTGTCCTCAACAGGTATCAGATTAGGCCTTTAAGTAATTAGATTCTTGAGGAAAGTCCTATTTTCTGTATGCTTTCGGCAAAGGGCAGTGACTAATGCTTTACAGTAGTAAGAAATTTGTCTACTTCACTGTACAGTCACTGAGACATCTACACATCTCAGCAGGGGGGCAAGCAACTAAGTCTTCTCAGCCTGCTTGCACCTCTGACAAGCTCCATTTTTATTGCTTTAGGTCAACCTCTCCCTGTCCCTTCTGCCAAAGCTGTTTCACTGCAGCAAAAAGTAGGCAAGATGCCTCAATCCAGAGACAAAGCACAAACTAATTTTAACCCATAGGAAGACAAAGCTCTATTTTGAGAAAAGGGATGAGTGGTTAGGAGTGCAAAACCCCCTCAAGTTTCCTCCTTCTTGGTGCAGGACACTAGCCGCAGGCTCGCGGTGGCAGGTATGCCCCATTCCTTTGGGCGATGGGGAACACTGCAGTGCCCAAAGTCACAGCACTGGCTGACGTGGGCAAGGCAGAAGTGAGGCCATGCCTTTCAGAAAGCTTTGGGCTGGGATCCCAAAACAAGCGTAAGTTGACATGGGCCCAAGATTCCCACTTCTCTGAAGACAGACAAGATTTTGTGCCTGTAAAACTGGTGAAAATATAGGGAGCTTTCAGCTCTGTATTTCTGATACAGTAACTATTATGCTGTATTGACTCCATCCTCTCAAGAGGTTTCGACTCAGGCTTCAAAAATTTTCAAAAACCACTGGAAGTTAAGGCTGGAACCTTATTTATCTGCTTCATTGGCTCAGTTATGAGCTTAACTGGAGCTTTGTGAATGATGTCAGTTCTTCCTGGAGAAGACAGAGAGGTTGTACAGGGTGTTCGGTTGGAGCAGCTGCTTTTTCAATCAAGAGATACTTAATTAAGCAGAGAGGAAGAATACATAATGTACAGAAACAGTCTAGTTAGGGTTTTTAGCCAGGCTATGAAAAAAAGCGAGCTTGCAAGAAAAATATGCCCGCCTCCCTCCTTTGTGTTAGGCTGGCTTTCTAAAGGAAAGCTATGAGTGCTGCGAAGCGTGTTCGAAGCACGACATCCAAGAAATAAGAAAGGACACATCTGTGGAAAGCAGTCCGTAGTCCACTGTGACCAGGGATGTCTGCTCCATGAAATTTCAGGGCAACAATTAGTGTTCACTTCAAAAATATATAGTTCTTTAAAGCAAATGAAGCATGAAGGAAACCCAATTACAGTAAGTACGGAAATGATCTGAACATACAACAAAAATGTCAGTGGTTTTGCTGTGCAGTAGTGTCATGCTCTGTGCCTCCTACCAGATTATGGGACTGTTTAATTCTATTATCACTTTTTAAACACCCTTTTCTAAATTTAATTTCATTGATACATAAGAACAACTCTCCTCTTCTCATTCTTAATGAATTCAGCAGTTTTACTATTACTTTATGAAATGTCTGCAGACTCTCAGAGCCCAGGCAACCAAGAAATCAAACGATGGCAGTCGGTGTAGCAGGCTCTCATCTGCCTCTGGGCATTCACAAGCCCGTTATCACTTGAAATGCCTGTTTGAGATTGCACCAGTCTATAGTTAAATATTACATTTTCATCACAAGCTCACCTAATCTGGTTTTACACGTGGCACGCATTTCCTCCTCTGTCATGGTGGCTTAGGCATGCTTTTGGGGGTATTAGCATGGGCTGCGACACGCGGACTGACAACACAGGTGGAGATTATGGTTCATCCCCACAAACTGCTCACGCTTGCTTATACTGACAGGGTGCTCAGCTCCACTCAGATTTTTATTACCCAAGTCCCTCAAAGCTAAAAATTGACTCTGGCTACATTGTAATCCACATTACAACTATTCCACAAAGAGAAATAAAGGAGTCATTTCTGTAACATTAGTCTCCCATATAGGAGAACAGAGTCAACCTACGTTCAAGAGATTTTTTTATTTTTTTTTTTTTTTACTTATGGTGGTGCCATAAGTAAATTGATGTAGAGAAATATTAAAAACTACACCACACCATCCTTGCCATGACCTTTCCGTATCTTCAACATAAAAGAACATCTTGGAGTAAACTACACCGCTCTTTACAGAGAGGAAGTAAAAAGGCTGTCTATGGCTTTCCATAAAATTTGTGTGGTTCATAGACTTAAATCATTTTAACAACAATTTTTTCTATACAAATGAACATCTGAATTGTCTCTGCCTGTATAATCATCTTTCACTAACGTACAGTTGTTACCATTTCTTTCTCTGCTGTAAAAACTGGAGAAAAAAAAAATCCCACAGAAAACAAATACATCACTTGTTTCAAGTTTTTAATGTCAGCTTCAAAGATGACCAGTGAGGTAGCCACGGTCCAGACTGTTTTGACAATTTATCCCAAGTTTACCACTTTGAAATTGTCTACACACAATCATCTCACATTCACCCCTCAGAGCTGACTGCTACCTGAATAATTTCAGGTATTGCTAAGTCTATTCCATATCTTATATTCAGATGACTCAGTTTCAGTGCCAATCAATGGCATCAATTGTGCAGATTATGAACAGAATTGTAAAATTAGCATTAACAGCTGAGCAACTGTGGAACTGACAAAATCACTTTGATGTAATGGTGAGTAATCACTGCTGAATCTCTCCATAGGAACTCGGCAGGGAGGGATGGGTTAATCATGTGCATTTCCACTGAGTATTACAAATGAAATACACATCAGCCTTAGCAAGCAGCAGTTTCCAGTGAAGCCGACTTTCTTGGAGGAATCTGCAAAGGCATACAGTGGTCACAGGGTTTTGTTGTCCCCTGCCCGCAACAGCCAACATCTCCGCTCTGATTCATTTTGATGCCTGCTGAAAGGGTCCTGGATTTTAATGTGTGCTTGGTTAGCAAGGTGTGAGTACCCCCTTAGCACCAAGTACACCACTAGCATTACCTCCCGGTTACTGTGACAGGCTGGTCTAGCACGACCCATGAACAAATGATTAGCACAGTAACTCCCAGGAAACACTGGGGTTTCCATATTTCATCAAGAAAGCAGGAGCTAATAGCACTAGACCAAACTACAGTCTAAGTAAAACCTACGTGAGCCCTGCATCTGCTCTTCTCCTCTCTCACACATCTATGAACACATTTTTGATGCGACCAGCAACGTCACCCATGTTTGAGAGCTTCTCAAAAGGAAGAGACAACAGATCTGTCCAGTGGGTTTTGCAGAACATAAGGAGTAGATTTGGTACTGACAAGCAGAAATGTTGCAGTCAGTATTTACACTGGGAAACATTCTTCCAAAGCACATACCTAATAAAAATGTAGAGACCTACAGAAACATTGCATAGCTATGTATATTCACTGGTTCTCTGACATGGTCCTGCCTTACAGCTTCCTAACCGTGCACACAGAAAAGTACCCGTTGCTTGCTCTCCTCACTTCTCGCAGAACAGAGGCCACTGAGATGTGGTTACATCACCTCACACCTATGATGTCACATCACCCTGCAGTCACTTGCAGGCATGGGAGATCCCTTTTTTTTTAATTATTATTATGTTTCCTAATATCAGTATTATCCTTTTAAGTGTTAGACCTTTGTAAAGTCAGTATTGCTAGTCTCAACCATCAAAAAAAAAAAAAAAAAAAAAAAGAGACTCCAAAACAAACCAGTAATGCTTGCTTTAAAAATTCAGATAGGTAAGAAATATATGCAGAATTATTTTTACCATTAGCTTCTCTCACAATTAAATTTCCTAGCATTAATTTTTTTTCCCCTCCCTAAAATCAGGCACAGGAGACACTCATGCTAATAAACAAATAAGCAAATAAGAATTACAAAAAAATCACATTCTGTCATAACTCCTGGAGCTGGGATAGGAAAAGAAGAAACCAAACAGCACAATGCTCTTGATGAATTCACAGAACTTGACAATACACTGCTGACAAGACAGGGGACATAGAAAAGACCAAAACAATCCCTTTGATGATAACAACCTGAATTTTACTGAATCCTCAATATTCCATCCTAAATAACCACTTTTTAAAATGTATTAAAATTTATTGCAATAATGCCTTGCTGCCCATTCCTCCACTTATAAAAAAGCACAGAGCAGTCATCTAAATCTCCCATGATAACTTCTTCAAGACAGGAGCTTATCAGCAGTAGAGAGAAGGAAAAATCCCGTGGGTTGGGATTACGCTTTTGATTATAAACTTCCTGAGAGAAAGATGTCATCAATCCACATTCATTATGAACTCTATCACATAAAAGCACTCTTTTACACTAATAATAGCTGTCAGGTTTTGTGCGAGCAGTACCTGCAACAATCCTCCTATGCAGAAAAGAAAAACTTACTACTTAGATACAAAGTAAGAAAGTCAGTCAGCATTTCTTCTTTTTTTTTTTGTAATGAAGCCTGGGTTATTTTTATCTTTCCATTGTCATCAGCATACCAGCTGTTACATATCCCTTTAAGGAAGATTAGAGATTAATAGCCCTGTTTTCAAAATATATTTGAGTACTTCCTTACTCTGTTATATGTACATCCCAACACAGGAAACAATGGAAGGCCTATTTCTAGACGTCTCAAAAAAGAGGTGATGAAGAAAAGTTCATCAGCATCCTCCCATGCATTTTCATTACAAGTGTCAGTTCCACGTTCACCATCCTGGCCCCCATTCAGCTCTTCTGTAGAGAGCAACGGCAAAGATCGCAGCAAACTGCCGGTGACTCAGAGCAGGAGGAAGCTCAGAAGCCCCTGGAAGGAGGCGAGTTGCCTGTTTCAGGGGCCGGGCGGGTGGCTCGGCCTGGGGTTTGGGGCAGGAGGTAGTGGGCTTACCAAGGAAAGGTATCACCTTAATTTAGCATACTTTGCCTTTAGAAACATCATCTTTTTTTATCCTGTTTTCTTTTTTATGTATGTGTCTTTACTCATTTAAAAAAAATAAAACCAAAAAACCTCTCTCCCTTTCCCCTTCCTCTAAATTCTTACTCTCTATTCAAGGTAGACTTACAAAGTCTGTTGTTCTCTCTATTTCTCTCTCTTCCCCTGTGCCACAAACTTCTAAAGTACAATTCTTAAATATATTATTATGGTTGCTACTCATCAATCACACAGTAATACTGCTAAGTGGGTACAATCATCAGAAATATATTTCTGTATTATTGTAAGTCAGGTCTTCACCAACTCCAGCTGAGAATTTAGCAGATCTCTCCTGTTCAACTCTACCACGCTCCTCAGACTGTATTTCAGCTTTACTTGGGCTGCTGTCCATTGCGTCCCTTTGATTAGCCATTCTAATTTTGCTGGCGTGGTCAGTATTCGTCAGTCTTAATGAAATCCAAACACAAATGTATTTACTGAGCTTTGTGAGCCTAGCTCGATTTTCTTTTTTTCGTTTTCACATTTCTCATTGTTTTTTTGTTTATTTGGCCAGAGAACCTTTTGTTTATAAAAATTAACTTAGCTTGAATTTGTCAATTCTCATTTAGCTCTAAACGGCCTCTAGAGTGTTGGCCTCTAAGACGTTATACACTTCATTCATAACCTTTTCCTTCTTTGCTTGTGCCCAGTGTTCTTTGAGGTGATCCTTCATCCAGGTCAATGGAGGTGTGCGTGTTGCTGTTTTAAAGACTTGTCATACTTCACGTTCAAGTTCTTGAGCTGTGCAGTTCAGCAGCATTGGAGAGTTATCTCCTTGACTTTCACTGAATTTCACCTTTTGAAATAAGAAGCTTCAGATATAGACCAATTTTTGCCTTTCCACTTAATTTAAAATCAGTTCATTTATTCTCTTGCTGTCCAAGCTTCTTTCTTTACCTAATTCCTTTGTAATATATTTACTATTACCAGAAGGAAATCTGATGTAGTGTTTTGTTGGTCCAGTGGACCTGTAAGTAATATCTTTCTTGGGATAAAACATCCCATATGTTTTAAACTACTGTCATCTCTCGGTTCGGATGGGCCTCAGAGATGCAAATGCTCTCTCCTCTTGATCTTGATACAGAAAAGTGTAAAATATGAACAGACAAGAGGACAAGACTGTGTGTTGCTTTAAAGCAAGAAAATGTGAAGATCAGAGAAAACTTCAGGAGGAGATTGGTGACTGTAACACATTGTGTAAGCTCTGGGCTCAGGGCCAATCACCAGTTAAATTTCTGCCCCGGGCTTTGGCCGGCCATGCCAGAAATAGTGATGCTATTCTAGGGAAGGTGCAGCTGGCTTCTTTTCTGTGACTCAGGCCACCAGCAGATCGCATAAAGGGACTAACGCAATCAGCGCAATAAGCCGGGCAGTGACGCTCGGCACAAGACACACCTCAATTTCTGCGCTTTAACAGGGGATCTCAGGCTTCACTTTCCTTCCAGTAATCGTTGAGCGGTGATGCCTTCAGTGTTACTTCAAAGTTTTGTACTGAATCAAAACACAGTCGAAGCTAACTTTGGATTTCTTCCTTTGATGCTTTGATTGTATGCAATCGCATATGAAAAGAAACTGAAATAATTTGCTCAGTGTTTGCTCTTTGTTCTCGAGAAAAATTCAGGGAGTTACCTCCTGCTATGGTGGCTCTGCAGCAAAATGCTTTCAAAACAAAACTTCTGCACTTTCTATTCATGCTATTTATTAACCTAGGTTTTAAAGAAACATTTTATAGTAGAAAAACTAGCGTTTCTTTGACTCTCATTCTTATCAAAAAGGATCAGAGGTTTTCCAGGGTATTGACTGAAAGTGTCAACTGACAAATCAGATGATTNCCCCCCCCCCCCCCCCAATAAATTCCACGTTTCTGTTGTATTTGCATCTAAACAAACGTCTGCTTAACTTTTCTACTGCCCTGAGGTATTACTCTGAACTACAGGTATTACCCTGAAATTACTCTGAACTAATTACAAAACCATCGAGAAAGTCCTGGTACCCACATAAGTGCATGATCTGCATTTGAAGCTACAGGTGAAAGACTGTAATCTAGTCCCCATTCGCTCCTTTTGATAATTGAAGCAAACAAACACTTTCTAAAAAGCAGTATACAGACATGGCAGGAGAATACTTAATATCCAGCTAAACTATTCTTGACTCATACTTTACCTTGTGCAGACATAAATGATAAGATATTTAGGAAGAAAGTAATAGCCATTTATCCTTTCAAAAGCATAGTTCCTTCATTCTGTGCAGTTCAGTGCACAACAACATAAGTTATGAGTACAACACTTACCTTGATCTCAGCTAAATCAGTACATCAGCAGCCTGGCAGATCACCACTGACAGTTACCAGGCGTCTGCATGACAATCGTATTTCATAGAGGTGCTCACCATTTAGCCCACGCATTTTCAACTCCGCTCATATTTTCCAGCATGCAAACTGGGAGAGTATTGGTTCTCTGCTGCTACTACTACTCTTAGCAAGCCAGGAAGACTTTCAAAATTGAAAATAAATAATTTGAAGGAAGCATCAGGACATAAAATATCATTTGCCAAATACTGGGAGCGTTACTGCTACAAAGTGGAATGCTCTCACAGGAAAACTCTAATACAGCAGATTTGATGCAGTAGTCAGCTAGAATGAGAGTCTAACTGTGGCATTGCAGTGTGCATTTTACATGTCTGGCTAGAGCAAGACACCTTGGAAAAAGACTACATTTAGTGAAGAAAGCAACTTCATTATCCCTGCTGAACTTGAAAACCGGTATCCTGGATTGTACTTTCATTCTCGAGCAGCAAATCACGGTGTTTTCTTAAAAGATCACACACACAACCACCAGATCTCTGGATGACCCGTCTTCCACACGTAGTGCTTTGGAAGATCAGAAGGGGGGACTATCAGTGGAAGTCACAATATGGAGAGAAAGAAGCAGTTTATATAAGAAGCCAGCTGCAGACTAGCTGGAGCAATCCGTATAGTACAGCACTTGTGCACACAACTGTCGCTTCTGCTGCGATTCCTTAGCAGCTGCTATGTTTGACCTGATGCAGGAAAAGAGAAAAGTGAAATGAGGACAGGAAAAAAAAAAAATTAAAACCCACCTACACACCAAAAAAACCCAACAACAACAAACCACAAAACCAACCACCAAACCACTAAGAAAAAGAGCAGACCGAAGGAGAAATAAAAAGGTTAAAGAAGATAGGACAGGAGAAATACCTCACCAAATTTTTCCCACACAGTACAAGTCACTTAATTTTGGGGTGCTAGGTCCTACACTAGCTCAGTGTTTACATATTTTTTTTTATATATACTTGGGTCCCTTCTAGTGCACCTTTATTGGAAGATTGCTAAACATTTACAAATTTTAATTCAGCCATCCAACACCCTTTCCTGACACATTTCTTTTGTTCTCATTTTTCTCCAAAAGTAATTTTCATCATTACAGTAAAGGTATGACATCAGCTGCAGACCCTGCTAATAAATCTTTGTGCATGTGAGCATCTCTCATATAGTTTGTGCAATGCAGGAGAGGACTTTTCATTAGTTTCATAAAAGAATTTATGTCATCATAAAAACACCAGGAAAGGAACAGTGCATAAGACAAGAGTGTCTGAACAGAATGATTCATAACAGTGTACAAATTCCAAAGACCAAGATGAAGACAACTCTCCAGATTTTCAGCAATAATGTCAGCAATAAGCCTAAGAACCAAAAATGTTCTTTTGTGACCTTTCCATAATTCATTTGCTTTTACATGCAGTAGAACCACCACCGTTAGTGGTTATTGTAGAACATTTCCAAACTCATTTTTTGAAGCCTGTCATACTGCGATGAGTTTTACGATAATGTTCCTGCCAATGCCACTTTCGTTTCATTTTAGCTACAAGTTCCTGCCATACAGTAGCCCGTTTCTCCTTGTGCAGTGCTCCTAGATTTAGATCAAAACAGATGAACACAGAAATGATTCAATGAAAACCCATTTTCAACAATGCCTTCCTGAAAACTTTAAAGACATGCAGCTGCCCTGCCTTGGCAAACCCACGTGGACCCAAACATCAAAGAACAAGAGCAGATCAGAGGAAAAAAAAAAAAAGGTCCAAGAAAGAGGAATATCTGCCAATTCCTTCTCCTCATTGGAACAAGGAAGCTAAGAGATGCATTCATCGCCAAGTAAGGATGAAAGATGTGTCGAGGACTTAAACAGAAAAAGACAGCCAGAAGGAAAGGAAAAGGTGAGAAAGATGACTTTTTTTGTTTTGGGTTGGGTTTTTTGCTTCTTCTCAAAAGTGAGGGTGAAGTGCAAAGCCTAAAAAGGCAAGACAGAAAAAGGGAGCAAGAATCAGACAAGTGGCATCCCTGACAACCATCTACTTGAGGCAAATGGCAGATTCTCCTTCATTTGAGATCCTTTGTTCAAGGTGAATAGCTCTCCAAGCAATATGCTATAACTCAATCACTCTGCTGCATAAGTGATATTCAAGACAGATCAAATAAGATAATCCTTTCTGGCCTTAAAATACATGAATTTTTAAAAGGCTCAGATAAGGAAGGAAGTGAACAGAGGTTACAGGATAGGAAGGGCAAAACTTAAAGAAGGATGTAATATCTCTCAAAGAAGGCAACAGAGAATTTCTCACTGTTTTCAAGCTTCAAAACAAACATGTAACCATACTAGGAATTTTTAAGTGCATAATTCTCATTTTCATATAGGTATGTACTCATCAATATTATTTTATTTCCAAGACCCTGAATATATACAATTATCTCTAGTGTTTTAGCAAAAAAAAACAACCCAAAAAACCAAAACAAAACAACAAAAAACCCCACCAACACACAACCACCCAATTAAGCAAAAAAAACCTAAAAAAATTTAGGATGCAACTTTCCATGACACCGTGCACCTTTGAAAGAAGATATTCCATAGTTTATTAAATAGGACCTGGTACGTTTCAAGAACAGGGTGTGGCATGAACTTTCCAAGTATTTCCTATTTACAACTAATCACTTCTTATAGTTCAAGACTATTCCTTCTTCTGTAGTAAGCACAAACAACTCCAACCAAACACAAATTCCCAGAAGAAAGATTCAAACCTCTTGTATTCTCAAAATTAGTATGTATTCTTCTGACGGTGGATTTTTCCAGTCCAAGTTCGCAATTACGCAACTATTTTGCTTGAAAGTCTATTGCACACAAGATTATGGTTTTCATGGCAGAGAATTTCTATTTAAGACACAAAGACAGAACTCAGTGGCAGGGACTTCAAGCACACAAAAGAGTGATAAAGTAGTTATTACTGGCATTGAAAGTTGCCCCAGAACATTTTATGTTTCATAGTTTATATGAGTTTAAATTTATGCCTGAATATATATCTCTTGTGAAGTTGCATTACAGCTATTGTAAGAACTATAATGTTAATTTTTCTCCCTTTTAGAGACTGAGATTCCTTGCGTGATGCTTCCTTTACTAAAGCAAGGAGACAAAACAAAACTAGAAAAAAGATGTACGGGCAGCAATACAGGCAATCTGATAGAAACACTAAGTATTTAACTGAGATTCATAGAATTGCACATTTAGTTAGACGTACAGTGCACAGTTACTTGAACATAAGACAAAGGACAAAGCCTTAGAATAAAGTAGTTAGTATACAATAATATTCTTAGATTTTAAATAGACAACTGCATCACTTGAGTCCATTTCAACACACAGAACTCCCAAGACAGCCATGGGTGTTCTTATTCCAAATGTTACCATTGCCAATCTTATTTAGAGCTCCTCAGCCCAACATTGGCATCTCAAAAATTAGACCCTAAGCAATGAAACAACATTTTAACACTTGAGTCTCCTTATTAGCAAAACAGACTTTTCTTCATTAAATACTATGGCCACAATATTATAGAAGTTTAAATACATTAAGTTGTTGAAAGACTTAGCAAAAGAATTTAGGGAAAATATCTGGAGTGTAGTAAAGCATGTCCAGTAAAGAAAGAATCCAATATAAACACATTTTCTCTTAAAGACTTTATGCTAGTACAGTACAAGTGATAGTGAGGGAAGTAGCACCAAATTGAAATACAATCTTTTTCTAAAAAAAAAAAATTACCATAATGACAAGAGTAACATACAAGAAAAATGTTAGCTCAATAAATAATGTATTTGGAAAGTCATGCAACATGAAACAGACGTTTAGAACCTGCCTTATCAGCAAATTCAAAGTTCCTTGCAGAAACCACACCTGTGCCTTCGCAGCACTGTTCCGTACAAGAGCCCTTTAGGCTCAGTCCCATCACGCAGGTGAGAGAATTGCCGAGAAAGCAGCTTGATGTTTTCCAACACAATGTCATCAGCGAGAACTGGAATTTAGGAACCAAGTGCTCGGAAGATGGGTGATTGTCTCAAGGCAGGCTGTAGCCAGCTGACTTCTGCTACCACCCAGGTCTCCATAGCTGCCCTAAACCTCTGACTGTCCAGACAGTTCCCAATAATATCGACTAGTGTTTGGCAAGTTGGAAGCCAGACTTTGCCATAAGGGTTAGTGGGAGCAGACTGAAATAGAAGGTGGGCATGTTAGATAGAACATTGAATGTTTTCTAACTTCTATTTCCACACATAAACTAATAAATAACGTTTCTCCCCACCTGAATGCCTCATTATTGAAGAGGCTGACTATGCAAATGAGTGCTCTGAAGAAGGTCATATCATTCCAGCAGCCACAACATGAGTTAAAAAAAACAGAAGTTGAAATGTATTTGGTGAAAAGCTCACCAGACCAGTTAGAATCTCAGCAAGTCAGGAAAAATCACCATGCCAGATTTCACTGTAAATACTCACTTCAGACCAAAGTTCCAAGCCTAGGGCACTTTACACTCTGGGGTAGGTCCGCTCTCTGCTGCATTGACGGAGCTGAAGGAAGTTGTGGATTTAAATTGCATCACTGGAGTAAAGTTACAAACAAATCTGATGCTCACTCAATGCCAGTACATTGCCTTTAAAGTCACTCCCTGTAATATTCATACTCACAGCTAAGCATCCTATTCTTTTGGCTACTCTTTTCACTGCTAAGATACTCCCTTAAACCTATCGCTACCTATCATTCTTCTCATATTGCCAAAGAAAATCATTCACTTGAAGACATAGAAAACAGACATTAAGTAAACATACACAAAGGAATTGTGGCAAATGGAGCAGAGCAGACTCATAAAAAATGAATACTGACAAAATTATTAAATGTCTGACAAGTACCACTAGTAATATCGTAACTTTACGCTAAGTTTTTAGTCTCAGTCCTTGAAGGAGGTGTGCTGCTTTCACATACACACAAAACACAAAACCCACACTACCACACACAACCCCAAGGGGGAAAAAAGGAATATGGCTTTTCTATGACTTTCTTCAAAACACAATTCATTGGCCAAGAAATAAACAGTATTATATTTAAAAGCCCATCCTATATGCGTAATAGATACTGAGGATGTCACAGTCAGCAAAATATTGAGTGCACTTAATGAATTGCAAGATCAAGCTGAAAACAGCCGATAGTATGAAGAGCTAATACAATAGACATAACACATGGGACGTCTTTAAAAGCATAATGGGAGACGGTGAGATTTTGGTATGCTGAACATCATCTCTAATTTCCAGCTTGACACCTTCTCTGCTGAGCTGACCAAGGCTTGCTCTTGTTGTTCAATTTATTAAACGATGTCCACAAGGACATGTCTTTCAGTCTTGGTAGAACTACACATGTGAGCCTATATTTATATCCTAAGCAGACATGGTTTTTCAGTCTATCTTAAATTGAGTAACTAGAGGGGGAACTGTTATTGAAGCACTTCAGAAATATTTTTATGTTTATGTAGGAAAAAATCCCCAACCTGATCCACTTTGTTCAAATTGATATTGTTTCATCTTTTATCTCATTATGGACATTATTCTCTCTGAAAACTGACCTAAGAAAGTTAATACACAGCTGAGAAAGGTATGGTACCTTAGAAAGTGAACTTCTACTTTGTCTGTATCCTCTGATGATGACACTTTAGCATGAAAAAATCCTGAATATATTTACTCAATCTCTTCCCTGACAGCCACAAAAATACTAGTTTTGGAGTAATATTCAGGAAGGAGAGTTAGGAGGGGAAGGTTGATTTTGTTTATTTGTTTGCCTTTTTTTCCCATCTGGAGCTCTATATTCATAAATGAATTGCACATTCTGGACAAGAAATCAGTCTTGGTGGAGTAAAAGACTTTGTTGTAGTCAATCACAATAGAGGTAGCAAATGATTTGGGTTTCAAGCTGCTTCAGTCACTAAAACCCAGGTATCTAAATCACATGTATTCAAACAAACAAGCAAGCTATTATTTCCACGCCTAGGTAAAACACCCGTACTGAAAAACTCAAATCCTTTCAGATGAGGAAGGAAACCAAAAAAGGCAGGAGCTGGGTACTGAAGTACTTGATCTTCTTTCAATTTTTATGTTCATTTTCTTTTTAAATAAACAACATGAAAGCAAGGATATCAAACATGATGCGCAGAGGAACTGATTAGAAAACATTTTTATTTCCCAAACATTGACACCAAGCTATTCCTCAGCAGACCCCAGAATACTTAACAGAAAATTAAAGTCCCAATCTTCAGGCAGAAAAGCTAAGGCAGGAAAAGCTAAAGCACAACAAGACAGAGAAAGGTCAGCAACAGACCAATGGAGGACCCAAGAATAAAAGCCCAAACCATTGCTTTATTAAATTATTTATACTTCCTGCCCAGCCAAATATTTTTAACCTGATGTCTTTATCAACACAGCCTTGCAAAAAATGAATTTTAATTTCTTTCCTAATCAACGGGAGAAATAAGTGTGACATGCAATTTTTCTTAAATTATGCTTAATCACAGTGGTGGAGGAGAGGGAAAAACCTCTACAAATATTTTCAGTCCAGTTCTGCAAATCCATCCATGAAAGGATATTATATCCTCTTGCACGTACCACCCCTTGCGGTTTCTGTTAAAGTATCTTTTCTAGGCAGTGGCCATGAAGGAGAGGGAAGTTGGTAAAAAGGGTGAAGGAGGAAGTCTTCATGACGGCTAAGCCTAGAGAGAAATGAACCGCTAACAGCAACCTACGCTAATTCCTGGAGGTAGCTATGAACAGAGATTGCGGGTTTGCCAGCAGATGTATTTCTGTTTCCTGTCCCATGGTATTACTCACCTATATTCAAATAATCAAAACATGGGTGTCATCTGCCCTGTGTTTCTATGTAACAAAAATACTCTGCCTGGTGATTTTCAAAGAATCCTAAGGCTAAAATATGAGACAGGTTGGCGCTGACATACATGAAAAAAAGACTTCAAGTTCAAGCACTAGTTCCTACCTTCCATAAACACCGGATTCACTGTTAACACATTTTGCAAAAATGTGCAATATCCTCCAAATTATATTATATTGTAATCTAATATTAGTAATCACTGTGGCTAAAAAAATATAAAAATTACAGGCATAAAAAAATAGATAACTGAAATTCCTTGGCACTTCTCAGTGATTTTGCATGTCTGCAATTTATCACTCTAATTGTATCACTGTTATGCCAATGACACTCAAGCCCACTTTTCTATTTGTAGCAATATATCTTGCAAGACAGAATGCAAACTACTGTCTTTTGGCTCTGAAGCTGTGGTTTTCAAATAATTTTTTAAACCAGACACTGACAACCCTGGATATCACTTCCTGCTCTAGTTACATGACTTGGTGCTTTCTGGTAATATTGCTCCCTCTCATCCTGTCATTTAGGGGCAATAGTTAGGTTAACACTTGGCTTTTTTTTTAATAAAAAAAAAAAAAAAGGAAAAAAATCAATAAACTGTCTTTATATGCAGAGAGACTCTTTTCCATCAACCTCATCATATAAGTTTGTAAAAATGTAAAATACGGCAAATTAAACTGTTGCAAAAACCACAAAGAGAAAACTTGCACAAGAGCAATTTTATCCACTAAGACACTAGGGTAAATCTTAGAAGAAGAAAGATAATTATTTGCCATTTTCCATCACCTTTACTGAGGGACAAAAGACGTTTACCATCCATGTCCTTAAAAGTAAGCAGAATGTTTTTACTGCTGAAACAGCACACTAAATTCAAAGTTCATTTCCAAACTAAAGACCACAAACACTGAAGAAATAAATATGTTATATTCTGGTAAGATTGAATTATTACTTCATTTTATGATAAAAATAAAACTTTTTTTTTTTAATTAAAGAATTTAGAAATAAAGAATTCTTAAAGATTAATCCCATTCACATGAAAGCTGACCTTAGTATATATTTGCAAACTTCTCTGTTGTGTTCGTTTTGGACTTCCTGAGCTATGCCCCAGAAAGGAAGCAAAGACTTATTCTCTGCACAGTCCTT
Source organism: Aramus guarauna (assembly GCA_013400195.1). Classification (NCBI taxonomy): domain Eukaryota; kingdom Metazoa; phylum Chordata; class Aves; order Gruiformes; family Aramidae; genus Aramus; species Aramus guarauna. Next base: position 27,644 of record VXBL01000835.1, on the reverse strand, counting down.
TATTGACCAGACCTTTTTCTCTTTGCACAACACCTCTGCCGTGCTGCTTAATTTGTCTTGCCATATGACTCCTTCAATTGGGTCTTCGTATTTAAACAATAGCAAAGGAAAACATTATTTTTCAGTTGTTGCCAAATTATACAAGGCTACGGATTTTCTTTTTGCAGTGCTTTGTGGGATTTTGAGACAGGAGTTCTGCTCTCACTTGAAGATAAGGAGTTAAACTAAGAATTTTTTAATCTAAATTAAGGATACATTAATGCGATAAGCTTAAAAAATATATTAAAAATATATACCGTTGCTTTATCTCTTTGTCAGGCAATGGAAAACACTGTTTTTGTATACAGGCTAAAAACTAGCAGAGAGCTAACTGTCCAAACTAAAGTTAAAAAATAAAAAAAAAAAAATTAAGTATCTTGATATTATTATAGATAGTGGGAAACCTTATCTAACCCTTTGTGACAAAAGCTCCTGAAAGGTAAAGAGACCAAGATGCTGAGTTCATCAGTGTTGCATCACTTAAGCACATCTATGGCAGAACATGAGGAGATCAGGTTGTCATCAGCAAATAGGCTATTTACTGCCTGTCTGCCTTTTGTTTCTAAGAAAAGTGATTGTAAAAAGTGAGATGAAGTAATTTTCTTCAGAAATAAAACAGTGAAACAGTGTCATGGGGCCTTAGGAGCCACCATAAGGGGTTTTTGCTCTTGTTTTTCTGGTGTTGCTTGTTTGTTTGGGTTTTTTTTAATAAATGTCAGTAGGAGTTTTGCTTTCTGTCAGTGGCAACGTAGAATCAGTTTGTTAGCTAGCTGTATATCCTCTCACCAGGAGGGAACAGATCTGATCCTTTGCTAGAGCTGTGCTAAGAGGAGAAGAATAATTTGTGGGAGAAAACAAACCACAGTGCAGGCACCTGTCATGACTGTCCAGAAAAATCTCTCCTTGCTTTGTGTATGGGAATTTTTATACACCACATCAGTGGAGGTTTTCTTTGCCCACAACTGCAGCACCACTCCTTCCCATCAAGTACTCCCTGTAGCAGGAGGTCAGAGATGCAGAACCCCGTCACAGTGCCAACTAGAATTAAAAGCAAGAAAATATTGTAAAAGCTCCGAATACCTCCTCTGATACTCCTGCGAAGCAAAACTGCTTAAGAACTTGTTTTGCTCTGAAAGACACAGCACAAGATCCTTTCCATGAATTTGCAGGATAGTGTGAAGGAAGCCACTGAAAAAAATCCCAACCATCTCTGGTACTAATTGAGTCGGCTGCTCTATACATTCTGCCCTGCGTCTCAGATCCTGCCCCTTTCTCTCAGTGCACTTGGATCAAAACGCTGCGCTGGTCTCCTTGTGGGCGGCAGCATGATAGGAATGGATGTGAAGAAGTCAGGTATGCGAGTCTGTCTGCGCAAGACGTGTCACCTTACAGCAATCTGACCGGGATTTGATCTTCTACCTGCACAGTCTCTTGTAAGCCTTTCCTCTCAGAGATCTTTCCTCAAATTTGTTAATATCTAAGGCAACTCTCCACAAATAAAAGAACCAACCATATTTAAATGATGTAAACAAGCAAAGAAAGGAAGGACGGGGAAAGAGATAACAAAGAGAAAGAAGTCACTATCAGAAGTTTACACACCTCCATCAAACAAAAACCAAACTAAAACAACAATAAAAAACCCAACAAAAACAAGCAACGGTTGAAACAAAGTCTTCAACAAACAGAAACATCTTTAGCAACTGACTTTTCAGAATGATCTCTCTTAATTTCCACCTCATTACCCAGGAGAGGTAGCAGAGAAGTTAGACACATATTAATGGTCTGCAGTACATTTGAATTCTCTTGCATTCAATTACAAAGCATTCTGCCTGAAGCTATTACATTAGCTCTTTGTCACATACACCTAAAAGCCCACCCACTCTATGTGATACTGTAAGATAATTATCTATTCAGTGGAAAGTCAATGTTAATCTTCTCAAGGACATTTCAAGGATTATCTGTGATGCCCACCAGTCACTTTCTAAACACATAAATAAACCAGAAAACTCAGTCTTTTCAGTTTCTTAAACGGATTAGCACTCCCAAAGAGTTTTGCTGAAGGCAATGAAATATCCAGTCTCTGAGGGAGGGCCTGTCTATCTGTTCTAGTCATATAAAGGAGTCTCCATAGCTTTTAGCGTATGTATTAAAATTAACCTTTGTTATTTCCTTGTGCAACATGCTGTCCAGTCTCTTCACGGTTTGACTTTGTTATTGTTGCTTGATTAGATCTCCAATGGCTTCAATGGCTACCAGTAATTATACTGGGAATCACTCTAGGAGTGCATCCTATTTGTTTAAAGAATTAGTCTTCAACAGAGAGAATGAAAGGGATTGTCAGAAAGGATTGATCTTAAAGTTGGTTTTTTGTTTGTTTCTGTTTTGAAAGACAAATACTCTGTACCCTAGAGATAGAAATAATTTATGAATGGAGAGAAAAATGAGAAAGAAAATAGGTTTACCATGGCTGATGAGCTCAGGAAACTGGCCTTATGACTTAAGGAAAAAATAACACGGGTCAGCAATAGGTGTTTCCGTCCTCACAAAAGTTACATTGTCACATTCACCTGAGAAGCAACTCTGCCTAGCTGAACGTAGAAAGGTGCTCCCACTGTATGAACAGAGTGGCTTGATAAAATGGTGGTTTTGATGGATATTTACATATCATCAAAACAGGTAGTTAGCACAAACTACATCTAAACAGACTTTGGAAAACAAAGACATGGAAGAATTGCAAGGAGAAAAGAACACGGTGGGAAATACCATGTCCCAAGTTCCACTATAGCTGTTGAGCAAGGCTCACTCAGGAGCAGAAGTCAGCAATATTAATCCATGCATATGAACAGTTGAGAGATCTTGAGCTGGAAGGATTCCTTTAAATACCAAGAACTTTTGTGGATTTTACAGTGCAATTCACTCCAGGCTGTGGATGTCTCACTTGGAAGCCCAGTTCAGTGTCCATTTTTCTATGACGTGTGCCACAAAGTAAGTAACTTTGAAATTTTCTGTAGTCTCACTAGGAAGTGGGAGGTAATCATGGCAAAGTAGAAAATGCCTTTCTGGTAATTAATCTTTTCATGAGAAAGCTATTCACAATGAGAAGTCCTCAAATGGACTATAACAAGACCTTCACAAAGCTTCTAGAGCTGCTGATTAGCATTCTGTCCAAGTTATCCCAACTGCAAAATCTGACACTTAACCTTTGAAGTTGAAAATACAGATCTGAGCCGCTGTGGTTAGAAGTGTGCAATAAGTGGGGCCAATAATGTTTTTAATGTGACGGTTAAAAGGAAAACACAGAACATAGGTGTTGTAGAAAGTCAGGCTTTGAGGTCTTCACATTTGAAGGTAAAGATTGTGGGATGTCCAGGTTAGCTGGAAAGGACATGGTTAAACCCATGTTTTATTCACAGCTTTTCTGAAAAGTAAAGCCAGAAAACATTACAGGACTTCAGCACCTGCAAGTCTTCTCCAGCCAAACATCTATTATATTAAAGTGGACTCTCATTCCTGCCTCGTACAAACAAAAAAACCCCAGGCTGATTCAGACTTTCTACATTCTTCAAAACAATGTGATGAAAAATGGTTCAGGATCATCTTTTTTCTTCCAGTAAGGGCTCCTGTGCTATTCTGCATTCAAAAAGACCAACATGAGTTTCTGCACATTCAACACACCCAGCATGGAGAACCCAGTGTTGGATGGAAGCTGAACAGACAAGTAGGCTGAAACAAAGAATCAAACCAGAGACATCCCAAACATAGGCTGACGAGCAAGGCATATCGTTCTCTTTGCTCCTACTCTTACACTTTCTTACAGAGACACCAAAAGGAAAGGCAGTACCTTTCTCTTCCCTCAGGTCAGAGAGAAAAGCAGCTTAAGAAAAAAATGTGCCAATTTCTTTCCTAAACATTAATGCACACACTGGTCGCGCACCCTTGAACCACAAACACCTTTCTCCCAACATTTGATTCTTTGACTCCTTCCACTTCTGTGTCTTCAAAAGCATTTTAAGTGACTATTAATGCACACACTCAAGAATATGGGTTCCAAAACTGGACCCTTACTGTATTGGAGCATATCTAAGCCCCGTAGTCACAGAAAGCAGATGGTGTTTCTTCCTTACTGATTCTAGTGACACAACATTTGTAAGTTCTTGACTGTTTTGATAATGCCTGAAGCTCCCTGCAACATAAGCCATTCTCCTCAACCTGCCAAGTTTAAGAAATAAAGTTTGAAAAATGAGCAATGAGTGCCCTGAAAAAGGCAAAATAGTTCCTTTCTATCCAGGCACTTATGCTGCTGTTTGGAATTAATATAATCTAACATCTATGAAAACAGAATTAAATTAGTTGCATTGCTTGCCTTCGCTGATGGCTAGTCAAAACAACCATACTCAACCTCAAGCCATTTTTTTTTCCTCCTTTTTTTAATTATATACACATAACAATGCAAATATTGAGCCTTTTTGTCTATCATTTCTTGAAGAGATTTAGGCAAACAGCTGCTTCCTTCACATACTGTGGATTAAACCTAAGGCTTGAAGAACTATAACAAGCTCCTCCGGCTCCGACTAAGACCTTGATAATGCCTAAAAGGGCAACAAGGGGCACTCATCATCTGCAGATGAGACCTGAGGAAGAATGTATCTGCCCCTAGAGTCCACACAAACACATAAAGAGACTTACACAATCTCACACTAAAACATTAATTTAAATTCTAGTTCCAAATCGGGTTTTCTGAGAATTTAAATTAATGGCTTATTTTACTCAATTAATGATGCCAACTTGAACAAAATTAATCTATCAAGCATTAAGAAATACATCCCACACATCAACTTCAGGAATAATGTTTCCCACTGAAATCTTTAAGGCTTGATTCTTTAATTTATAAATCATGGAGAGATGAAGTTCATTCATTGAGGAGATGCTCATGGTGCTGCTTAACTGTGTCTTCCCAAACTTCTCCATTAGATACTACCTTACACTTAGCAGCTTTGAGATTTAAAGTTTTATTCTGGGAAATACCTTCTAGCATGAGAGAAACATCTGTGCCTTGAACCTTTTTTTCATAAACAAATAAATATTTGAGCCATACACAGGACCAACTTATCTCTCAAATTTCAACCATTTTCTGGGTGTTGTCTGGAACTCCTAAAATTAGTGAAAACAGTTTTGGGAAGTTTTTTGCTCACACAATTAAAGCTGCTGAGATGATCTAAATCTGAATTGGTGGAAAGCAACTCTGGCAGCTGGAAACTGGCTAGAACAAGCTTAGCAGATTTACTTTCCCCTTACAGGAATGATGTGTGATAGCAAACGATGACAAGCAGCTGGATCTGTAGTGGTTATATCTTAGTTTGCCTGCACTGCAATTAAAGGTGGGGCTGCAGCTTTCAAGTGACAAGCTCAAATACTGATAGTGCTGCGACTGAGGCAGATCAGCATGGGACAGCTGCACTTAAGAAGCTTTAAGACCTTAAGCTTTTTTTGTTGTTCTTGGTGTCTGAATTAACTAGATAAAAAATTAGACATTCCTTCAAAAGCTGTAATACAACCCAATTCTACTCCAAATTGTATTTCTAGAAACATAGACTCTTCCTCAGCCATTTAAGAAACTATATTACAACTAACCTACCAATTCAAACTAGTTCTTCCAGTGGATCTTAAAAAAAAAAAAATATTAAAAAAAAAATTCAAGTCATCTGAGCATCAAACGATTTTAATGCTCAGTTTCATTTTTGAGGGGGTCTTCAGGTGACCCATGGCTTTAAGATGGAGACAGAGACTCATTTGTCAGGAGTAGCTCCTCACAGCACACCTTCCTGCTGCCTTTCAGGCTGACAGTTCCTTGGCTTCTGGCTCCTTGCCCCACAATTGTACCTGTTATTGTGTAAAAATTTTCTCTATTTCTGCTGATTGCATAGGCGGCTGAACAAATTTTTCCTTCTAATCATATATTTCCCCTTGGGCCTTTAGACTGCTCCTTTACAGTATAATCAGTCTCAGCGAGTGACTAGTAATTACCATGTTAAAACACACATTTTCCAATGAAATAATTTTTTACTATGGGCTGTCCAAAAACTTTGTATAAAACCCCAAGTTTACTCCATTTTTCTCCTGCACCCTAAAAAATTATTTGGCAAGAAAGGCAAGCTTATTTTTTTTTATTTTATTTCATTGTATCTTTACACTATTTAGAGGAGCTTTTACTCTCTCTGCCCCTCTAAAAGGCCAAAATGTTTCAGTGATTCCATGTTCCATCAGATTGCATGTAAGAAACCACACTGTTTGTAGAGTCAAGTCATTCAAAATATTCTTCAGAAAAAAATAATGCCATTCATTCCACAACTATAAGTTTTTCTGCATACCTTCTCTCAAAATCTACTGATATGTAGGCATGAAAAGTAAAGAATGCTATTAGTGTCATATCACCCCAAAACTTTATCACTTCAGCACGTCATCTCACTACTCTGGTCTGGAGTCTCATTTGAAAATGAATATATAGCTACAAAGGGAGTGAAATCTTGGGATTTCCTGTGGCTTCTATCAGATAGCACGGCTCAAAGTACCTCGCTACCTCAGTGCAGAAATCACAGCGCACACGGAGGCCGCACAGAATTATTAAAAGTGTTTGTCCTGCATTATTGCTAGATAACTCAACTCTGATCTGATTCAGTTTTCACAGCATTGGCAGACTAGTTTCAACAGTGAATGTCAGTGCTCAAAAGCAGACAGGTAAGATAGGTAACTTGAAGAGGTGGCACAGACAAAAAATAGTCCATTTACATGGATTCTTACAATGTTATCTACTACAGACTAAGTTTTCACATTAGCATTACCTATTTTCTTTTTTCATCAAATGCTTCCCTCTGCTAACTAGCAATTTCGCACAGAATACAGCTTCAAGCAGTTTTGAGGAACCATGGACTTTAAAGAACACAGTCCTACTGATATGGCAATAATAATTTTATCTCATAGCGAAGGCAACATTCTCAGGCAGCTCTTTGGCCCACCCTTTTCAACACCCTGCCATACTTACTCTAATAGCTTCTCTGTGCTTACAATGTTTGAGGGATTTTTTGTTTTGTTTTAATACTGGAGTGAACATATTGAAAGGATTAAGCACTATTGCATTTTAATATACTAATACTGAGTCTTTGCTGATTATACTTGATTAGTTTTGCAGAGGCAAGCGGAGACAGTTTCCAACCATTTTCAAATCCAAACAGTATCTGACACTAACATAACTATATTTTCATATCTTGGTAAATTATTGTAGAGGATGGAGCCAGAAACAAGAGCATCCATTTTCCAGCCCAACTTACAGAGTTTACTTTGTGAGCAAAGCAGTCTACAAAACCAATAGCTCATCGGCCTGTTGAATTGCCTCACAAAGACTACAGTAGGTTATCTCTAACTGGATTTGCACTTCTGTTATGTCAGGTCATGTTAGGTCCCATAATGCTACATACCGTCAGCTTGAAGCAGAACATGGTGCAACCTGACATGTTGAAAAACAACCCTGCAAATCTCATCTGAAATGATGTGGCAGATGATACACTGCAGCACATGTTGGTTTCAGAAGCAAATGCAGTAACATACTGACCCTCTAGAAGTGACTCTCTAGAGAGACAAAATATTAGGCAACCTTTCATTCTCTCTCTGGCAATACATTATGTCTCTTTATACTGTAATTTAAGAGCTGACATGGAATCCATTGCTGAGCGGTCTCAAAGACAGCAGGTTAACAACATACTCTGAAGGGCCGATGACTGCTAGACTCAATAATGTGCTCTGTTACAGGCATAAGCCCACGAGTTGAAAGACTCGGTGCAAAACTTTGAAATCTGTGTTGAGGATATGGATAAATAAATCTCTCCCAACACTTCAGAATACTTTTGAAGCTGCCTTTATTGCTGCGATTATCGGTTTCCACATACCAAGCAAAAGTAACCAATGTGGGAAAAGCAGGCCCCATCCAAGCTTTTCCTAAGAATGCAAGAAGACCTGTAGTTTCTGATAAATATAAAAATATGAGAATGAATTTAACATACATGTCAAATCATGTTCTTGTAAATACGTTCACACACATACGTGTACACACAAATAAGTAAGCATTCTTCAAACGCTTTTAAAGGATGTTTATATGGCTACCTAACTTCAACAGGATTTACAAGTAATTGAAAAACTGAAAAATCAAAAGAATTCTTCTATAAAGGTATGGAAAAATTTGGAGCATTTTTGAGCAAAAGTAATTTTAAAATGCTTTTTAAAAATTGGATACCACAAAAGATAAAATAAGTAATCCTTTGTAGTCAATGTTCTTCGCTAATTTTTAGTCAATGCTAATTACTGATTCAGAAAAATTAAATTGGGATGTCCAAATTGGAGACAAAAAACTTGAAATCATGCAAAGAAAACACATTTTCTTTTTTTTTTTTTTTTTTTAGTAGCAAATATTGCAAACCAGACAGAAATTGGCAAATCTGTAGAAAGGGAAGAGTGCTTAGGTTTAAATTCATCCTTCATGAATACTTCATGTTATACCTACATATAACAATTTGAAGAGCAATTTGCACATTAAAAAAAAAAACAGAATAAGTCAGCAATGAGCTCTTTGTTTAGTAGTCTAGCTGAACTAAGTCCCCTAAAAAGCTTATAACCAGTGTTGTGTTTGTAAGGCTGGAGATTATTTCCATTTTATTAGTACCATAGAATTTGCAAAACATAATAAGGCTGCAGGGTTTGATGTACTGAAAGAGGTCTTCAATAAATACAAAGATTAAAAGGAAACAAGCAAGGAAAAAGATGTCAAATGTTGGTAAAGTTTGCACTAAGTGCCTGTTTAATATAAAGATCAATGTGCTGACTGAAACGGTGCAGTAATGAAATAAAAAGTGCCTGCCTGTCAACAAACAGAACTAGAGAAAAATAATTCCATAGATAAAAATATCTTCCATTTACTTTTCATTTTTTTTAATGTATTTAAAAATACAGAAAAGCTCTAGAGATAGAAGGAAGATGCCTGCCTTCAAAACATCACTGGTCATTACTGCTGTTCTGGGAAGATCAACATCCAAAATACATCCACATCTTAAATTAATTTCGCCCTTTGCTCCGAAATGTTTTCCAGAAAGACACATATGCAAGAGGAATAATATTTACCTCTAAAGATGAAAAATACATAGACTACAGATAAAATATTGAAGCACTTTATTGTATACACTGCCAAAACTAATTCAAAATGTCCCCAAGAAAATAAAAATTAAGTAAAATAAAAGGAGGTTTACATTTTGAAATCATGATCAAAGTATTAAATTCTTTTTTTTCCATGGAGCAAACAGGCCAACTGACCCAAACGTTTATTGGCAGCTGGTCTGCTGTCACAAAAACCCCCAGCATTTCTGGAGTTTCAGCTCCTTGCTAATGTCTGAAGATCCTAGCGTATCTGTATTTCTGGTGGACAGAAACTACTAGAAAAACTATTTCTCACTTTCATGAAAGAATAATATTAAGTTTTTAGAGCATTTTTTGCAGCCTAGAAATGACTGAGATCTCAGTTATTCTGAAATACATTGTAGCTGTTTTCTCGTCAGCCCTCACTTGCAAGAAACCCTCAGTGGGTGCAGAGAACTCTGTCCCACGCCAATACCAAGCCCCAGGCCTTCTCCGTGGCTCCCACCAAAACTGGAAACAGACCGCATCCGACTGCGTGGGCAACAGGCATCGAAGCCGTGTAATTCATAACACCCTGTGACAGATTTGAGGAGAGCTCTGGGAAAGGTACCTTTTTTTACCATGGGCTAGAGACATTTTCCCATGACCTGGTCTCTGCCAGGTTTGCCGGCACGCCTTCGGGACCCTTCTGATACTGCACAAAACCAAGTCCCTCCCGATGCCAAACCCTTTCTCCAACATCGCAGCACAAAGCCGCCAGCTGACAGCAGCCACACCGCTCTTTCACTCCCAAGGGACAGACCCGTCCCCCATTGTCCAGGCATAATGTTCTTCAAAAGATTCTAATACACAAATGATCCTTCAGAGCGTTATGAAACAACTCCTGTCCTGATACAATCTTAATTAAAAAAAAACAAAACAAACAAAAAAAAAAACCCACACCAAAACCAGAAATAAACCCCCTGTTCTCCTGCTGGCCATCTTGCCCCCTTTCACTAATAGATGCCGTCCACTTGAAAAACCATTTCAATCACTAGAAGAAATTAGGAAGATCAATTAAACATTTGCTACCTAAACAAGTCCCACTCTCAAAAGAAAACAATCACTTTTATGCAGGAAACCTCTCTGTGTAAACACATTAGACTTTCAGTCATCAGTGTACGAGGACATCACAGAAAGAGAGTATTACCTGAAGCAGAACTAACTTCCAGTCATAACGTTTGCCATCTAAGTGCCGGAGTATAATGAAACAGAGACCAATACAGTGGGAACTCAAAATTAATACAGCATGATAGGGCTGAGATTCTGTAATTATTGGCCTTTTAATGCACATTGGGTAACAGAAACAAGTTCTCAATTATCAAAATGTCCTGGGGAGTGGGAACTAGCTTAGCCATTTTCATTCAGCTGTATTCCGCTTATGTATCTGTTGATCTGTGTGCTTTTTGTCAACTGCCTTAATAGTGATACCAAACACTACACATTACAGGAAGAAAATTGGGAGGTGGGGGGCTTTATTACTATTTTTTTAAAAACTTCCCAACCATAAACAAAACTATTTAAAAGGGAGGACCAGCACAGCAAGGCAATGTCTCTTCATAGTCTCCCGAGCACTCGGTCTTCTAACTTACAGACATTCAAGGGGAAGTCCTTCAAAGTGTGACTACATACACACTAAAATATTCTACTACCTCACAACTTTCAAACACCTTAACATCACATTTAACTTTTATCTTTCAATTTAACATAGGACATATGTTAATCCCTGAAAAGAAGCTGAATTTGACCTTGAGACAAGTCCTTCAGTTAATTTTACTTCAGTATCATGTAGGTTACAACATATTTTACCTTGACTATCATCACAATTTACAGCCAACCGTTTCCAATATTTATCAGCTTGTCTGACTTTAATTATAATAAGCATGGAGCTAACTTCAAATACCACATCTATCAGATTAAGTTCTCAGAAGCTCTCAGTAAAGTCTAAGCATGTACACTAACTAAGGTAACAAGGACTTCTTTGTGCTACCCATTTTATATCACACGTTAACAACAGAGTGTTGACTGAACTAGGGGAAGTCAGGGAGAAAAAGCTTGATACATCCACTCTCTGGTGAAGGCAGCGATGTCAGGGCTGTCTTACCTTGGGAAGCCCCTGATAAATGGAAATCATAGATTTGTCCATTTGATATACCAGAGAGAGGGGGAAAAGGAAGAATAAAGGAAAATCCTAGGAGGTAATCAGCTCACAGTACTTAAAGATGCAAATGCCTCTGGGTTTGCCAGATACTTTGTTTGCAATCAGCATGATGTTACCTACACAGCCTGACCTTGCCAAAATAATTCACTCCTTGGGACAGACCAAACACAACAAATTTCACCTGGAAAGCAGAATGGTAAAGAAAGCTACCAGGGCTACATGGAAACAAAGTTGTAACTTGAAATGCTTTAAAACTCCAACAAGATCAGACACTACTCATCTCAAGGGTTTTTCTTTTTTTTCCATGTATAGTTGCAAAGATGGTAGACATAGCTAATATTTGCCCTGTGTGCACACAAAGGAACCAGCACAAGAAATTGTGTGCAGTTCCAATGAAGATATGTTCCTATAAAGCCTGAATGTCACACGTTAGTCCCTACCCTCCAACTTCATAATGCTGACTTACTTGGGAACCTGGAAAGCTAGGTGTTGATTTGCAAAACAAGAAATTTGCTTTTTTTCCCCAGAAGGCTCACCTTTTTTAATGTGTCAAAATGATACAAACCAAACTCATATTCCGCTAAGGGTTTTTTTTATATTTAAAGCTGAATTTCTGATTGCAGGCTGCAGGTAACTGGCTTTCATCGATATAAGCACAAACGGCCTTTGTTCTTTGTTTCCGCAGATGCATACGTGTTCGTATGTATATTGCTCTATAGATGTGTGTGCATATAAGTAATGTATATATGTATTACACCCTTCTATGCAGCAGGAGGACATGAAAACAAACACAAAAATGCACCCTTTGAAATAGTCTAAGCACATATGTTTACGGGTGTTGTGTGCATATGGGTTTATCCTATTTTTCTCCTATCCCTTACTGAACCTGAAATATCACCAATTAGTCTCAGCAACAGGTGGCTAGCCGTAAGGACAGACATGCAAAATCAACAGCACTTTCTCAAAACGCTGGCTCTGCTTTGTTAGCTGCTGTGTCACAGTACGAGCAGCCGCTATCAAAGAAGCATGTCCCTAATTGTGAAGACTGCAGGGAAAGGAAGACAGCCAGCTTCTGGTTAGCCCCCTGATTAATGTTACCCAAACGACTCCGCAGCTTTTCATGTCAGGAGGGAAAGCTCGCAAGCAGGAGGACAGAACTGTAACACAGTCCACAAGATCTGCCTTCGAGCGAAGCCTCTGAAGCAATGTGCGATCACAAAGGGAGAAAGGCAGATCGTTTTGAAGGCTCTGACGTGCAGCCTCAGCAACTGAAGTGAGATATAAGTCTCCCTGCGTAGTGTGACAGTAGTTATGGCTTGTCACCAATTACTTCTAATAGGGGCGGCTCCATTCCCCATTGCTGCATGAAGCAACTAGAAAGACAAAGACTGTACCTTAAATAGATACACTAACTGCAAAGTGCATGGCTGTCAGATGAACCACAAATGAACACAGAAGCCACTTCAAGCTTAATAAATACTGATCTAACTTCCTCACCCTTAAAATAAAGAGAGCAAAACTGCCTGTGAGTAGAGTGAGGCCCCTCCTGAAGCTTGTACTTCGGGGGAAAAAAAAAAAACAACCATTGGTTCAATAATCCTTTGCCTTTTTAAGCACTTTGGGTCAAAGCATCAAAGAGAGGAGGTAGAGCCTTCTCCAACAGGAATGCTAAGAAATACAACCCTTATTATGAAGTAATAGGCAGAGTTTCTTTTCAAAGATAAAGTAGGGCCATTCCTTTTCTCTAAAAGAATTCACAAGAGGTTTGTTTGAAATGTATGAAGAAATAGATTTTAGGTTGGCTTCTATTACTGCCATTTTAATAAGCAGCTTTAGGAGCTGGACTTCAGCTCAATCCTCACGACAGCCACCACCTTCCTTTGCGATAAATATTTATCAATTTGAAAAAAATCTACCCCCCTCTCCCTCCCAAGACATCTGAGAAGGACAGAAAAGCTGTGGAAAAGTCACAGCATGAGGGATGTGAACATTGCTTCGTCTATTAGATCTAGGGCTGCTGCAAGCCATGTGAGAACTGGGAGGTTATGGGCCATGCATGTAGACCTGACTGATGACAGCCAGGTACAAACTACCCAAATAAGAACGAGGTGTGTTGCAATCAAGTCCGATTGACTGACTGGGGCCAGGGTTAATACGATTGACAAGGATATGTTCATGCAAACATGGTTGGTAGGAGGATATATAAATCCTTCTCCATGAGAATCTGCAGTCTCCTATGACACTGAATTGATACACCAAAGATTCCATTAAATTCCAGTAAAATTAATTTTTGCCACATTTTTTAAAGAGGTCTTAGCAAAAACATATTCAAAAGGTAAAATAGTCACCAGAGCAAGCACTTAGATGACATTAAAAGCCAGTAGAACTTGATCATCTCCCTGCCATTGGGCCTTCAAAAACTTCTGCTTGGAAATTAAATAAAGTTCAAAGCATAGAGATTAAATGTCTTGTCAACTTCTGTGGTATTTAAGTTTAAGGACTACTTTGGCTTTGTTTTAAACACATAACATTTCATTTCAACAGGTCAAGTTCTGTAAGAGACACCCCACAAAAAGACAGGCTGTAGGGAGATTCTGGTGTCTGAAAAAATGGCAACGCCCTACACAAGATTTTCTAATGAAAAACTTGTTTGTGGATGCATTTACATGTTTCAAATAAATAAACTAGGAATTAACATCACACATTGCCATTTCTATGCAATTACCACAGTAATTAACAGCAATAAACACTGAATGTTTAAAATCCTTCTTTCAGATCATTATCACAGTCTTTCCTTTTTCCTTTAAAAAAAAAGATTTTTCCCTAACAAAACATCTCTTTAGCACATAAAGAATTAGCTAAATAAAAGCAGCCATCCTCCCACCCAAGACATATGGGAAACAAAGCTATTTGCATATATCCCCACAGGTCTCCTTTTGCTTGCCAATTTCCAGTCTTTAAATCATTATTAAGGCAAAAAATCATTTAGCTGCTGATTTTTGTTAGCATGTTTTGCTAAAGAGAATAGTCAAATCAATATCAATTCCTTACAGCAGCATTTCAACCAAGAAATAAATCAGAACATTCAGGAACACTGATCTAAACATCTCGAAAATCATTCACATTTACACACAAAAGCCACAGGTATTCTTATTTATTTAATAAATCCACGACCAAAAAATGTCCTATGGATTCTGCTGGAGTAAGACTTTAAGAACAGCAGTGACCACAAATTCAACTAGGCTTTTTGTTTTCTAAACAGTCATTCAGAATCCCCAGATGGTTCTCCTGATGTTCTAACACTTAAGCTTTCATCATTATTAAGAAACAAAGATCTAATTAGCTATTGTTTTGCTAGATAACAAGGGTAATCTTTCTTCCTACATTAATATTAAAAACCTGCAACAAAAATGTACTCTTCTTCTGCAAAGGGTCAAAGCTTCTCAAATACTCCCCCCCTGCCCCAGATGATTATTAGTTTTGTAAGGATTTTCCTTTCCCCCAGGTGGTACTGCCAGCCCTTCTGCAGAAGGGTCTCAAATTTATCTGGTTTTACTATAAAGTGATTAATGGCCACAGTGCACAGAATAATAAATTTCATTAAGTCCCAAGCAATGAAAAAGGCCACCTTCAGAGGAATTTAAAACAAAGTGAACAAGAGAAAGGTAAATGTTGGATTAACCATGACAAAATTAAAAAAAAAAAAAAAAAAAGATTTTTGGCAGATCCTAAGAAAGCAGTGTCTATTGTAGACCAAGGTTTTTAAAACCCATTTTAGATATGGTTTACTCCATCCCAACCCATTATTTGTTCTACTTATAATGAGTCTTCCCAACATCAGCTGAGGATGTTAAAACACAGAAGGTTAACGCGCAAAAAGGATTAAACACTGAAACGTTAGAAACAAATCCTTTCCTGAGCAATGGCAGTCATGAGTCCTGTGACTCTGTGTTTGATGGCTGGATTACCTCATGTTTAATAATGTCTGACTAAAACTGTTAGCACCCTTGAACCTTCTATAAGACCCTTTTCTTTTGGGATCCCCTGATTGTGAAACCTAAGGGAGCGCCTGCTGCTGTTGGGCTGATTCTTTGCTGTCTAATAGTTTGTGACTGAGTTCACACCACAACCTTTTGCACAGCAGGAACTTGGAGCTCTCCTTTGTATTGACTACCTGTTTTTTCAAAGTGTAGAGAAAATGCTTGAAGCCTCTGCCATGTTGCATTGGTTTGAAATTGGTCAGCAATCTCAAAATTATTCAGGACACAAGCAGACAGATGATCTCGCACACGCAGAGTGTAATCACAGAAACCATTTTTTTCCAGGAACCAAGTAAAATTCAAGACAAACAGAACAATTCAGTCCTTGCATGCATGTAGACAGCACGTTCTGCAAGCAGTTCTACATGTTCCAATTTGGGGTTATATTTAGCCTTTACAGTCCCCTCTATTCAGTCTAAAGATAGAGCACTTGGCACACGGATGCGTTTTGCGGGATAGGAGCTGATACCATTTCATGGGCCTCCTGGCAGGGATGGTATCAGGCGTGATACCTTGCTCAGCAGTGCCTCATGCAGGTCTTTCCATCAGGCAGGCCTTTCTGCAGCAGGATTTGAACTCAGGAGTCATTCGGAGTATTTTAGATAGGCTACAATTTCTCCAATTCACTTCCTGTGATTACTCATTTATATCTGGATTTCAAGGGTATTATTCACTCATGTAAAATTACACTGGTACATCAGTTCTTGCATAATTGGACAGTTATGTACATGTCCTTTCATTGAAAAAGAAGGTAATAAACTTTTCCTCTTTATACTTTATTATTTAAATCAACCCAATCCAGATTCTTTAACTTAAACAAGAATAGATCTCAGTCTACAAAATTCCTTCTCTCCCCCACTGAATGAAGCTTTTAGTTAATTTTTACACTGCTTGTTTTTAAATGTACTGCAATGAAGTTGCTAAGTCGGTGAAATTAAGCCCTTCTGTCACCACCACTACACAAGCTAAGCCCATAAAGGGAAGCAGATAAATCTCTGCTAACTTCCTAGTTTTTATTCTTGCCACTTAAGTCTAATAAGATTTTTTTCAATCGCATCATGTTATAAACCATCAAATGATTTTCTGATGCAACTGAAGAGGCCTTAAATGTCTTATTGTTCTCTGATAAAATCAAAACCATTCAAAATTTCTATTATTGCTAATTAGCTAATTTTCTGTCTGTTACTGCTGCACGGCAGGAGTTACTAAACCAGATCCAAAGCAAACTGGTTAAATTGTAGTAATCCAAACAGAAAGAGTATTGCAGGATACTATGAAAAGCTTACAAATACAGGGTCTGCTTTCCCTTCTGCATGCAGCGATGTGCAGGAAGCACACAAGTGCTGAAGAACGGGAGAGTGGTGCCCAAAGGAGAACCGCTATGAGCTCGGGAGGGAAGAGGGCGGTCTGAGATTCCACCAAAAACCCCACTTCTGTCACCCAGTGACGTTACATTACTGCCATTACAGCAACGTAACATCTCCCTGCGGCCAGTTTGTGGCTGCTGGGAGGGTTCTGTATCTGAAACTCACTTGTCTCTGGGGTTGCAACCCCCTCTGTTATCACGTTTTGTCATTTTGTTCCTTTCCAACAGCACAAGTTGGATTTGAGGGAAAGAAAACTTAAACACGGCTGTCATCAGTACTCAGTCATTCCCATTAATTGGCCAATAATCCAACTTTTAAGGTGTCCCTCTGCCTCCCACCCTTCCCAATGCAAGGCCACCCTTATTCTTCTTTTAATACCATAATATATTGTTTCACTTAATTACAGCTTATCCAGACTTATGCAGCGGCGCAAGATGGGAGAGAATAAAAGATATAAACCACCACAAAGACTCCCACAGATACTACTTTGTGCAGCAGAGGGAGTATATCACTAAATATTGCTTGCTAAAGGGAGAGAAAATGTACCTTGGGCACCAGAACTGTCATTTGGAGTCAAATATCTGCAGTCCACACTATTTTTGATTTTTTTTTTTTAATAAAATTTGATGAGCTTAAATATGCTTCCATACGAGGCAATCATAACACAGCATCCTTAATGCAGAGCAACAGGGAAGATCTTCACTTAAAATTAAAGCACACTGCTGTTCCTTCAGCCAACAGAATTTCTATTACACCACAAGTGCCTGGTGGGGTCTCCAGCTAGGTGTTGGTGCTCAGGTTGTGCTGACTTATGAATACAATGCCAGAATTTGACCTTTAATTATTCTTCCACAGCAGGGGGGGGATTCATATTCCCACTTACAAAAAAATAAATGGAAGACAGACAGTTCCTTCCTGTAAAGATTCTTTCATTTGAAGAATAAAGGTGATTACTGAAAAGCGTTGCATTTAGCTAACGGATTATTCCTTTCTTAATAAAGTTCCCTTGATGTTATAATATGACTTTTGGAAGACAAGACATACCTTAATTCCTATTAATGGCAATATCAAATATTAATATCATTGTCCCAAAGCAAAACGACTTTCAAAATCACTGAGGAGTTGCATGAGGACAAAGGAGATCTCTGGGTTATGGACCGTAATGCAAGGAAGGCATTTTGTATTTCAGGGACTGAATATTTCTGGGTCTTTTGGTATAAACATAACAATCATTCTTCCACGGCATAGTTTCTCTATTTTCCTCACTCCGCATGGGTGCTTTGCCACGAAGATATTTTGCTGATGATATAAGCAAATGGTGGCTAGAGGCAGACCAGAGGAAATCATGATCACATTGGAAATGAAATTCAAGCCAGCCATAACATATACCAGAGCTGAATTACTATCCTGAGTTCCCTTCCAAGTCAGCTATGCTACAGCTGAAGATTTATCCAGCCAACTGTTCGACTCTTACTGATAGATGAGATAAGCTGCTGGGAAAGGGGGACCATCAATAGTTCCTGACCCTGTAAGGCCTTCTGATGATGAACTGAACTACTGCCTCCAAATAGCGTTACAGTAGCTGTTTCCATTCAGAGCTCTCCCATCTCAGGGAATCATCAATGAAATTGTTGCGAGGGATATCCCCACTCAATTTTCCTCTTTCTTGAAGCCCTCCCTGAGCCTCCCATACGTTTGTTAGAAACAGCCTATTTGGGTCTTGATTACCAAAGCGAGAGATATGAAAACAAAGTATCCAGTATTAAAAGGATCTCTGTAGGACTCAGTGTTCCCAGTAATGACACTAATCCTGTTTACTCAATTTGTACACAAAAAAAATACATTATTTGCATTTAAACAAATGCCATAACAACATGATGAATATTAAATCACTCTCCAATGGAACTCAGACATCAGATTACATTCTTAATGGGCTCTGACTCTGAATAATCCAAATTGTGAAGCCTTTTTCCCCCTCCTGCTTTTTATTTAATTCTTCACAGTCTAATGATGCAGTTGCTTCTAAAATGATTGAAGTAAGTCTTAAAATAACTCCCAAAGCAACAAGTCTAAACATTAAATACAGCAGGACATAAATGTCGAAGGCACAAGAGTCCTGTACAGCACAATTCAAGGAAGAGTAAAACTCTGCCACGTTTGCATGCCTCTGGCCGGGAAGGGAACCTTGCGTACCTGTGGACAGCTAGCTAGACATTAAAAACGAGTTTCAGAACCTTACTGAAATCAAAGTAAGATGCCTAGTTTATAGTCACACAAATAACCTAGAGGTCCAACACTTCCTACGGCTCCGCAATTTTTATGCAACGAAACAAGCACAGCTACCTTATCTTGTAGGATGATGCAATAAACCATAAATTGCTCAGATGCTATGATAAAAAACCCTCACTAAATGGACGGTTTCATGCAAAGTCATCAAGGTAGTGAATAACATAGATGACTCCAGTATTGACTGAGTGTACAACTTGGGGTTCTACTCTAAGCCCAAACAACTCCAAGTGCTTTGAGATCCGTGTGGTTGAAGGAGTCTCCACAGTTTCACATCGACTACTTCCTGCAGAGAGGGAGCATCGAGACAGAAACTTGTACAGTATGAATCCCAAGTGTGTTTCACTGACAGGAATTCACGTTTCTTCATTTTCTACCATTTCCTGATTTAATAACCTCCTAGGCAGACTACATAGCTTATTGCTGTTTGCACTCACCTCCACCTGAAAATAAGCAAGCTTTGCTCACCCTTCTTGATCGTTAACCTCTTTTTTCCAGCTAAGGGAAAGCATCTTGCTTTCCTGCTTGCTCTTATAAAATAAAAGTGTATCTTTCATTTCACTGAGGGCTAGAACGGACCTTGTGTTTGTTTTAATTCACAGTATGAATGATACTTATTTCATATTCTACAAAGATCACTGCAGTACAGACTATTAACAGTCTTGATTTGTCTTTTGGGGGGGGTGGGTGGAGGGGAAAGGGCGGGGAAGGAGAAAAACATGGCTTTTACATTTAAATGCAATCTTGGATTGCATGGATCAGACCTTTCCAGTTCCCGGATGTTGAACAAAAGGCTGGTTCTGTCTAATATTTTTGCTGCATTATATACACACAAATGCAGTAGTCTACCACTTTACAAATGTATGAATATCTCACAAGCAGAGGAATGCCACACAGCAGTGGTAATAGCACATACTTGTTGATAGCTACACAACATGTAGAAAATCATTTTGACCCTCAGGGCTCTAAAAAATTACATTCCCTCCCATACTTCTCCAAAAAGATTTCAGGAGTTTCACATTCATTGTGGTCCTCAAGATTAATCCCTTCTATGAAGACAATGACTAACAATGTTATCTCTTCTCTAATGTACTAGTTACTATGCTTTACAAGCAAGGAAGAAACAAAGAGAATCCTTCACAGAGTACATTCATTCACTGTTTGTCATCAATCAGCAGATAAAAGGAATAGTCCTGGTCAAACCACTAGCCCCAGCCTACGGAAAAAGCATGCTGAAAAAAGCCAGCAAATCCACAAAAAAGACTAGCCATAGGAAAAATAAATAAAATGCAGTAACTAAATAAAAAAAAAAGTGTGAGAAGGAATGGGTTTTCTGTTTCAATAAGGAAGACACAAAGTAGTGATGGGAAGCCACACCAATTCTTCACCAGGTAAAACACAGAAGAAACCATTTCCATCCAGGAAAGAAGCCAAAGAGGTCTTGCTCAGAGTGGCATCAGAAAAATTACTAGGAGAGACCGGGCAAAGGCAGGAAGGCAGCAGAGGAAATACATTTCCTTGCTTCCATACATTAACTCATATATACATTTACACACAAACTATACACATGCATATGCAAATATGCACACGCTCCTATAATGCTTTCCTTGAAATCCCTACATATATATATGTGTGTGTGTGTGTGTATATATACACGCATATGTGTTCCCTCCCTCTCCCTGCTACTTTCCATGAAAGACAACAGAGACTGGGAACTTATTCACCAAAGCTCATTTGCATATTGAGATATGTGAATATATTTTCTCAGAACGAGAGTGCTGCTGCCTGAAGCCCTGCATACATCCTCCAGGATGGATGTCTATCCTTCTGCTGTTCAATTTCCAGCTATGCATTTGTCGAACAATTTCTAAAGGGATGTATAAACATTCACACTCTAACAAACATCAGCTAAAGACATTCCCTTCTAGAATTAGTTCCTCAGATTCCCTGCTCAAGTACACCAAATTATCTTTACATTTCTCCTTATCTGAACTCGTCGCACGCCTGAACAAACAGTTTAGCATTATGCCATGGCTTGAAGAGTCAAGAGAGTCAAATTACCATCAGTCAGGGAAAGAAAGTACAAGAACTTAAGACCCTTCTGCAGATGACATCTACAATTTTCAAAGACCTCTCTGTTCAAAATGAATTAATTTGCACCCTCCAGTTCCAGGCTGCTGAACTTTGCACTTTCTTTAGACAGTGTGGGCTGTATTATGAAACATTTCTCTGTTTCAGAATATAAAGGGGAAGAAAACAGAGTCACCAATAGCCACTAGTTTCTGCAAAGTTGAGCCTGGAGACTGTTCACTAAAGTGTTACAATGAGTTGAAAAAGAGACAGTGAAGAATGCACAATGAGTGCCTTCAGGACTAGATTAATAACCACTTTTGACCAGACAGCTGAGCTGAAAAACTGGTGGAAAACTGCTTCTAATAAAGCCTTTCACTTCATTTTTCCATGACCTTCCCCCACCCCCCCAAAATATACTTAATATATTAAAAAAAAAACAAAACCACACTATTTTGAATAAAGAGTGCAAGCCTTCTGTTTTCAAAGTGTCACTCCACAGCATTTTTAAGTTTTCAAAAGAACATGCATCCTCTCTTTGCAAAACATTTTCAAATTATTTCCTTAACTTGCCTTGAATTTAAGAGTAAGACAAGTTGCCTGAAACTGCCCAAACTGTTTGCCCAAACATCTCTGACTGGTCTCTACTACTATTGGACTTCCAGGTAGGCTATGATAGGACTCATTCAAAATAAAGGCTTTACCATAACTTTAAAATTGTTTGTATATCATATATCAGGCATTTCCCTAAAAGTATTTAATGAATAGCTTTGATGGGAAATAACCTCTGCCCACTACTCCCATACCCTGCTAGAAATTATGGGGTGGCTAGAGAAGGGGAAGTCTTACTTCTTCTGTTAGCGCACTTACTCATATACCTTAAAAATCAAAGTACTAAAATTAATAATAGTAATAATCTGAACATAACAACATGAATAATAAAAGTAATAATTTGAAGTGAAATTGACTTTCTTTAATTACATTTAGTGTTATATACTGCAATGCATCACTAAAAAAATACTATCAAAAAAATGACAAAAATCTGTGCCTAATTTAAGTAGGCCAATTACTTTAAGTGCTGCTACAGGCAGAAAAGTGATTCAAGGATAAATATAAGAATGTACAATGCCATTTATTCAATAGCTTCCAGATCAAATTCAATGTAAAAGTTAAAAGGTCTTTTTTTTTTTTCCTCTACCCCATGGCATCACAAACTCCCCGTGCAACTTGGAGAACTTGGCTGAATTATTTTCTCCTGGCATTCTCCACAGTAGCAGTGATGGTTATATATTATTTTACAAGACACACACTCTTCACAGGAAAGCCTTCATTTTTTCCAGAGAGAAATTTAAGATTTTATATTTTTCTGGACTCTAGACATCCCCTATGCCTGTTTACACATTAATAACTAGGTGGTGCAGAATTTGTGTAAAATAAACGTTCAGTGGATTCTGTTCCTTGTTGGACAAAAAGATGCTTAGGCACAGTCTGTTCCTCCCTTTATCATCTTATACAGTAGCACCAATGACAGAGATGTCCAAAGATTCCCTCCCTAAGTCATCGTGGTTGCAGACTGATGACCAGAAAGAAGTTATGTTTTGCTGTGGCTAGCTGCTTAAATTCTATACATTTTACTCTTCAAACAAAGTAATCCCAATTCAAACTTCTCTGCCACAGTCCCAGCTGGGATGCTCCAACCAACTGAAAAACCTCAGGTATTTTTAATAACACATGCAAACTCAACTACATAGCACATGCAGAAAAAGCGTAACACTTTCTGGTAGTGTCAGATTTGCTGAACAGGGACATACCAATACATGTGCAGTTGGTTCAACACTTCTCAAGTGCCAGATTCCCTGTATTTGCATTAAACAAGGCATGCTCACTGGAAAAGCCTGTAGAGAAATATGGCAGCCCTAGTGATGCAGAAGTGGTTGTCTGACAGCTGAGATAATGATGCAGAAAGAAGAAGATAACTTTTGTTATACCAACAAGAGTAAAAGAAATCTTAAAGACAAAGAAAAGCAGATAATATGAAAGTAGCTTACGCACAAATGTTCTACTTTGCTCTTGTTGTGACAGCTGATGCTTCACATCACAACCGATTTGCAGTGTTATGCTCAGATTGCGTAAAATGTGCATTTCTCAATTGCCATTACCATATTCCTTTGCACATTAAGTAATTGTAAGTAGTCTGCACAAAGGGTTCTTTACAAAGGAGAGACCATTCCAGGATCAATAGCTAGCTGTAAAACTGTGGATAGCATCATTCCTGTAACTTCCAATCAAGTGTGAGGCCCTTGACAGGTAGGACTCAGGAAGAGAACTGACATGTAATTGCTGTAGGAAACAAAAATTCAGGTGAAAATCATCACATCTAAAACCAAGTTCTTTCTACATAGCAAGATTCATCAGGAAGCATTCAAAATTAATGTGGCATCAATGATCATAATGAAGATGAAATCTTAAAAAAAGCTAAATTTTAGAATAATTTAGAAATCAATAAATTGTGTATTTGGATTTGGTTTTTGTCCTGTAGGAACAAAGCTCCATAGATAGATTTGAATGGTCAAAAATTCTTCAAAAATTTTTTTCTGTAAAACTTTTGTACTACACTTTCCTTAACCAGACAACACTCACTTATTCACACCAAGTATTAAAAATAAAATATTATGGCTCCCTTTCTCAGGTCTAATTCCATCTTCACTGGCAAAAGAGTCATAAAAAAAACCTGGTTTGTCTCACATTTTGTAATGTGGGTATGTGTGCGCATATGTAGGAAAGCAGAGAGACTTGATATAACCACAGAGAAAAAGTGTTTTTCAACAGTAAGATTAAGCTAGTGAAAACATAACTATTACTCATATTTCTCTTCAGAAATACGACTTGGTATTCCTCATTGTTTTCATTTTCACATCCAGCTTCCAAAATCCTTCTCAAATCCTTCCTCTAACCATACAGCTGTTTATTTGCTCGCCCTAAAAGCACACTTTCAGCTGTTTATTACCCAACCTTATCTTACTGTGGGCAGCACCCACTGCTTTTAACCTGAAGTCCTTTAGAGCTGGGTGAGATTCTTCATGAAACTTGCCGTGCTACCAATTTTGGCGTCAGAAAGTTTGATTACCGCTGCCTCTACATCCAGCAGGTCAGTAAAATAAAACATTAAACTTCCCAGCAGACCTTTACGTGCTGATGCAATGTATGCAGAGGTACAAAAGATACTCCTTTAAAGGAAAAAAACAATTCAAAGAAACATCAGTGTGGCTGAATCTTTTTAGCATGACACAACAGATCTGACTTTTGTTGCAGGCTCTTTAACAGGTAGGTAGATCTAATTCCATAGAGCACCATCTGACAGCCATTGACAAACCTAAGGTCAATGAATTTTTTTCCCCGAAAATTTAATGTCAAATACTTTTATTTAGCATGAGATTTTCATAAAGACATTTAAAGTAAAATAATGCTTTTAATATGACCCTGGTCCCTGGAGGTCTTACTGGAATTGCCTTATTCCTGAATGCGCCCCTTAATTCTATTGCCTAAAGAATTTCTAAAGCCATTTCAAACACCAGTCACACTGTGAGGAAGGATTTTCTTTCCATTTCACAGATGGGAAAGGAAAGCATATAGCGGCTAGAAAACCTTCTCAAGACGACATGGCAAAGAATAGCAGGGACAGAGGGAGGGCTCACAGACTGTCTCGTTCTGGTCTTGAGCTCCAACAGCTCTATAAGACATCAGCAAGAGAGGAGACTTGTCTTATCTTAGCTATGACTTACTTGAACTGCTATAGTGCCTAGCAATCATTTGTGTGTCTGGCAGTAGTCTCATCAGCAGAAAGCTCCCATTGTCATCAATGGCGAATAGATTTCTACACATCATTTGAAATTATGCACAAAGCATAAATGAGAGAAATGGGAAAACAAGGACTGAGTCATGGAGATGCAGTATCTATATGAATCCTTACCTTTTCTTATACAAAGACAAGAGAACTGTAAGGATATGTATGAACTGACCTTCCTCCCCACTGGTACTGCTCAGTAGGAGAACAGTATATCTTCGAGAAGAGTTTGAATGCTGCAACTATCAAGTCTGAGGTCTTTGACAGGTCACTATTCCAGAACCAAGCCATTACCTGTTTCTTGCTATTGCTATTATCCATTTCTTCACCACAAGTGACAAAAATCTAAAAGCTGGTTTCAGGTTAGGTGGAATGCCACAGCTTGTACCCTGTTTCCATAATTTCTATTTTCTATTCAATCTTTTTCTTTAGTACTTCTGCATCCTTCCTGTGAAATCTCTCCATTTCTTCTTCCAGAATTTAAGGCATTCTACTTGAAAGGGACATATTCTTTCACTGCAGTTGTGCATACAGATTTCTATCTGCAGTTTCAGTGTAAAACAAGGCATATTTTATCGTAAGCACAATAATACTAAGGGGCTCATTAGGCTGTTCAGTGACTCTATTTCTAATTGCCAAGTCCCTTTTCCTTAAGTTAGTCAGTGCAGAAATTATAGTCCAAGATGTATGTCTGATAAGGGACAAATAATTCATGAGGTAAATAATTTTCAGCTCCGGTATAGCATAGCATTACTATAAACATAGGACTTCTTTAAATTGTGCAATATTATTTTGTCTTTAGAAAACCTGACAGTTTCCACAAGGAGGATACCAAGGGATTGGCGGGGTTTGAGAGATCAGCAGATGGACAAATTAAAACATTACTCGAGGGGATAGTATAACTTCCAGAGACCAGGTAGAGAAGGACCATTTATTAGAGTAAACCACAAAAGCCCAGCACTGGAAACTTTCTCAATCACAAACACGTGTTTTTTCAAGTGACCTCCCTCCTCATGGCCAGCAGTCATCTGCACATGGAGTGAGGAAGTGCTGCTGGAGATGCGTAAGCGGAGCTCTGCTGCAGCTAACTAATGAGGGCAACGGGCATGCCCTGGGAACCAGGCTGCTGGCCTTCAGCTCAGCGTGCAATATCCTGGGAACTAGCATATTTATCCCCTGTTCACCCATGCCTGCCCAGAGCTGGCAAGGGTCAGCTGACTTCTTTATGGAAACTCCTCCCACCAAATTCTTATGAAAAAAATTCTTCTAATGGAATTAGTGTAAGATGGTTGTCACATCCAAGAGGAAGAGAAGAGGAAACAGTACATGGGCATCTACAGTAGGCAGCGCTCTCCACTGGAAGGGCAGAATGCCTGGGGCAATTTTCCATCCACTTTTAGTGTCTGCTTACTGGTACAGACTGAAGGTCAGTCTGTGATAAATGGAAAAGAAAAATTTGATCATAACTGAATTTACAGAGTATGTGAATTAAGGGTTTCAGGATTTGGTACTGAGATGTCTGCAGAAAGGGGCAAGCACACACAGATATAGTACTGGAATAAGTGATACCCTAGTTCAGTAACCAGGTTTGCTACCAGGGAGAATGAGTGACAGCAGACTGTACATAGAGCATCTGGGGTGTTATCAGGGCCAGGATTCCCAGGGGTTGAAAGATCCTAAACTTCAAGCAGCATTGGAAGGTTAAATCTACAAGTCAGCAGGAGAGAAACAACAGTAACTATAAAAAGATGTCTGTAAGACATCCTTCTAAGAATTTTTTTTTTTTTTTCCATTCTTGGAAATAAGTGTTAGAATAATTTTAACTTATTAAGCCCAATCCTCTGCTACACAGCAACTTCCTCATCACTAACAGAAGGCCAGCAAAACACCTACCACATACGTTGTGGTTTTTGTTTTCAAAGCATTCACTGATCAAGCATTACATAGGACAGTGATTGCATGGCAGTATATTTGCTGGGTTGCTAGACTTTTGAGACTACAGGTTAACTCTGCAAGTATCATGGCAGCCTTCTCATATTTAAAATAATTCTATATAATTAAAAGGATGTTACAGCCTCAGTTGATTTCCCACTTAAAATCACCCTCATCTTCAATTTGTCTGTTAGAGATGTCTCTTCAACAACTGAGAACAGAAAGCTGCACCCAAGACTTTCAGAACATCATTCAAGCTCAGACTCTTTGCGTAGTCTTTTTGTTTTGTTTTTTAAACCAGGAGTAGCCCAACTTGAAAATCAAAAATGTTATTTCTCTCTGATTCACCATTGAAAATCTGTCATTATAAAGACAGAATACAAATAAAGACCTATTTTGCAATTGTGGAAGCCTATGTATAAAATCTAAACTATATGCACAGATACACATAAGATTATTGTTCCAGCTGCAATTTAACCTTAGTTTCCTTTCTTTGTATTCAATTCGTAGTAAGTCACCCCACCAAAAGCATATGCATCACGTTTTAAATCAAAAGTGTTGGTAGGGTTTTACAGCATACCATAAAAAAATTTATTTTCCCTATTACAGATCCTATATCCTGAGATGAGAGTGCTGAAAATACCACGAGTTAAACATATGGAACTGTGTTCCTATCAAATGGGGGGGGG
>VXBL01000834.1:65872-80180 GCA_013400195.1 Aramus guarauna | reverse complement strand
CTCCAGTCCCTTAATCATCCTTATGGTCCTTTGCAAGANTGAGAGCTGCTCCAGTCCCTTAATCATCCTTATGGTCCTTTGCAAGACTCTCCAGTATGTTCATGTCTGTCTTGTACTGAGGAATCCAGCACTGGACACGGTACTCCAGGTGTGGCCTCTCCAGTGCTGAGCAGAGGGAAAGAATCACCTTCCTCAGCTTGCTGGCATCACTCCTTCTAACGCAGCCCAGGATACCATTAGCATTCTTTGCTGCAAGAGCATGTGGCTAGCTCGTGTTCAACTTGGTGTCCACCAGGACCCCCAGGTCATTTTCCACCAAGCTGCTTTCCATCTGGACAGCCCCCCCAGCATGTACTGGTGCTTGGGGTTGTTCCTCCCCAGGTGCAGGACCTTGCACTTCTGCTTGTAGAATGCATGAGGTTCCTGTCAGCCCATTTCTCTAGCCTGTCCTGGTCCCTCTGGATGGCAGCATGACCCTCTGGCATATCAGCCCCTCCTCCCAGTTTGTTGTCATCAGCAAACTTGCTGAGGGTGCACTCTGCCCTTTCATCAAGATCATTAATGAATACGTTCAACAGGACCCAGTACTGACCCCTGGGGTACACTGCTAGTTACGGACCTCCAACTAGACTTTGTGCTACTTACCATCACTCCCTGGACATGGTCATTCAACCAGCGTTCAGTCCGTTTCATTGTCTGTTCATCCAGCCCATAGTTCAACAGCTTCTCTGTGAGGATCTTAGAGGAGGCAACGTCGAAAGTCTTACTGAAAACAAGGTAGACAATACCCACCGCTCTCCCATCATCTACCAAGCTAGTCATTTCATTATAGAAGGTGATCAGGTTGGTCAAGCATGACTTGCCCTTGGTGAATCTGTGCTAACTATTCCTGATGACCTTGTTGTCTTTCATATGTTTGGAGATGATTTCCAGGATTAACTCCTCCCTCACCTTTCCAGGGATCAAGGTGAGGCTGACCAGCCTGCAGTTTCCTGGATCATTTTCTTGTCCTTAAGATAAGAGTGATGTTTTCTTTCCGCAAGTCCTCAGGTTGCAATGATCATTCAAAGTTTATTGAGAGTGGCCTTGCAGTGACATCAGCCAGCTCCCTCAGCACTCACGGGTGCATCCCATCAGCAGCCATGTACTTATGTCCAGTTTTCTTAAGTATTCTTAAGTATCTTCCACCAAGGGTACTCTTACTTGCTCCAGACTTTCCCCCTAGTGTCTGGGACTGGGGATTCATGAAGGCCTGCTAGTAAAAACTGGGTCAAAGGTGGCATTCAGTACCTCAGCCTTTTCCATGTCCTGTGTCCCCCTCCCCACTTCATTCAGCAGAGGGCACAGATTTTTCCCAGCCTTCTTTTTGTCATCTGTGTACTCAGAGAAGCCCTTTCTGTTGTCTTTGACATCCCTGGCCAGAATCAATTCCATTTGAACTTTGGCTTTCCTAACGTCATCCCTGGATGCTTGGAAAATGTTTCTGCATTCCTCCCACATTGCCTGTCCCTGCTTCCACCTTCTGCATGTTATCTTTTTGTGTTTGAATTTTGCCAGGAGCTCCTTTTCCTATTTCTCTTGTTGAAAAGACTTACGCAGAATTGCTGGCATTCTTCCTGCTCATACAGATCATTAAACAATTATCAGAGGATTTAAGTAAGCATACTTTATTCCATTTCTCTCCAAGAGGAAAGACTATTCCATTTGCTGCAGGAGGAATTTTGGGAGCCAACACCTTTGCCACATGAAGTGTTAAATTTCCTAAGGCAGATTTATCAAACTTTTATATAAATATTTCTGTGTATGAGGTTTTTTGTGTCTGGGACTCTATTTTATATTCTTGAGTATCTCGGCTTGTTTGTATTGATCATAGGAAGTTGTGTGGAAGTTCATTTGAAATGTAGAATGGTATCAGAAAACTATGTTATTTCTTCCTTTGAAGACTGGACAAACTCCTCTGGCTGTAAGGCCAGCCAGCTTTCAGGATTATGTAACTATTTTACAGAAGGTGAACGTGAAGGGTAATAATGTCTCATTTCTGATAGCTTGACTCTTAGTCATGTGGTGGGAACTCTTTCTTTGACAGGGCTTCATTAGCACTATATATGTGTGCATTTAGTTTGGATGTTTTGGCCAGTTATTCTTTTATTGTTTATGTGTTTCTCCATTCCATACAAACAGTTCTGTTCGTATGGATAGCACTGAAAACATCTTTATCAGATTGTAAAAATAAAATGTTGGTGCATGTAATGACTTACAAATGAACACTGTCTAGCAATATTATGCACAGGTTGGGTTTTTTTGTTTTGTTCCCCCCCCTCCAAGATATTGACCAATATAATAGACCACTGTAGCTGGAACAGTTTCCTGAATAAGCTACATCTGTGGGAAGAGAGTGTTTACAGTTTTTTAAAATTATGAGCTTTCTAAAGCTGTATTGGCTAGATTTTGTGTTGTCAGCAAGTGGAATATTGTTTCCAGTTTTCTGTCTTTTAAATACTGCTCAGGGACTTAAGTGCAGTATAACTGATGCACACAGAAAGATATAGAATTTTGTATTCTCTAGTTTGCCACACTTATGTGGAATAGAAGAATGAAACTGGGAAAGATATTTTCCTCTGAGAATGGCATGGATTATTGCCTGAATGTTTACACCTCCTAAACCTTTTTTGCAGTATATTTTCATACCGAGCTTGTTATGTAGCCAAGATGATGTTATAGAATAATATGTTAGGACAGAAAAGACCCTTACTGTTGTTTTGTTAATACAGTTTTAACACAAACCAGATTTATGTATGCTATTTTGCTCATAAAATTATAAAAGGTATTTTAGGACAAGAGGCACTATGCAATCATTCCTTGCCCACTGAGGGCATTGATGTTTACCACATAAAGACCTCATAGTTCTGCTAACAAACCATAAACCCTTATATTGCCACAGAGTTGCTCTCAGTAGATGATCTGCTTAAGGGAATAGATATATAATGTATGCGTGTAAGGAGTAAATAATGCCTCCTCCTCTTAATGTATTTAAGCTTCATAACAAAAGCCATTCTCTTACTCCATTGTCAGGAAGCGTGTAAAGATTTGTCAGAGTGTGAAAAGAAAAAAAAACACAACCCAGTTACTAATCAACAGAATCCTTCACCCATGCTAAGAAGAATTTCTTAGATACTTGAATGCATTGCATATATGTATGGAAGTGTGTGAGTGGATTTGTGTGTATATGTACAAAGTATTTCATTCCCTTAATAGTATCATAGTATCTGAATTGCATAAGAATTTCCATGCAAATAAGTTCAGTGCCTTTCCCGTACAACAGATGGTTGATACCCTGTTTTCAAAATGCTCCCTCCAAGAGCAATGCAAACATCAAGAATTCAAAGGCAAGTTTAGCTGAGTCCTGTGCAGTGAAGTATGGAGAATGGGGTCTGGTATTAGGGTTGATTTGTTCTTCCTTTATTTACCTGTTATTATATGTATGTCCTGTTGCAAAGACAATCAATATGACAACAAGGATTAAAGTATCTAAAATAGAACACAGGTACACTAAAAGTGTATTTGTACAGTCTAGGAGGAGTGATAAAAAATAATACAAAGTAGAAAGGACTGAGCGGGTACACATAGAACCCACAGTGTTAAATGTAAACCTAAGTACTGTCACACAAACAGAAAGACTTGCATTTGTATGCTTCCCAATTCCTTTAAATATTTTTCTCACATTGAGCTGAGATGGTGTAGATTAGACACTTTCGTATTAATGAAGAGGAAACAAAATAATAAACTTGGTTGTCATATACAAAAAGAGAAACAGTGGCTTGTTTTCTAGAGGAGGAGAGAATAAGTAAGCATCTTTTGTCAAGTCAGACCACACTGTGACACACAACTCAATAATTCATCATGGCTTTTACCTCTCCTCCTTTGAATGTTCCCACAAAGTGGAGTAGTAGAGAATATTATGCTTGAGGCTACTTTAAGTGAGTTCTAGGTTTCATATGAATTTATTCTAAAATTTTAGCCAGAGCAATGCACCATATACCAGCTAAGGAGTGAGGTGGTTCAAAACCAAAGTAAATGGAGCTAGCAGAACTAGATGAAAAAACTACAGGATGGAATGACAGAATGCACTGAATTAAGTTATTATGTATTTAATGCTTTATAGAGAGATTTTTTTCAGAGGTAAAGAAGCATAATCGACTAATAAGTAGGTTTTAGGTTCACAATGACAGCTTTAGTATTCTAGTAGTTAGGTAAAGTAAAAGTATCTGCAACTGAAACTGCTTGGCTTATAAATGGAGGCATTGCACTGTGCTTTTCAGCAATTAATCTTCAGCATTACTCTCCTTAATACTGAAAAGTAAATGTTACAAAAAAGAATTTGTTCTCTTCTACTTTTTATACGAAGCTTATTGATGAAGATGACTATAGATTGTTAATTTATGAGAGTTACAGTTACCTCTGTTTTTCTGCACTATACAGGTTCTTAAGTCTGTTTTTTCCCCCCATACTCAAAATGAGTTGTACAAGAACATAGCCTTACTTGTGTATTTATGACCAGTTCCCAAAGTTCCAGTGAAGAGGTTCTCTGGTCTCTGTAATGCACTGACATTTCATATTCAAGAAGTTTAAACCAGTTTGGATAGTTGTCAGTTCAGGAAAATATTCCTGTTCAGCAAAGGAAGCAAACTTCAAGGTAAGTGGAGTAACTTTAAGTGCTTAATTCAGTGCCTTGCTGAACAGGGATGAACTTAAACATTGCGCTTTCCTGATTTCTTCCCCAAATGAACCAGCAGGTCAATGTATGACCGTGTTTTTGTAATTCCACAACGTGTGGTACTGTATTTCTACTTTCTTAAGTGTTTGGCCCACATTTCTTCAATTAACATCCATATTTCTTAATTACATCTTTGCAATGTCAGCCTATTTCCTAGCTTATATTTTCTGAACGTTTTTTAAGCCTACTTTGTCCCTTGTCTTCATATATTGTAAATGCAGGTGTCTTTCCCAATTGCTGTTCTCTATTTTTCGGTTTAAGACTCCCTCAGCTGATTGCAGGCAGTCACATGAAACAAGTCTGTCAAGAAAAATCTTCTATTTTGTGTGTGTCTTCTAAATTACGAACTTGCAAAAACCCCACATCTTGAGTTTTCATAAATTTGTAAATTTTTCCCACCTCCTGTCAGAATTGGAAGAATCTCTTATCAAGGAGTTTGTATAAGTGTTACAGAGCTAATTTTAGGCTTAGATTCTTTATCTTTCATGCTACAGCACAAAATGGAATGACTACAGTTTGATTTTCATATTAAAGGATACATTTGTAGTCTTGCAATAATTATTAATTATTTGTAAAGTGACCAAACTTATGAAACAATGATTGAAAGCTATCATGCCATTATTTGTAATTAGATTTGTAATTAGAGTATTATCCTTCTCTAGATTATGAGAAAATTTCATAAAATGGAATTTTCTGCGTTAGTATTACCTACTTTGTGTAGTCTCTACATTAACCCCAACCAAAAGGGAAGGGCAAAAACAAAAGGGAAAACCACCAAATGTACGAACAAACACTATTATCTTTCTCTGCCACTTATGAACTCAGTATCTTAAATTTTCAGCAGTATTAAATATGGGATATTGACTTCAAACTGTAAGTTCAGTAAGACTTCATGAGACCTGTATATCACTGGGAATTTAAGAAGAAGGGAGGGAGTAACTGAACAGAGTTGAGTGTATGATATTACTACTCTTCGAAGTATGACATTCCTAGAAAACACATTAGATTATGTGGTAAAGTAAGTAAAGTATCCCATACTGCTGCACTCCTGATAGCAGGCAGTGGGAAAAGGAAGTTTTATGTTCCAAGCACAAACAGAAATATTGTAGCTCCTTGTACTCTTCCCATGGCCTATGTGTTTCTGTTGAACAGCTGTGCAGTGAGCAGTGTTCAGCAACTTACCAGTAGTATGCTTTCAGGCTCAGTGAATCCATTCAAAATCACAGCAGATCCAAGCCTCCCAATTTCTACAGACACAAAAATTCTGTCACAGTTGTATATTGGCTGTTTGTTAGTATTGCAGATAGGATCCTTGTCTAAATTTCCATCTTCTACAAAGCAAGTGTATATATAAGAATAGTTTTAAAGTGTTCCTGTCTTACTTAAGTATATGTTACGAATTGTGGAGTTTTGAATATAACAGCTTTTTTTCCTATTAGTGGCTATAAAATAATTTTCTTGCCTAATTTGCATTTAATGATGTGTGTATAGTTGTCCTTCAATAATAATTGTTATAACAAATTATGGTTTATTTTAATTTTTTTACTGAATTTATAATAATCTTTAAATCAAAGACCTTATTTGGAACTTAATGCAATAGAATGACTCACTAACAAGTGAAAAGCACCTTAAAAGTAAGCAAATTTTAAAGGTTGCAATGCCACCATATATTTAAAGGGCACAATAAATCAATAAACAATTGTACAATTTCTTTGAGGTGGGGCAGGCAAAAATTAATAAATTTGTAATTGCATCTGGAAGTGCCAGGTCTCCTGTTAGATTTATCATGGAGTATTTGCTACAGTAGGAGCAATCATAAAATCAATTAACTGGCCTTCTTATTTGGCATTAGTTTATGGGAATTGTTGTATTTGCTATTCAGTGCAGATTC
This sequence comes from Aramus guarauna, assembly GCA_013400195.1. Classification (NCBI taxonomy): domain Eukaryota; kingdom Metazoa; phylum Chordata; class Aves; order Gruiformes; family Aramidae; genus Aramus; species Aramus guarauna. Next base: position 73,515 of record VXBL01000834.1, on the reverse strand, counting down.
TTCAGGAAAAAGCATAATGTAACTAAGAGAGAGACTTTGATTGAAATAACATTAACCAATAGGCATGAGTAATAAAAGTTAAGATCTTCTATGATAGTAGTACAACTCAGATATTTCTGTAGTGCATTGGCTCAAATTTAGGGTCGTGTTTTTGTATCCTTGGAATAAAGTTTTTTAGGTTATTTTGAGTCTTCATATAATCAGAATGCATAGGGTGTTTTTTAAAATAAGCTGAGTATATCTTGGCTAAAGCTGCTTGCTGGGAAGTATATAGCCTATTTTAAAAAATATATAATCCAAGCTGAATTGAAGCTTGTATTTATGCACTGCAAGTAAATTTTTTCCTTTCTAGAAAAGGTTTTTGTCTTAAAAAATTAAATTGAAAATAGAGATAGGAACAATGCTTATTTTAAGAGTAAATCTAACATGTTAACAGAGCTTTAAAAAACCTTTTAAATACTTTTTAGTCAAATCTGTGGACAAACACAACCTTCAGGCTTTTTTTATATTCAAAGAATACATATATTTAAATACTTTAGATAATTACAGCATTCTGAGAAAGACATACTGAATAATAAGATGCTTTTGTTCTTAGTACCATGATTCGTTGTGCAAGGCATTGTAATACTATTACATTAGCTCAAGTTCTCATTTTGTGTTTTCATTGATGTGTGTTAATTGCTTAAGACAAGTAATTGAAATTATTCTAAAAATCATGTAAGATTAAATCAATAATGAAGGACATCACGACTTCTATTTTTCACTTCAGACAGTTGAAAACTAAGCTATTCTTTAATTAGGTTTTAGTTCCTTAACCCTTTTGGGCTTGTTTGTGTTCTGAAAATCATTGTCTCCACATAGGTGTTTACATGTATAAATTCACTGGTCTGTTCTAGTGCAAAACAGGACATTCTGGAACAGTGGATATGTTATTGAATTTCAAGCAGTTTTTGCTGCCCAAATGGCTCTGTTGAAAATGAAGAGAGCTTAGATTAGCACTTGTTGGAGGTTGCTTCATTGTCAAAGCCAGAAACCTAATGCTAGTATGAATTGTCACCTGACAGTATATGCATTATGAGAAAAGACACTGTTGTAACCAAAATATTTGAGTAGAATCATTTTAGAAGGATTAAAAAGTCATCCAAAGTTTTAAATTTTTTTGTTGTAATTTTCAAAGAAAAATACATGCCAGTCTTTTGATACTTCCAGCTTCTGTGTTTTCTTCTAATTTTGACTCTCTAGTTTGTAGCACCTTTTGAAGAATTGAGCACATGCCTTCTGCATAATTAAATCTCTTACTTGAATGCTGATTCTGCCTTTCTTAATGTCAGAAGTCATTGTGCCTCATTTTGAAATGCATGACAATTAAGTTTGTGCTTTTTATTTTATCAGTATAACCTTCTCTGTGCCTCTTCCTGCCTGTGTTATTTGTGCATATGAATATGAGAGTGGGAGGAGAGGATAGTAGACTATGTGAGTGGGTCTCTGCATTTCACTCATGGTGTGCTTGGCATGAGCACCTCAACTCAGCATTTCTTATGAAGCTGGAGACCTAAAAGACTAGGTGATATGCTATTTATCCTCCAATAAGCTGTCCTGTAAGCAAAACCCTGTAGCCTCTCAATACCTAACAGAGAATACTGAAAGCGTATCAGGGACTGTGAAACAAGAAAGAATTTGAGAAATTTAAAGTATTTTGAATTTTATTTTCAGATTCAGAAGCTAATCATATGGGAGAAGGTGTTTGGCTATAAACCAAACAATAATGTACAAATCATGCCAGTTGTATATACATTTATTTTGCCAGCAAATTCATTAAATGCTGCTTATTCCTCATAGGACATGAAGATGCATCCAGGAAACATATTAGTAGCTACATTACACACATTCGAATACTAAATAAAGCGTACAGTGTTCTGTTCTCTTTTCTAATTTCAGTTAGATGTAAAGAGATTCAGATATACCAATTTGATCATTCATTTGGCTATGCTTATTCACTTCGAAGTAATGAAAATTAATGTTGCTTACTTGTAAATAATAGGTCTGGAGATTTTTTTAGCATCTTCAAATGTGATACGGAAAAGTAATCTGCCTTTTGCCCAAATCATATCCTGAAGGCCTACCAAAATTAAGTAAAATCATAATGAAGAGCAAGTGAATAGAGACTTTCAATGTCTTTTTTCACTGTAATTACTTATTTCTTTTTTCATAATTGGATCAAATATATTTGTTAAATATAAAAATGGAAGTATGAATAAGAATCTGGAAACCAAATACTTAAAAGTCAAGAAGCCCTTAATATCATACATAAATTTCTGCCTTAATCAATTTGCTTGTGCTTTTCCTCTAATTAATGTATTTTGTTTGTGAAATGAGTATTGTCCAAGTTCTGTGCATCTTAGTCATATGCCAGCTTCTTTTAAACAGTGCGTGAATAAAGCATCTATTTTGTCTTTCATAGTATAATATCTAAAGCTGCATATGCAAATTTAAATATATAAATTAAAATGTGACACAAACTTAATGAAACTTTTCCCTTCTGAAATATGAAATGGACAATTTTTGCTGTTTCAGTCATAACATTACATTAGTTGTAGAAAACTTTCATGTTTGCTTTATTGCCAAGTCTTTTTTGAAGTGAATGAAAGAGATAAAGAATCCAGCTGAGATGCTGTCATTAACAGATCTTCTACATAAAATGCTCTATGGAAATTTAAGCATGAAGTCCTCTTTTCCAACCATTTCTGACTTAGAGAATTGCCAGAACCCAAACTGTAAGATAGATTACCTGTAGTTACATTTCAGATCTGTACAAATCTGAGGCCTTTTCCAGAAATGAGATGCTAAAGAGCTGTGGCTTTGAGCTGAACTCAAGTATAAGGGTTTCAGGTTGACAGATTTAGATATCCCAAACTTGTAAAAACAACTCAGCTTCCTCAGATTGCCTTAGTTTTGTTGTCATCTTTCAAGTCTTACTGACATGTACCAACACTGAATGTTCTAATCATCTGATGAACTGAATTTGCCAAGGATAACTTCAGGTTTTGCTTTAATTATATTTGTTTGATGTTGTAAAATTATTTTTCAGTTTTAGACTAAAATGGAAAATTTCCATGGAAAACTGAAAGTTTGGACATTCCAAATAATTAGTTAGGACAGACTGTAATTTGAAGCTGAGCTGTAAGCAGACACAATTCATTTCTACTTTACCGGTGGCACTTTTTTAGCTCCATATCTAGTTTTTATCCAATAACTGTAAAGGTTAGTCAAATGGCTGTGCAGCTTACTGTGTGGGATTTTTATTATCCCATTTCTCCAGCCAGTAATACGTGGTGCAAACTTTGTCCTGATAGTGTATGGGGTTTCATGTTCCACAGCCTGTTTTGTACTGCAGAGCAAGTTAAAAGTTAATTTTTTTGGGGATAAAACTTTTGTTTTCTAATTCAGTAATTATGTATTTCTCCACTTACGCTGGGTGATACTGAAGTTGAAGAGAAAAGTAACTTGATGTACTTCAAAAGCCACTTCATAACTCAGAAGAATTATCTAGGAACAGTACTACATTAGCACATTATGCCAGTGACAAATTTCTGCATCAGAACACTGGTTCATGTTCTCCTTGAGCTCCTTTGATTGACCTAGCATTCAGCTTGCACTGAACAAGTTTGACAGGAACCCGAGAATGTTGGTATGTGTTGTAATAAACAGTGGGACACAAAAAAGCTCAAGTGTGTTGGCACACATGATGATGAGCTAAACATGAGTGTTGTTCACTAAGAAGTCTCTTTGTCTTTTGGAAAGTAAGTCTTGGCCAGTGAACATTAGGTCTGTGTACACATACTGAATTCATTTGTCTTTAGACTGTGGTATTTCATTCATAATTAAATGTTTAAAGCAAAGTTCCAGAGAGGTTCTTGAATGCATCATCCTTCAGCTGTGCCCTGAAACAAGTTGTTGATGTAAGGATGACATAGTCTTCTCCCTTTATTTGGTAGCACAATTCAATTCAATTCAATTCAATGCAGTTCAATTCAATGCAGTTCAGTTCAGTTCACATCAAATGCTTTAAGAACAAACTTACTATACTATCTGCATTTGCTTCTACAAACTAGCATAGAAATTTATGGCTGTTGGTATTATGGTGCTTACAAATTCTGCAGTAAAAATGAAATTTGCAATAAAAATTGTAATGTACAGCACATTTATATCCTGAATAGCCCCGTATTTGCAGTCACACTTCCAAACCCACCTCAGAATAAATTTGATGAATCTGTCTTCTAACAGAAGTCTGCTGTATGACTGCAGAAGAACATGAAAGAGAAGTTAATGTCTAAGGCTGTGAAAACTAATCTGGCTATCATTTCTAAAATTTTCAACACTATTCTTCTTGTCCCTTGAATTTAATGACATACCAGTATAAGAGATAGTTGAGAAAAACAGTCAGGTTAATGAATATAGGCCTTTTACTGGGCCTTTCAAATATGACTCACTATTGTGTATAGTGGTTCTGCAGTCGTGTAATTGTTTGTGGAAAGTGTCAGTCTTCACTAGATCATGCAAAACTCCCTAGATCATAGAAAAGATATTAAAATTACTTAAAGAAACAGAAATCATTACTATGCATAACTTTTGAACTAATCATGATGGGGACAAATTTTAATGTTTAGCAACTGTTCTTATAAGAAATGCTAATACTTCTTCATGAAATAAATGCACTTTTACAAAATTGCCAAAATTATATTCTCCAGAGCCTTGCTGAGCTGAGGAATGGAAGTCATACGGATACATTTATATTGTTACATGCTTCAAGAGTATTTTTCAGTTGCATAGGAAATGTTGCTGGACTTTGTTGCTTTGAACAAAAGTACATTTGCCTTGCAGTGGTTGCTATGTAAATTCTTATGGTTGAACAATAAACCACACAAATGAGTAATTTGTGTTTATACTTTTTTTTTTACATATTGGAAAAATTTGGGTCAAATTAAGTGATCTTCCATGAATTTAACATCTCACAACTGCTTTCTAAAGTGTACCTTGCAGATTTCCCATTTTCTAAATTCTTACTGTGAATTTCTTTTCATTTCACTGAATAAGCTTGTAATATCTAAAGAAACATATGAAGAAGAAATCATATACGCTGTAGAGTGTCAACATCACATTAAATGCCTAATATCTGTTATTTCAGTTAAAATTCTGTTGACACTAAACTCCTGCTTTCGTCTTCCCTTGATCTTTCTAAAACACCATGTTATAGCAGACTTCTCTGTTTGAGCTGTCTTCAACATTCAGCCAATATGTCTTCGTATCATTTAAAGTAGTGTTCTCCAAAGGAATGTGAATTGATTATGGCTAAACGTTGTATTACAAGTAGTTCAGGATATTTTAGCACTGAGAATCTGTGTGGTTTAACCCCCTCTGGGGTTTTTTTGTAGTTCAAGTGCATTTTCACAAGCTACAATACCACAGAAGAAGAAATTAATGTTCTGCATGTCTAACTCTGTGATCTTCCTTTACGCTGTAGTGCTTGCGTGAGAAGATTGTGACTCAGTTATGATGCCTGTGTTTTATAATAGGTGAAGTACTTACTAGGAGAGTACTGTGTTTATTTGAAAGTGTACACCTACCAAAAGTTATTCTGACATACTTATTTGATTGCAGTCAAGCAAAATTAGCAATGTTGGATCAGTGCAATTCATATTATGGGTGGGATTGTAATTGACAGCATTCTTCTTGCTCACACAAAGCAACATTCTTCATAGAATATTGTTCTTTACTTATTTGTGGACAAAAAAGTTACTGAAGTTCTTTAGTGAAGTTATTTCCATTTCAAAAGTACAGTTTGGTTTTCTAAAAGTGAATGGAAATCTGTGATTCTTTTACAGTGTTTTGTAATCACAAAATTATAAATGGCATTTCCACAGATTAAACTGATAGTTTAAAATATTGTGGAGTTCAAAAAATATAGTTGGTTGAATTATAATAAAAAGATAATGGACTCAACGTTGGCAATCTTTCCACATGTATGGTGGAAAAATATGTGCCTGACCTGTTCACCTAGGTATGAAGAACCGTCATGTTTGTGAACAATTTTCTTCTTATGAAAGCATTTTATAAGTAGTGCAGATGTTACTGGGTTTTACTCATATTTTTCCTAATTATTTCCCAAGGTCATGATTTCTCAGGCTTTATAAAAGAGTCATTCAATCACCAATGTGTATTTAACTCATTTTGTGCTTAAAAAAATTTAGAGGTAGTTTTAACTTGTTGTACAGCAGTGTGTTTCCCTTGTGGTTTGAGTCTCTTCTTTAACTCAGTAGTCTCATGGCACTCAATTTGTATAGAAACGTGGGTGAGGGAGAAGCATGTTTGAGTATTAAAGGTTAGTTTATCAGACCTGTGCTTTAATGATGTGAGTCAAGAGAATTTTTATAAATGTCTGTTATTGAATAGTTCCAGATTGGCAGCACAATACTGTAAATTCCTACCATTACATATTTCTTCTAATTTGCTCACCATTTCTGGTAAAATGGACTGTCTGCAACATGGTACTTAGGGCTTAATATGTAATACTAGTATACTGACTCATATGTACATTCCATTTTATCTAATAATCTATGCTTTGTTATTGAACACAAATGGAAATTTAAATGCTCATTTTAGGAGCATTGTATTGTCTTCTCATATTTTGCCTAGTGATTCTGATTTCATGTTTATTTAGATTACAGCAACCAATTCAACTGGGTTAGCTCATAGAGCATTTCTGTTACACCTAAAATAAAACTAACTTTAAGAGGGTGCATTTGCTTTTTCCATGCTACCTGCTTTTCTGCAATGTGAATTCTACATGCCCTGAGATGGTTAAAATAGAGACATCCTCAGACTTTAGGATTTGAGAGCTTGTTGAACATTGTGACAGCTAAATATAATTGTCCTTTTGGGTTACAGGTGCCTCTGTGTGGTCTCTTATTAATCAAAATGCAGCAAGAGTGCTATTTTGGAAGATGTTTTAAGTTGTCAGCACAGCACTTTTGAAAAGTTGTGAAAATAATTCTGTAAGAAGTTAGACTTTCTCTTAATTATTGGGGGGGGAATATGTGAAGAGACAGCAATACTCAATGTAGTGATGGTATTTATAATTTAAGAGTATGTAGCAGTGCAGATTGTGTTTGTGGCTTTTAGGTAAGTTGCAAGATGGGTTCCATAGTAAAATTCAAAGCAATTTTTTTTTCTTTTTTTTTCTTTTTTTTTACCATCTTATATCAGTGTGTTCTATTTGCGCCTTTCATGTTTTTTCTTACCATGTCAGATACTTGAAAAAAAAGAACAACTGGCATGCTTTGTTACTTTCTTATAGAACAGGACAGTGATTCTGAGAAACAGCACAAACTTTTGCACTTGCATTGTTTGGATTGTATTTGTTTAAAGTGTAACAGTAACAAATTACTATATATTAGCAGGATGAATGGCAAAATAGGTTGAAAATTTTTTAGTCTTGTTTCAGCTGTTCATGGTTTTACTTCAAGTCAAAGGTGGTTGTTAGCTGCATTTATTTATTTTTTTTTCTAAGAAATATTTTAAAACATATTGTAGTCCACCAATAATATTGTGGTAACCTTCTTATTCCAGTAAATGCTTCAAGATAA
>VXBL01000834.1:32125-65822 GCA_013400195.1 Aramus guarauna | reverse complement strand
GGGGGGATCAGATTTTAAAATACCGACTCAGTTTGTCAGTATACTTCAAAACTGGAAAGTAGCTTTTAACGTAATTTAAACTTTTCAGGCTTTCTTGTTAGAAAGCATTTTTTCTTCAAATGTCAATACAATTTATGTTAGATCATTAAATGAGCTCTTACCTTCTGGTTTACTGTACCTCCTGCAAAAATATTAAATCATCCATCTATATTGGTACAGTAAACACAATTAAGAACTCCTAAAAGCATACTTTGGGTTCAACATGGAGCAAGTGGATTCCTCTCTTGTTTCCATGAAAAAGAGAATATATCTTAACTGAGCCTTCAATATGTGATACACAACAGATATCTCTCTCTCTTCCTTGCCAGAATAATTTGAAGATTTGGAAAAAAGTGAGTAGAAAGGACAGTATTCCATCACTGGATTCCAGTGGAGAAATTATGGGATATAGAGACAATGTGTGTTGTACAGATAGATTTTATTTTGTAATTATTTTTACTAAGTCTGTCTATTTTGTGTGTTTCAAGTATGAATGACAGAAGGATTTACAATATGGGCAGAAGAAATGCTGTCACATGCAGAGTTTTAAGGAGTAGTGGTAATGAGTGACCACAAGTCAAGAAGGTTTTAGTAACAGTGCTTATTGAATTGATTGAAAATATGTAAGGGCCTATGTAAGAATATAATCCATTGTAACATGGTTAATGATACTTTAAAAATATAATTTCATTTCTGTGTTAAAAAAATTGTCATAGCATGTGAATGAGATTGCAAGCTTACTCACACTTATTAATTATACTAAATTTTTAGTTTTAATTAGAGTAGCTCTTTTGAGACTAAACCTTTTACCATTAAGCCGTTTGAAACCTATGAGATAAAAAGGAAGAGTTCTTTCAGAATATTATTTACATGATTTTAATTAATGATTATAATCTCCATGGTCATTTTTGAAAAAGAGCATTTAATCCCTTAACCAGTTTTCATAATTTGCATTTTGCAAAAACATGTAAGCCCTGCAGGCTTATTATCTCTGATTTTTTTCAGACCAAACTTACTTTTAGAGAATTTTATTTTGTTCCTGCTCCAAGTCCCATTTCCTATCATAACACCTGTTTCTCATGCAGGGTGAACTGATTGGTAGAAAAGAAAAGTTTGCTTCCTTTGCCAAGACAGAACATAGCCCTTGGCAAGGTTACCTTTGAAAACAGTTTTTCATGCAGAGACTGTGTACAAGCACTATTGCTGTTGCCAAGATCCTCTGACTAATGAAGGGTCGGAGCAATAATGTATTCTTTCTCGTTGCTGGTGGAACGTATATGTAGCATTTCTTCCGAGAAAAGGCACTCTAGAATTTCACACAGAAGCTAAAAGTTTAACCTTCTAGGAGGAAGGTTGGAGTTGGTTTTTATTGATAACATAGAAGAAAGCAACTATATAGGAATATGAAAGATAAATTCTACGGCAAGCTGAAACTCTTAAAAACAATGTGTTTTCAAATGGTTTTTAACAAAAATCAGTTTGAAAAAGTTCATGTTTACAAAGTTACTTTTTTGAATCTCAGAGCAGGCTTATGCTTAGTGTTCCATATTGATGATTTGGGGAACCAATTCCTAACTAGGAAGGATTAGCATATAGACTGAATTTAAAGGTCAGAACTTCAGGAGCTCACTTACAGATTCACACACCCCCCCCAGTTAATGGAAAAATGTATAGCAAAAAAGATTGAATATTCCTCTTAGAAGCAATTGTGTTTAGAAACCCTGGCTATTAAAATTCCATTTTTTCCAATGTGTGCAGCAAATAATCTTTTCTGTGCATGGAATGAATACTCAGGTATCTTCAACTCATATTTTTAAATAAAAGCTTCCAGTAAAACTTATTTAAAATGGATAGGCTGTAATTATTAAGAAGCCAGGAATTTCTAAAGTAAAATTTTAATTAAAATATTACTGTCTTACATCTATAGAAATATAGAATAAGTATATATTCTAGAAACAAATGAGCAAATGAAGATAAGATGAGGGAAGTTACTTCAGGTAACCAAATTAGTAGCTACTCTGTGGATGTTCTCAGATAGTTAGTAAAAGATCTTAACTCTCAGAAAGTTCCTAGTGAACTTCTTGCATATTACAATTCTTAAGAAACCATAGTAGCCCATTCACATGGAGCACTCTTCAAGATGAGGGTCTTAGTTAACTGAGCAGAAGTACTCAGTGATTAGAATTGGCTGCGTATTAACAGCAAGTGAATTCTCCTTTTCTATCTGTCTTTTCAGACATTGTTAATATCTAGGAAAAACTTCTGTGTATTATGTCTGAGATTACACTTAACTTGTTAGAAGAGACATTATCTTCTTTTTCTTTTTTTTTTCTTTTTTTGTAACATTATTATACAGCAGAAAAAAGATAATCTTTTTGTTGTTGTTGTCCCAAGTATATGTTTCTCTGCTTCAGCTTGTTATAACTTATTTTGATTGTAATAGTAATCCCAATAATTTATTTTCATTGCAAATACATTTTTTAAGTAATCAAAGCATCTCTGTCATGTATCTTAGCCTTAAATAATTATTGTGCTTTGAAATTTACTCTTAAAATAGGTTCTTGTAAGGAATCTTTGGGTTTGTTTGGTGGTTGTTTTTTTAAATTGATATTTCTCTTCGTAAGTAAACATCAGCACTGAATATGTAAACTGAGGAGTTCCTATGAGATATAATTTTGATACTGCACCTCATCAAGTCATTACAGATACTGTAATTTTTACTTTCAGATACAGATTCACTTGCACTCTTTGAATCGTTACACAGAGGCAGCATAATGGACAGACAAGTTAAATTTTTTGCCTTCTTTTAAATTGGCAATGTAGTGAAAATGTAAACATGCCATCATACCCAGCTTACATGCATAGACACACAGTGGAATTAACTGAAAACAAGGAGTTAACATCTTTGAGCAATGGTAACCACCACTCAATATGCTCAAGGGAATACTCTTTAAGAGATGTTGTTAGGGGACAAAAAGACATGCTAAAGGAGACAGCAATAGCCTTCCTTACCAGGGCAAGCCTGTGGTTGCAATTCTGTTGAAATCAATGGTATATGTCATAAGAAATCTGAAAGAGGTCAACTCTTTAAATTCTCCAATAATCCAGTGTTTTTTAACTTGAGTGCTGCCTTTTCTATTACATCTGAACAGGCCCTTCTATAAGGGAAATTTGAAATGCCCTGCATTGTTCTGTTAGCATTATTGGAGACCACAAAGATCTCATTGAGTGGTATTCATACATCTATCCTATTAATCTGTCTGTCCTGGAAAAGGTAATATCTCAGTACCTCAAATGTAGTTAGCCAATAGGGAGAAAGTCCTCCAGAGAGAAATTCAGAGCTCAAAGGTACCTTGAATAGTCAGTCTGTCTCCCTTACCTCTTACTGATTATAGAGACCAGGAAGCTTGGCCTTGTTGAAGTTAATCTTTGTGAGTATCCCTCATGATACTTACATTCTTGCAGGATGAATATTCAAAAAGCATTTTTTAACTAAACACCTTAAGGTGCATATGTCAGATTCATAAAATTTCTTACAAACTCATTTTATGTAACTTGTAATTTTGTAGAAGATGTAGTAAAATTTGCCCATGTAATACAAATTGAACCCATGTTTTTAGATGCAAAGTGAATGCAACCCTTATTAAGAAGCTGCGGGATGCTGTTTTTCTTTCTTCATGCTTGTCATTTGTTCTTTCAAAACAAAGAATGTCCCTTGTTCTGATTAAATAAACTGTTTAATAACAGTGTCATGGATTGGCTGTTATATTTAATACTTCACTGAACCATGTGCCAGTGGTTTGACACTGTCTTTTCTATGTTAACCTGACATGTACATACTACAGAGGTAAGTGTGTCTAAAATAATTTTGAAGCTTCCTTTGTGTGCTAGTAGTGATCTTTGTGATTAAAATGACTTGGGTCTTGACTAGCAGGATAATTAGCTCCTTCTTTCAGGTTTTTTCAGATAGAATTTGGTATATAATTTCCAAATCAGCACATTTCCTTGCTTCATCATCAGTGGTGCAGCAGACATTAAGTGCTTGCTTACAATTAGCCATATATATTCTGTTATGTGTATTAAAAAAAATGTACTGTAGAATCTTGAGCCTAATATCAGTATCTTGACTTCAGATTTTAACTGGATGTTTACTCTTGGGGCATGAGGCTGAAGTGAACAACACCATAGGAATAACACTATTCCTTGAGCAAAGTTAATTAATCATTCCCCAGATTTCTTAAGTCACTTCTAATTGTTGTGTAAATTGGACCCATTGCTGTTGTTGTGTGATAAACAACGTATCACCTGTTACTGTGTAATATATGAGATATCACACACTTGATAATTCAGAAACCTTAATGTAATAACCAGTAAAATCTCTGCATTTTCACGAACAAGTAGCAGTATGAGTTAATTACATTGTTCTAGACATTGAATTAGATACTGAATTTTGCTTTATATTTTCAGTAAGTTTTCTCATACTGGTTCCTTATTTCACACTTTAAAATGCAGAAGCAGCATCTGTAGCACATTTCCTGCAAGCTTGCTCACCATAATACGTTTGATAACCAAAGCAGCCAGTTAAACTGAGGTTTGCAATGGCAAGGTCACTGTTCTGAATTTAATGCAGAATTACAGAAAAGTCTATGCAGCAGGGATCTGTGGGGAACACCTGGTTCTGAAAGCTGGTCCTTAGTTAGGTTATCAAGGACGCTGTCAAGCCAAGTCTTGATTATTTCCACTGGGAGAGATCCCACCACTTTTGGAGAACCTACTCCAATGTTTAAGCGTTCTGAAAGTTGTCTTAGTGTCTTCCCAGTGGAAGAATGAAAAAAATACGGAGGACGGAAATGATGAGTTTTATCTCATTCCCCACCCTTCCCCTACTCATGCCCCTGCCAAAAGATAAGTCAAGTCCTAACTTATAAAACTCTTAATAATTAGCTAAAAGACATTCCAGAGGAAGCAGGTTGTTTTAATATTTCATTTGACTTTGATTAAAATTGCAGTCAAGGACTGGAGCTTGTGTGTTGGTTTAGTCCTTTATATCAGCAATGACAAGTTCAATCATATTTTCAGTCATCTTTTAATTGTTAGTAATTCATCAAAGAAAAATCACTACTCTGAACTTTGAACAGCAGTTCTTCAGGGAATTTGCTGAGATGTTCCCAATTTCAAACAGTATTGAACACCTCTTGTTGAAAAAGTATTTACGAGATCTTTTCTATTTTGTTTACAGGGCAGCCAAAAATACTAATCAATTTTGAAAAATGTAGGTCATAAACCCAATTTTTTTTACACTTCACATTATTCAAATACAATTTCTTATTGCTAAAACATACAATACAAATACAAATTTTCTTTGAAAAATTAAAGTAGGTTTTTTATATTTAAAAGCATCCATAAAGACCAAGTCTAACTTCATACGTTATTTTTTTACTGATGAAAGTCTAATTCTGTGTTTTTTCTAGAAAGAACTAGTGTTTTAAGATTCAGTCTTTTAAACTTATATCATTCAGAGGGATTGTGACACCAATAAACTAATATTGAAGCTGATTTGACCAGAACTTTGTACGCTTGCTTATATTGTATGTAACATTTTCAATTTGTAAATTATACTTTTAGAGTGAAAATCCATTTATTTCTTCTGTATGTTAATCTTCATAGATATTTCTTTTCCAAATTAAGTGATACCAATACATTTTTGGTTGGTTTTAAACTTCACTTAATGAAATAAAAATACATTTTTAGAGTTGGAAGAGAAATGCTACTAAGGCAGGTAGTATTCAGTAACTCATTTACTTAGTTCTTGAGCGCTTTGGTGTTAGAAACCGTATACTTTTACATGGTAGTCACAAGTGGAATATCAGCCACAGCTCAAGTATTTGTAAAATAGGCTTTATGCTTAGAACAATTTAACATTGCTTTTGAAATTTTTTTTATTTTTAATAGAAAATTGCTTCTTAAGAAGTAGTGTTTTCATAAATTGCCAGTCTTTGTATTCAGTAGTTTATTTCCTAAACTAAACTGTAATAAAATTTCAGTAAGGTGGGCATTGGCTCATTTTATAAGCTTGTCTGTAAATAATCATCATGTGTAGAAGCCCTTGATCTGAAGGTTTATTTATACTGTTCTAGCTTACTGCTTCATAAGACCTCTCTCCATAATGTTTTCTGAGGATTCTTGTTGAGAAGCTACTTTTATTACTGTTCAGATCCCTACTATGCTCCCACATTTTGACATAATCTTTTTAAGATTTTTTCCACAAGATAACTGAACAAGGTGTGACAAATCAAGTCCAATTTATGATGCTGCTTCTAAAACAAAGTATGGACTAATCTGGAAGCTTCTTCTGACCTCCTAATCTTGAGAGAAAATCTCTGGCATTCATGTTAAAATTTTCTGGAAACTCTGCATGTCCTTTTTAAAGCTTGTTGATCCCTTGTCTTCATAGGGTGGTGTTAGAAGATTTTGTGACATAAAATGGCTCACTACCACAATGTTTCAACAAATTTTTCATACTTTAGCATCACAACACTATGCTGGTCTCGGTCAGCCAACTACTGTTGTACTCCTGCATTCAAACAAATACAACATATTCTAATGCACTCTTCAAAGCACCACTGATGTACCTTATTGTGTTGCTTTCTCAAATAAAACCTGTTGAGAACAGCCCACTCATCACTGCTTTCTCCCTGCAGCTATTTTTAGCTTGGATTTATGTATTGTTGAAGAAAAGCTGAAGTGCAAAATGTGGTTATAGCTATATGAGGGCAAGAGAATAAATACTTTTCAGACAATTTATTAGAAGAAGAATGCAGGGAAGTTTGAGTTCATTCCTTAGCAGGAAATGTGAGCAAATAATGGATAATTCAGAGAAAACTGAAATACTTAGTGTATTTTTACAAGAAGTGGCTGGCTTTGATGTCCTGCCAGAGCATACTTTTTTCAGCTTAGCCTGTGTCTTGGATTGTTTTCTTGAATGGAGAAGCAAGCTTAGGGACAGTCTCAGGACAAACTCCAGTAGCTTCAGTAATTGATCAGAAGAGAGCAGTTGAGGCCAGTGGGCAGCAGCAGCTTGGGATCTGCAGCTGTAGTGTATGAGCAGGCAAAAATAAGTGTGAAATTAATACAAGTACAGGATATTTTGCACTGGATAGGCCAGTTATAAGGGAATAAACGGCAGGATAAAATAGGTTTGGGAGTAGTAAACACTTGGGTGATCTGACTTCAGGACTATTAAGCTGTGACCTGATGTAGAGACTTACTCTAAAGGCAAGGGGTTGGAAAGATTGAGGAATTCAGGTTAATGCTAAGACCGTTTTACTGTGATGAGGTCTGTGCTAAAAAGACTAGGTGATATGAACCTGGGAGTCACTTAGTTGAGGTGTACACAGTTGTGTCTCTGCCTTAACTGCAACTAGGCATTTTGCACTGCATGAAAACCTTGCCTACCTGTCATTTTTAACTTGTGATGTGGGATAGTGCTAAAATAATGTACGTACTCATTCAGTATGTTCTCCTGTGGTACATAAAAGAAAAGATTAGTGCAGTTTGAATTTCTATTGTAAGAAAAAGAAAGGCCTGCTTACAATGTTTTCTCTGCCATTTTATACCTTGCTGTATTATTCGCCTTAGTCTGCGTCACATTTTTCTGCTCAATTCTCTGATCCTTTCTCTTCTCCTTCCTAAACCTTATGCTACAGCAACTTCAGTGGTTTAAAAAAAACAAAAACAAACCACTGGGATGCTTCTACATGTCTTACAATTTTTGCAGCATAACACAGTGAATGTGGAAGTGACGGAGGGCAAAGCACTGATATCTCTTCAGAAGCAGTATGTTTTATACCCTGTGACATCTTCCAGATTATAACAGTGATCACTGTTCAGAGGTTTTCAGAGCCATATGCGTGTAGACTGTCACAGAGCCATAGAAAACGAGACTTGAAATTCATTTCTGGTTGGAAGTACCCTGATGTATCTGTTGCGTTCTTAAAAATTCCCTTCCTGGAGATTTCACCTTATTCCTACACAATCTATTGTTGTGTCTTGTTTTCTCACCTGGGGAAAGTGTTATATGTTAACATCTAAACTGAATTTTTCTTATTGCAGCTCAAGACTACCTCACCATTGATCAAAGGCAGAGAATACATCCTGTTCCTGTTTGCAGGGCTTGGAGTGGATGAGTGTCTTCAAGTCACCTCTTCCCAAAAAATTCCAGTTTCAGTCTTTGCAGATCATGATTTCTAGGCTTTTGATCACTCTTCCTGCTTTTCTCTTGTCTCTGGAGCAGTTGGTCCACAACTGCCGTTGTTCAGGTTATACAATTTTATATGATGATCCCCTATTTTATAACAACATCCTAGTATTCATTCATCTTCAGTTTATTACAAATGACAGTTCACAGATTTTTTTTCTGAAGTTATTCCTTACTCTGGTTTTGCTCTGTTGATTATTCTATAGTGGATGTAAGAATAATTATGGAAGATATGTAGAATTGACTATGCCTAACCAGAGGACTTCTCACATATCTCCATTGAATTTCATCATGTCTTCTAATAATGTCTATAACTGCTTGCTATCATCCTGAATTCTAATTCAGGCATCCAAACTGCTTTTTGATTTAAAGAGCATACATTATAGTCCATCATCTAGGTCAGTGTGAGGCTTTGTTGTTGCTGTAACTGAGTTAGCCATCTGGTCATAGGAGATTTCTTTAGTGAAGTCTGAAGTAAAAAGGGCATTTAATTCTGGTCTTTTGGCATCACGTGTTGACAGATTTCCTTAGCAGTTGAATGATCTAGCAATCCTTTCCTAGGTCTTTGTGTGAGTACTGCGCACTTATGGCATAACTTGTGTTGTTCTTTATTCCCTGCTAGTTTTGTTTCAGTTTGTGCCTAGTCCTTTCTGAGTTTGCCCCTAAATTGTCAGTCCATTATGCTTGCTCAATTGATACAGTATTTCAATTTAATCACTTCTGAGTTCAAGGTCGTTGAAGAGTTATGATTTGTCTACAAGGGCTTTTTCTTGCTATTCTTACTCATTCTGATAAATGATGCTTGTTTTACCAGTAGTTTTGTTTCCCTAATGACAAGAAGGAAAGAAAGGGGAAGGGAAAGGGAAAGGGAAAGTGAAGGGGAAAGGGGAAAGGGAGTCAAGACCAGTTAGTTCAAGACTTGGAATACTTGGAATATAACCACTTCCTAGTGACTTTCATTTGACCTCTTATTTCATAATAATTTTCATTATGTTGTATTCACCTTTACATTCTCAGCCCTCTAGTTAAACTGTGTGCTAAAAAGTCTCAGTTCTAGATGCCTCCTTTGTCAAAAATAGTGACAAACATATTACAAAACATTTGGGAATTGTCTGTTCTCTTCTGCAGTTGGCTGAAGTCTCAGGTCTCCTAATCCAGTTCATCCTTTTCATAAAAAGCCGTATTTGTGATATTGCTCTCTAGAAGGTTCTTCCCATGAAAATGCAAAGTCCTCTCCAGTACAAGAAAGACATTGAGCTGTTGGAGTGAGTCCAGAGGAGGGCCATGAAGATGATCAAAGGGCTGGAGCACCTCTCCTATGAGGACAGGCTGAGAGAGATGGGGTTGTTCAGCCTGGAGAAGAGAAGGCTCCAGGGAGACCTAATTGCAGCCTTGCAGTACCTAAAGGGGCATATTGGAAAGCTGGAGAGGGACTGTTTATTGGGGAGTGTAGTGATAGGACAAGGGGTAATGGGTTTAAGCTGAAGGTAGGTAGATTTAGATTAGATGTTAGGAAGAAATGCTTTACTGTGAGGGTGGTGAGGCACTGGAACAGGCTGCCCAGAGAGGTTGTGGATGCCCCCTCCCTGGAAGTGTTTAAGGCCAGGTTGGATGGGGCTTTGGGCAACCTGGTCTAGTGGAGGGTGTCCCTGCCCATGGCAGGGGGGTTGGAACTAGATGGTCTTTGAGATCCCTTCCAACCCAAACCATTCTATGATTCTGTGATCCTGTGAGTCTATGATTCTGTACTTCATAAAGTTTCAACTGAATAGTCTTCATTATAGGTGGTGTTACTTTTTTTCTGTTTCCAGTAACATTGGAATTTGTAAATTACTTACTATCTTAAAAGCTCAAAACATTTTATTCACGGGGAAAAAAGCATGTATGTCCACTGCCATGACTTTTTATATGCTTTTAAACCCATTTGAGATACAGCATAATACTATAACTTACTACATAAATATTTGTAATCTTTGCTCTCATGTTCTTTATAACCAGTGAAACATCAGTAATTAATAGCCTATCTTAGTATGATGATTAACCTTAAGTAACTAAGAATGTGGCATCTTACATAAGTTAGCAGAGAGTTGTTGATGAGGCTGGTCTTGTTAATAGATTCTATATTAAATACTAATTAAGTAACTGCATGAGATGGGCCTAATATTGTGAAAATACTGCTAGGAAGCTCCTTTTGATTCTAGCATTAGTGAAGTGTAATAATCTTACATTTCCATAAGAAAGGCGTTATTCACCTTTAACATAATTTATGTGTTAATGCATTTTCTTTTTCATGTAGGAGTAAATACAATAATTATCTTCTAAATAACAAAAGTCTTTTTTTCAGTTAGAGAATGTAGATAATTTTTTTCCCTGCAGATGATTTCATAGTAAAATTTCTATGTGCATTTCTAGATCTAACATAGTGCACTCAGTGATTCTTTTGTTGGGGTTTTATGTAGTGGCAGAACTTAAATTCTTATAACACATAATTTGTATTTAATTTCTTTGAGAATAAACTTCATCAGATCTTTATGAAACAATGTCCTGGAGTAAAATGCTGTTTGGGTTTTAAATTTAACTAATTTTTAACTATGTAGAAGAATATCCCACCTGAATCTTACAATAAATTTTTTAATGTCCTTAGTTACAGGAAAATTTTTGTCATATATATCCAGATACAAAGCGGTTGTTCTTAAGTGGAAATTGTTAATTATTGAAGGGTTTCTGCCATTACATAAATACAGGATTGAAATAAGTGGGTATCATTCTACTTGAATTTAGAGGCTCTTTATGTTATGAAAAGGGTATTCTCAGGATGTTTTATGTATTACAAAGCATGGAATTAAATTATAAATTAAATAAAACCATTATATGTGCCTTAGTCACACAGTAAAACTGATCTGTCCAACAAACCAGTCAATATGGCTGAACACTGGTACAGTAAGTGTTTTTTAACTAAGTTATACATATGTTTCAAACAGTAACTCAGTTACAGCATAATATTTTTCTGTGCTGTTATTTAAGATAATGCAAGTTCCATCTTGTTAAGCTTTGTGAAATTAGGAATTAGAGATTATTGAGACTGGATTTAAAAAAAAAACTCATTTAATGTGAAATTTGGACTGGTTTACAGTTTTAAAACACTGCAAAAGACTAAAAATGTGTCTATTGTATATAAGCACTGTAGATTATTGTATGTGTGTATACAAGCAGAAGTTTTAAAAACATTTGCACCAGTGGCCAATGGACTGCCAGTGGTTCAATATACTTCTGCCACCCGCTTTCTGAAGGAACTTTTTGTTGGCTGCTGATAGCATCCCTCTCAGGGAAATTGCTTCCCGGGCAGGCAGCTTGGGAGGATCACTGGTGAGGCAGAGGGGATGTTACACTGCTGCACAGCAGTGTTCCAGCCTGTGTGAGCAAGGCTCCTTCAGCTGCTGCATGCAGAACAGGGCTCCCTCCTGCCTCATCGCCTCCAGCAGTCATGGTGCAGCAACCCGGGACCTCCATGAGAGAGGGTTTTTTGGCAGCATGAAGGGACACTGTGCCACAGGCTGGTTGTCCCCAGCTCCCTGGAGCTGCAGTGGCCGCTGGGACGCTGGAGTCACAGTGACGCTGTGCTGCCATGCTTGTGGTGAGGATACAACACAGAGGCTGATGGGAATGAATTGGTACTCTTGTGCCAGTTCAAATTTCCATGCTACAGTCAACAAGGATAGTGGGTTTTATCTGGAGGTGTAAATGTATCATCACTGTCTTTTCCTTTCCAGAAACATTTTGCTTACTTTCAAAGCAAATACAATATTTTTCTATTATTATATACGGCTTCTAGATTATTCAGAGGTCAGGTAAATTTGAATGGTGAATCTGATAGGTAGATCAGGATAAGATGTATAGGACAGCAGAGCACAGGAGGAGTTTTTGTTTATTCATATGTCATGATGATTGAAATAGCTTCAATGTACTAAATATCTATTGTAACTATATGTATGTGTTTGTAAGGAGGTGGAACAAGCCTGGGAACTAAGCAAAATGTATCTCAATTAGGCTTTAAGAATTTGTATTAAACTTGTAATGGAGAACATGAAGTTCAATGATACTGTTGGTGAAGGAACAGAGGTATCCCAAGATGCTGTCAACATAGGGAGGCTGACACAACATGGTCCTTTTAGTCATGGGTGTACGAGCCTCCCCCTCCCCAGGGCTTCAGACCTGTGCTTCCAATCTGCTCACCGTCCTCTCCTCCACTTTGTGATGAATTTCCCCTAATAGCTCCTTCCTGTGTGAGAGAGCTGCCCCAGGTCAGTGTAATGCCTATCTTGTGCTAAGGCCGTCTTTAGAGTTTCTATGGAACAGTGCTATACGGAGCAGTCTTTCTTTTATCCCTCTTGAAAGCTTCGGGAGCTAAAGCCTTGTCTTGACAGGAATCCACACTGAGGCTCTTACTGGCCTGTGGTGTTTGTGCAACCAAACTAGCAAGAAAGAGGGGAAAAAAATGTTTTCAAAATTTATTTGAATTATAATAAATGGGGTGATAGAGGGCAGAATCAGTCTTTGTTATTATTGTGTGCCATAAGTGCACAGTAGTCTTAGTGTGATATTAACTATGTAGTTTCATTTGTTTAGTACTGTAGCATAATGTTGTATTCAGGAACCCCTTCAGAGACATTGCCTTCAAATCTTCAATTTTTTTTACACATTGTGGTTAAAACTAAAAATAAAAATAATTTACTTCTATAGTTATTAAATGTACAATGCTTCAGGTATCCCTGGAACTTCCTATACTACCTCCTCATATGTATATAGCACTGATATATAGCAATAAAAAAGGAACAATAGAGTAATACCATTTTCACCGGTTGAAGGCAATGTTACCATTGAGAGAATCTGCCTCAAAGGTTGCACATGTTTCTCAGGCCACATTAGTTACAGATACATTTTGTGTTGACCATGTTTCTGTAGAACAGTAAAATACTGATTTTGCCTCTGGCTTCCTTGGGATTGACTTTTCATCCCCAGAGTTAATGTTAAAAATAATATTGATTAAAGGCCACCTCATGGTCTCTTCTTTTAATTGTACATCTGGGTATGCCAACTTACACTTGTAGTGTCTAAGTTGCAGTATGGTTACCTCTGTCTAAAATATTAACCAGATAAGTCACTTCTAACCCTATACTAGCAACACAATGGTCAGTCTCCTTTGATGAAATACAAAATTAAAACCATTACTCAAGACAGAGCTATAACAACAGCATGTATCATTTGACATAAAGTGCTCAAACTTTGTAACGTGCAAAAGTAATATCCCTCTTTGGTCTTCGTTTAACAATTCTGTGCTTTCACAGGCTTTTCAAGAGAACATTTTAGACACTGGAAGTGCCTGGAAATCAAATCTTTATTAAATATTTATGGGGGAGGACACCTAATGACTTCTAGGGGACCCTGCAAAGAGATTCAGTATCCATAGAGTGCACTTATCATTGTTTGTTGTTATTATTATTGTTGTTATTAATTATTTAAGTGCTGGCAATTTCCTCAAAGCTGTACAAGACACAAAAAAATATTCCAGCCTTCAAAAACTTTGTCTCAATCAAACTGATGCGTAAAGTACACTAAGTCACTATGGAACAGACACTTCTGAAAAGCAAGCCTGGTTACTGAGAAGAGCACCTTTTCACATTGCCTCTTCTTTCCCTCTACCATCCTCACTGATCTGCCTTGCAAGAGCAGAAGTTGCTGCAGGAGGCAGATGTGTGCTGTTGGAGAAGGAATAAACAAAGGCTGCATTTACAGTAACTCCAGGGACAGCTTTTGCTTTTTTCATTTTCCCTGTGATATCTTGCTGAAGAATATGGGAAGGAGCACTGTTCCCACGTCTCCTAAAGAGGAGGCCCAAAGGCTTCGTGGACCTAAGACAAGTCAGGACCAGAAGAAAAAGGGGCCAGAGTTCTTTGTGGACTGAGCACTTGTAGACTCCTTTTTTACCAGAATACGAGGTTCTATTGCTTCTGTTTAAGAGTTGATACATTTAGTATGCTGTACATACACTGGCAGTTTTGAGGGGCAGAAGAGTGAGGGAGGGAGGAGCATGAAAACAGAAGAAATTGGCTGCTTGACATACTGATATGGAGTTGTCTTTGCATACATACAGGAGGGTAAAGGAGAAACTGATGAGAGCTGAAGAGATAAAAAAAAGGCATAGTACCCAATGCTGTTGATGAAAAAAAGGATATTATTTTTAAGAGCTGTTGAACATCTAGGCTAAATAGATCCTCATAAGATTTTCAAAAGACAAAGTAGGCTAAAATTATGAGCAAGCTTGTTTTGAAGGACAAAACAATTTGACAGAAAGTGACACATAGTAGCACGTGTGTTTCTAAAGGATTAGGTAGAAGTGATACCAAACCAGGAACTAGATATTTTAAGTTGTGAAGATCTTAATGTTGGAGTACGTTTACTTCTTTAAAAAAACATTACACTGATTTGTAATATTCCTTTGGTTGGCAAAGGAGCAGGACATCTACAGATTTGAACTGTCTTTCATGAATTTAAACAATGTAAGGTTTTTCAGATATTAAATGCATTTTTAAAAAAAACTCCTGAAATCACACGTGTAAAGAATGATCACTTCTAAAATTAAATATTGAAAATCTTAGTTTATTGCAATTTTCCACTGCATCAAAAACTTAGGTGTAATCTTTTGCCTCAAAGTTAGAACGATGTAATTTGTCATGCTAGTTACCTGATAGATATTTCTACCATTATGTGCATGGAGTAGACTTCAGAATACAGTGGGGAAATCTATGGGAAAAACCACAGATGAAGTGGTCATAGTTTTAGTTTGATGATCACCATGGTAACTAATGAAAGATGAGATGCTTTTCGTCATGCTACATGTAGTTGATCTGTACATGAATATGTTGTTCTTTGGTAAAGTTTACAGAACTGCCTTTGTTCCCAAGTGTCATTTTGCATAATAAGAAAAGGAAGGCAGAAAGCAGTTACTGAGTTTTGAGAGAGAAAATTAGAAGTCTTTACGAAAATTATAGGATCATAAAAATGTAAATCTGGAAGACTAATAATTTAAATTCATTCTCTGTTCTGAGGCAATTATCAGGTCTACTAGGAATATTCATCACAAAACTGTGTCTAACTTCTTACACCACACTACTTCCTAGGAAACCTGTTTTAGTACTTAACGATTCTGACAGTTAGGTGGGAGAACATAAGCAAAACAGACTTTGCTACAAGTGTGAAACAACACAATGGTAGAAATCACCTCTTGTGCCTCACGCATCTTAGTTTTATTAATACAATGCTGAATGAGATTCACTTACATCATGCTGTTGACTCGAGTAGTCCATAAGTTGAAATATTCTACCAATCTTTGTTCTGTTTGCTTTTACCTTTAGCAGAGAACAACAAATCTCTGTCCTTTCTCTCTGCTTTAGTCTGCAAGGGGGTCTAAATTTCTGTCTATTTAGAAAGAACACAGATGTTGAAATCACAATTTGCTTTTATATTATTGTATCATGAGTAATAAATTATTTTTAATTACTCAGAGCTTGCCAGTGAACTTCTGAATACTTCTGGGCACAATCTGAGTTACAGGAAAAGTGGGAAAATAATATTTATAGCTTTTTGTCATGTGTAAAATATAAAGTGTAACTCCAAAAAGGTGAAGGATGTGATTAATAGAAGTTTTGTTGTCAGTTGTTATGTGTAAGGATAATTTTTGGAAAATTAATGTAGTGGAGCATGACAATTGTCTAAGTAGTTTGTAATCAGAAATCTTGAGTTACGTAGTTGTTAATGGTGTATTGAATCTATTAAATATATATTGCTACTACAGCTGTCAACCTTCCCCTTTCTATTTTCCTACCACACAGACTCTCTCCCTCACTTTCTCTCTTTCTCTCACTCTCACTTCTCCCTCCACTCCTTCCTCCTCTCTCTTTGCCCATTTCTCTTTTTACCCCTTTCTGTCTCTCACCCTCTATTTTTCCTCTCTTGCTGCACATTCAGCAGTACAGCAGCAACTTTCAGACCATTGGTTGTGAGAAAGTGCAGAAGGAAATGTCAGAAATTCTGATGGTCTTTTAATATTTGCAATATGAAATGCAAATAGCTCTCCTTACAAATGTATCACCAGGAAAAACAAAACCAAGTGAAAAACTACTCTTGCTTTTAAATTACTGAAATTAAATAAAATTAAAAGGTTGAGGTCGGAGCTGGGATAAGATGGGAAAACTGAAAAAACCAATTTGATTGCCCAACTGTGATAAGAACTGAGAGTTCTACTGAGGCAAGGTCATCATGCCCAAGATCATCTGCAGAACAGGCAACAAGGTACACTTTCTCATCAGATAGCACCAGTTAAGGCTTATCAAAATCAAATTAGCAAGCAGGAAGTCAGGATTCAAACACTGTTGGTTGCATTTGTACTTTTAGTTCTTCACTGAACTGATGTTTCTCTTTGAGTACTAGTCAACAAAGCATGACAATTTGTAACTTAAATGGTTGAGAAGGCTGTATTCATATGACATAGTGCAGTGCTCCAACTAAGCTAGGTCACATCCTACATTAATGCAGCTCTCCACTGTGGCTGATTCGTCCTACTGAGGAGCGTTATCTGCATATGCACAGCACTGCATTGTACTGTGTAGATGGTACCTAAATTTTATTTCCTTCTTTGTGAGTTAGGAAGATACACTATATCTCTGCATACTGAAGTATTCACAGAACTCAGTATATGTTTAATTGGCTTCTTATTGTTTACATTTTATTAGAAAATTATGAGGTTAAGGCATGAGGGTTTGTGTTTTTTTTACTGGCAGTGTGTGAGAAGCTAGGTTTGGATGAGCATTAGGATTGGTTGAAATGCACGAAACAACATTTTCTGATAATTTTTCATGTTGTTAATAGTTTATAGTAGTTTTTGTGCTTGATTTGCATCATGTATTCACAGTTAATTTAAAATAGCTTTATTTCTGAGGCAAAGATGCATATAATTACATTTTAAATAAATCAGACAAAATAATTTGAAGTGTTTTTATATGTGATTGTATATCTGTACATCTCTAAATATATTTTAACATTTAAATAAAATCTCCTCTTCCCTTGGCTGAAAAATACAATCCATAGAAGTAGTCAGCCCCAATTAAGGAAAATCATTTCTTAGAAAAGGTGTTTTCTGCAAATAGGAAGGGAACAAAACTGCCTTTTAAACAAAATGTGAACCAGCTGGCCTTTGCATTGTTTTCTACCATGACAAATGCTGTATTCTGTGGGGTGTTCATGGTACATGAAAGAAATTCACATGAGAGAAAGAATTGTCTTACGAAGAGATGTGAAACCTGAGATAGTTTATGGTTAATGTTGTAATGATGGAATTTACAAACTTATTTATTTAATTGATCTGTGATCCTTAACAAGTTTTGAGAATGCTTGTGCTTCCTTGTTGGAGAAATCGTGCTAAGAAATACGAAGATCTTTCAGTGTGTTCTTGAGGCATGTCAGATTTATTTGACTTAATTTTATTTTTTTGTCTTTATTATCGATGCTTCATATACTATCACTTGATATTGACACCCTGGTATGTTATTGCCTTGTGTCCTGTTTCTGGTTTTGTGATTTGCAGCATTGGAAGGGCTGTAGTGAGAGAATTCTTGTTATGTATTGCTGCCCATAAATGTTTTTGATAAGCATCAGTTTAGACACTGAAATAGATCTGGAAGGAGTACTGTATTGTTACTGTTGTAGATGATGTCTTCTAGGATTGTTAGAGGTCAAGTGAATTGCTGAAATTAGCAAGTGTATTTGTTTTATTTCTGTACTGTTGACTGGACATTGTTGATTGATCAGCAAATCACGTCTGTGAAAGGACAAGGAATTACTTGGATGTGGTTTTATCTCTTTTACATCTTGTTTTGGAGATTAATGGGAAAGTGCTCATGATCCTTAGAAAAGTTCTTGCAGATGATTCTGTCTTGTGATGCATGTTTTTCAATATTAAGCATGTCGTGAATAAATAAACAAACATGGACTGTGGTGATTTCAGTACAAATGATTTTAATATGGCTTGAATGAAAGGCAAGCAGAAATTACAGTTAACTACAGAGATTTAGTTGAGGCAAAAGTGAAGCTGGATATAGAAGCAAGCACAAAGTAAAGCAAGACTTAATATTCTTCAGGTAGGTGTCTGCCATCATTGATCAGTTCAAACTAATTTACTTAGGAAATCAGTAGGTGCCAAGCTGATAACTGAAAAGACTGTAATCTTTCAACTATTCACTAGTCCGTAACACTAAACAAATATGACATAGTATTTTATTTAAAAATAGAGTGGTTTTATTAATTTACGTACTATTTATAAAGCTGTGAGCATTGGAGATAGAAAAGCTTCTTAATTTTCCTGTATCTATTGTTTTGTTTGTTTGTTTGTTTGGAGTGCTAGGGGCAGAACCTTTGTGGTGCTGAGTATGGCTGTCCTTCATATGCTTACTTTATCCTTGAGAAATCTTTGGGTTTTTTGAAACAAAAATAAAGTGATGTGAATACCAATGTTTTAAAAAACAATTGCAAACCTTTGCATGTTTATTCATGATATTTTATTAATGCTTGGTGTTTTGGTAGCCGGGTTTTAAGTTATCATTTTTTTTGTAGTTCTTTCATGGTTTACTTTTTTTCTTTCAAATTAAATGTTTTAAAATATTATTGACACAGGAATTAAATTATGTGAATAAAAATTGTATGAATGAAAAAGGTTTTCAGATAGTAATGGTAATAAATCAGTTCAATTAGCATTAAAGAATCAAACAGCAGTAGTACGCAAGGTTTTTTTGTTATTATTAAAAAAAAATTTAAACCATCCTACATAATGTGGATTGCATATGTCTGTCATCATTAAATAACTCAAAGATACTTCCAGCCCCTACTCAATGAGATAACTTTAGAATGAACATGTTAGAACACAGCTTTATAATTTAATGCCTAATCTCAAAAATATGATCACATTTTCATATATATCAGCAAATCACATATATCACACACATCAAAAATATAGTTACATTTTTAAAATATTAGGATGGATATATGAAATTATGCTCTCTAGTTTTCAGGCAATCCAGAAAGTTCAACAAATTACATAATTTAGTCTTTTGTCACAAAGTAAAAATGGATGTTTTAAGAGCAGCATCTATTTTATTCACCAAAAAGAGACATTTAAGTGTTTATATTTATATAATATTGTATAATATGCAGTGTTTGCTTTGTTGTGGTTTGTTTTTTTTTTTTTCTTTTCTTTTAAAACTTCTGTATTCATGAGCAGAGTATCTCTCTCAGGTCATCACTTGGACCACAAGAGTCGTGTACCCTGCTTTTATTGAATTTTATACTTGCTGCTTCTCTTACTGACATTGCATTATCTGGAAATTATTAAGAACATTTTGAGTACAGTTGTGTTGTCTTCTGATATGGGATAAAACCTTATACTTAGTGACAGACACTGATCTCTGGAAATTGCTTTGGTTTAGTGTATCTAATTTTCTTCCCCACATGATCTCTAGCTATTTTTGTGGCCTTTCTCCAAGTAATTCACACCAATATTCAGAGGGACAGTTTCTGAATGCTGTTGCTAGGCCAGCAGTGTATATGAAAGATATATTTGAAGTGTAGGATTGCAGGGTTTCTACTATTGTGCCAGAAATTTGTAATGATGTGTTGCAAGGCAGGGGTCTAAATAACTTTTTGTTTTCTGAGAATGGAAAAATGAACTATATAAATAATTTTCATTTTAATGTCTCTTGTACGAACATAGAATCTCAGTGTAGATTATCATACGTGCTTGAACTTCCAGTGGTGCTATTAGCTTATATAAACTCTTATCAGTTTACAAGAGTGTATATACTGGCATTATTTCTTATATTTATCTAGTTTGATCACACTTCAGTGTTATTTTCTTTTAATGTGTTCTGCAATGACTTAATAATCATTCATAGGTGTTTTTTAATTGAGTAGCAACTTAAAAAAAAGGATGTAGTGTAAATTAAATTATTTTTCTTACAGTGAATGTATAAACCTGTATTAACCAGTACAGTCTTTATGGCAAGATTGGCCCTTTGTAATTTGTCCTTTGTCTGGGGCACAAAATAATTGCATTTTCCCTTGACCAGAAATGAGGATATGTCACATTTAAACCAAGTTGCCCTTTCTCTTCATGCTTTTTATGGTTACATATTTAACAGCCAAGAAGGGTGAACTGAACTGCTATTTTATTTCAGAATTTTATTTCCTGGTTTCCTATGTAGCTATTTGATGATGCTTACGATAAAGCTTATTGAGGTATAAATAAGAAAGGGCAGCATTTCTCAGGTCACAGAAATTAGTGAAAGCACTTGCGTTTTTGAGGTTTATTTTAAATGTGACCATGCATAATATGTCCTAGTGAAACTATTTTTGCTTTGGTTTATGAAGCAGATACTATATTGCAAAATGTCTATGCGTTTTGAGGGGTTAAATTTACAGACTATTAAATGAGCTACTGCAGCTTTCACAGATGCATTAATTTAAAAAAAAAAACACATTTGTGGTTAACTGCTCCCTTGACAATAAAGGGAATTGAATTGCCAAACCCTAGAGTCAAAAACCTCTCCAGATTTAGCCAAATGACCAGTGCTTTGTAAATATGAGTTTCAGCAGCTCATCGTCTCTGTGTATTGGGACAAAGAGGGACTTTTATTACACACTTTTGGAATCAGTATCCACTTATACTGGAGCCGTGATGCAGATAGTCATCTCCCAGAGACGCTGGCTTCTCTAAGTGAGGGACTGACTCTCTTATTAACATGATGGCCATCATAGCATGCCCATAGTAAAATGGTGGAAAGGTCTTTTGGTGCCAGTGTTTGGCAGTGGAATACCCTACTGATGGGTGGAACTGTCCTGTACACCAGGTGGCAGCTAAATGCACTGTTCAGGATAGCGTTTTGAGAGCCCTTCAAATCAGCACGATGTCATGTCCAGGCATCTTAAAAGTATTTTTTGGCATGTCAGTTTCACTTGGTAAGGTGTTCTGTGCATAGTATTTGCAGCAATTCTTGAAATTTCAGAGAAGCATTGCTGGGTTTGGTTCTCAGTGAAAGAAGGATTACTGGCCAGTTGGGATTTTTTTCTCGAAGTAAGTTTGTCATGCTATGCTGAATGACTTCTCTGTAGAGAAAATTTCTATTTTGTCGTCTTTATCTTGCTTTGAGCACTTCGGTACTCATTTTATGTAATAACAGTGTACCAAAAAAGTGCCCAATTTATTGAGTAAACGTAGAAATGTGTAGCAGAGTGTGACTCATAATTTTGAACTTCCTTTGCATTTTGGTAAATTCATCTGGATTGCTGATTTTAAGAGGGTAAAAAACTTCTGAGGTGGAAGGATAGGCTAGCAACATTTCCGTGTGTTAAATCAAATGAGCTTCTTTCTGGCTTTCACTGCTTTTGTTTTAAACTCCTTTTCAAAATATTTCACATCCTAGGCCTCAATATTGTAATATTATCTTTGTTGTCTTTTTTCAAAAGAGCAGATTTGCAGTTGGCACCGATGGTCTTCAAGGAGCACAAGGAACTTTGGTGCAAATAGTGCAGGTAGCTTTCATATCCAAAGACTTACTTCTATAGTTGTCATTTAGAGGATTTATTAAAGGGTAAGAACCTGTAGATTGATTGTTTCTCTGCTCCTTTGAAGGTGATGCATTATATGCTGTGTTTTGCAGAGAGAATGTTAAATCTGGACTCTGAGCATTTTGTTCTGATAGATTTTTATTCTTACAGCTATCTGTAAACAGGGTAACAGGTTTTGATGGCTGTTATTGAGGGGCATTTTTTTACTTTGGCTTGGATAATTGCAGCTATAATTTGGATTTGTTCAAGGTTTCTTTCTAAATGGCTTTACTAGTCTCCTGACAATCTTTATTCTTCAAACTTTCAAGGCAAGGTGGTTGACTGAGCTGGGTTTTTTGTCTGCATTGTTGAGAATTTTCTGTATGTTGTCCCAAACTCATGAAAGAAGAAAGTTTTTCTCCTCATGTAGATCTGGACATTTGATGGCTTTTGTCTGTAGTATTAGTGATGGGTTTAACAGCCTAAAGAGATATCGTGGGGTCCATATTCCTATATGGAAAAAGCCACTTAATTGTTCTTTAGGTTCCAGCTTGTTAGGGTACAGATAGTTTGCTCATCTTAGTATGAAGTTGGGTGAACTGGGTATTTGTTTTCACTGGGACAGAGGAAACTTCTTTATCGTTCATCATGAGTCTGAACCAACAACGAAGTAAATCCATGAGGCCCTGGAGGTGAAATTGCAGCATTCTTTTTATATGTCTGGCAGGGAGACTTGTCAGCAGTTATCTTCCCCATCTTTCTACTCCAACCCACTTTATATCATAGAATCATAGAGTAGCTTCTTCCAGAGTTTGTTTAGGGAACGGCACACTGCCAGGCAGTAAGGTGAGAAGAAGGCAATACAGCAAGCTCAGTAGTGTGTTGATCAAAAGATGGAAAGAGCCACTGGTTTTGGGGGTGTTTTTAACTTGTTGGCATGGCCAAATAGTTGAAAAAGTAAAAGGAGCATTCAATTTTGTTACAGGTTTGGGAACCTTTAACCCTGGTGGCAGAAGTTGTTAATTCAGGATCCGCCTTTTTCTAGCATGGTTCTTAAACAGACTGAGATCTCTAGATGAAGGTCAAGAGTCCTTTATTTGCATTGTAGGTGCTGATTGTGCTTGAATGCATATTGTATTGGTTAATTACAGTGGTGGCCTTCAGTGTGTCCCATATTTCTGTGTAAGTGTTATCATTTTGCTCGTACCAAAGTTAGTGCTGATACATACTATACCTTGATACATACTATACCTTGTTTTATGCTCTGTGGATTTCTGTAACCTGGATTTCTAGGTTGATAACTGCTATCCTTACACTTTCTGAGCTGATTCTGTTTGTCTGGAGGCTTTGTTGCCCTTTCTGGTAATGAAAAGTAAGAAATGGTGGAAATCAAATGAAAAGAGCCACTTAAACAAAGGAAGAAAACAGTGAAGATACCCATATCACATGCTTTTTGCTGTGGATCATATGCCAAAGGATCTTTGCATCAGAGTATGCAACACAACACAATAATTGAGTGTGGGAGTCAAAGTAAGACATTTCCATTCTTTCTGTGGTGTTGGAAAAAGTCCACATGGTTAGATCCAAGACACTTGCATAATAGAAGGATGACGGGAAAAATCTATTTCTTGCTGAAAATCTGTGACAATATACTACTGCAAATACTTTTTTCAAGGCATCGGGAGTAATTTTTAGTTTTCTGGGAGTGTTCTGACTAAAGAGGAATGTCTGGTTACCTTATTTGAAACACAAAGCTCAGTATAATTGTAGATTTTCAATAGTACTGATATAAAACTATATAAAAGTATACATTTGTAGCTGGATATCCTACCTTCTTCAGGTAATGCTTTCCTACATTCCCCGAGCTGTTTGAAACATTTGATGTTTGTTATTTTACCATGAAACACTGAAAACAAGATGTTTTCAATACCCATCTTCAGGCAAAATGCATCTCCTTAGGAGCATAGATCTCTCCAATAGTCCCCAATTTCTTTTATATGGCTTCCTCTAATGAAAGCCAGTTGTCAGTCCTATTCTCAACTACAGTTTGAGACAGTGTGTACTTAAATGAGGTTTTAGTAATTCTTTTTGGTGCAAAAGATCCTTCCTGGCTTATTACAAAAGCCACTGTACTGTTAAATATAAGGCTTTTTTTAAGATTTCAAAAATTCATGGAAAGTGGCTCAAGAATGTTCTCCTATTTGGCATTGCATGTTGAATTACCTTCTTAAATTTGTTGTCATAAGGTGCTGTTGTCAAGAGGCTTTCTATTTAGTTCAGCTGGCAAATAACCATACTGTTAGAAATATTTTTATACATAAAGTGACATATTTTATCTTAGTTATAAGAACCAGACAGCTGAAGCATCTGCTTTCAATACACTTAAAAGTGGTTTTGTTGCAGAACGAGCAAAGGGTATGTATTTTTTGTATCTGAAATAAATGAACTGATGTTAAGAGGCTGTGATTTTTAAAAAGGCATATGTAGAAGTGAAATCATCTTTGCTGTATTTATTTCTGCAGTAAACTAGTATTGCCTCTGACACATGTCTAAATGTATGACATACAATGTGCAGAGGTTCATTTGGAATCTTGATTTTTACTGACTTTTCCTGAAGATTATAAAGGGTGCTTGTGCTCCCATATGAGGGTTATCTGTATGGAGCAGGCAACCTCGAATTCACGGCTTGAAGCCCTTTGATCTGCTACAGATATTAGCCTCTATCATTTATATTGAACTTCCCACTTATTTTGGAAAGCTGGACTGATTTTCTCCTGTCTCATGCATTCCCGCTAGATGTTTTAAGATTCAGAATTTCAGCGGCTTTCACAACTACTGATTGCTGCCACAGTTTTCTGAAACATCAATGTCAGCATGAAACACTTGAGGAAGTGTTGAGACATCTTTCTGGAGGACCAGGAAGAAATCTTACTTACTTTTGAACTGAACAACAATAAAAACTCACTCAGGATGCTGTTATGCATCAGTTTTCTGCAATTTTTGAAGTTTTGAACTTGAATATAGGTGTCCATTCCTGTCTGCCTGCCCCTCACTTGTAGATAAATGCCAAAGGAAAGCAAGCTCATGTAAAATTCTTCAGATAAATGTAGTTTTGCATCTCACTTGCACATATTCTTTTTTTTAAGCTTCTTGTCACATTTGACAAATTATTCTGTGTGATTATGTAGCAACTTACATTTTCAGAAACAAAATTCAATTTTTAATGTACATGTATTGTCATACATATTTATCTGGCTTTTATTCATGGGGTCGCTTGGGAAACTGTGTATCTATTCACAACTGTAGTCACGTATGTACAAACACAGATCTTAAAATTAATACTCAGCTCAGACTGCTGTTCAAAAACATGGACTGTTAGTCCATGTTAAGCCCTCTTAATACTTACTACATAGCATATCTTATTATAACTACTTGTATTTACTGTTCAGTGATGGTTATATTAATTACTTGTATTGTTTTTTTCCTTGATTTTCTATAATTGCACAGAAGATGAAAACAACTATTTTGAACTTCAATCAACATAAAAATAGTCCTTTTTGGTTTTAATTTTCAAGGTGTCTAACTTTAAGAAATTTCTTTGTGAGATCTGTAAATCCATTTTTCATTATTCCCTATAGATAGAAGATTTTTTTTTCTTCTTGGAATTATTTATAGTAATTTTGGTGCTTTATGTTGTTATACTTTTATTTGTATTTATGTTTAATATAAGGAGGTTGAACAGAACCATGAGCAGCTATTTTTTGCCATTATCTTAAAAAGAACCATGAAACTATTAATTTAGCCTCATAGTATGTTTGGGAAGTATATGGATATAATAAGTAATTGCAGGGAAAAACCTGCATTGACAATACTTTTATACCATTGCATTTTTTCAGCAGATATAAGATACAATGGAAGCATCTGGATTGTTAACTGGTAGATTCAACATGTGAATTAAAACAGTTTAATTTTATCTTTGATTTTTAATATTACTGTTTCTAAAGATGTTCTTTTAAACATTATTTTCTTTAAATGCTTTTTGAACCTAGAGAATTCCTTTTCCTACATAAAACTTTATCTAGCTCATTTATTTTTATACTAGGAAATATGTTTTTTCCTGATGTCTTAGTTTAGTCTTTTTGATTTTTTTTTCTTATCATTTGATTAATATATTACACTGTGTTATTTACCTCCATCTGCAGTTTTGGAAGCTTTTCATGGATTATATCTCTTCCTACTCTCTTTCCCTTTTCTATGAAAGAGGGTAACAAATCACTTTTTTATCCTTTTTTTCTTTCAGATGCTAGTATTTGAGTGTGAGTTTGTAGAGGATTACGAAGTATGATAATAAATTGTTAATTACATCACTGTGATTGTCTTCAAAGACAGCTGCTGAAGTATTTGAGAATCCTTAAGAACCTTTGACCCTAAATTGAATGCTTTTAAAGATTAGTGGCCACTTCTGTCTTCCTTGATCTTGTTGGGTTGAGAGGCCTACAAAGAATTATTTGAATGACTGAGATTTTGCTGGTTTACACAAATCACTGAGATCATAGCTGAATCATTTTATGTGAGGCATAAACAAAATTTAGAACCATGTTATATATAAACCCAGGGAGTATGTTCTTTTTCTTTGTTCTTTTTGTCCTGTATTTTGTTACAGTAGGAGGAAAAAGGTTTTAAAAGGTTTTGGATGTTTGCAAAGCTTCCCCCCCCCATGACTTCAATACTTGGAGAATTTGGAGGGAAAAGCTTTAATTCTTTGAGTTTATTGCAGTAACAACAGCTACAGTGAACTTTACCTGTGTTCCTAGCATTCCTTTAAGCGATTGTAAGCATAGATTCTTCTTTTATGACTTTTTCTAGGAAACCTACCAGGTTAAGGAAGTTTTCCAAACTATATAGGAAATCAAATACTCCTACTCTACAAACATAACCTGAAAATTCTCTCCTACTGTGTTTGACAAACATCACTGTTTTCACCCTTAGTAACCCTCAAACCTGACTTGAGCTGGTAATTTATTATCTCATATGTTAAGCAAAACTAGTCTGGATAAGTACAAACAAAAATAATCTTGAATGTTATTCAGCATGTGTTTCAGTGGACACTGGAGGGGGACTGTGGTTTAGAAGGTGAAAAGAGAATAACTAGTTTCCCATCTTGACTCCTCAGAGCAGTTGCCAACCCATCCTAGCTATTTCAGACTGTAGCCACCTATGTATGGTGATTTAGTTGCCTTCCTCATTGTCAGGGAGTATGCTACAGCATGCAATGATTACCTAAGACACTGGAAGGAAGTGGACACAGGCACTGAGTTCTGTGTCGAGAGCTATTCCTCTGTTGCAGCCCACATCTCTGTGGATTCCTTTACCATTGCTTCTTTGTTTTAATGTGAAAAAAAAACAGACCAATTAAGCTTCTGGGATGTTTGATGAACAATATCATAGGCACATATTTAGTATGGGAACCTATATTGGTGGAACTGTGTAACAAGGTAAAATAGAAATGGACGCTGAGGACTTCGGCTCATCTGTGAGTTTTTGATACTTTTAAGTGAAATTGGAATATAAATGGTAACATCTTAGCAATAGGACACGTCCTCATTTACAGTCACAAATCAGTTGTGAAAATTTAGATCATGTGATAGTGTTGGGTCATCTTAATTTCCGAGATTAAAATAATTGTAGCTGCTCTTGGTTTTAAATTTGTACTGCAATCCAGCCAATAGTTCTGCAAAGTGATTTGACAGATATTTTTAGAGGATAAAGGTGCCATGTAAGTAGACACTATTACTGTTAATAAGTATGTGCAAGATGGTATGTGTCAAGGCATCCTGAAATTCCTATGCCACAGCTCATAGTCTTATTTTTGAAGTAAGGAGTCCAGAGGGTGGCAGTGAAGGCAAAGTTATACAGTTTTGTGCAAGCATTTCTCACAAAGATGAGCCACACTGAAAAGTAGAGACATTTTAGAAATCACAAGGTTACCACTGGTAAAAAGAAACTGGCTGAGGGGAAAACGGAAATTTCTTTCTGTCTCCAGCTGCCTATGAGAGCAGCACACAAGAAACCAAGATCTGAGATTACTGTAATCACTGTGGTATTTTGTGCAGGGACAGAACTTGGTTTAATAATTTATCATATTGAAGGAGAAGGAAAATGGTTCAGAATAATGTATCATGAGTTGATGGATAGCTTATGCCAGCTGATAGGCAAGAATCATGGCTCTTTCTTTATTCCTACACTAATGAAGTTATCAAAGGACAGAAAAGTCCTCAAGTCAGGATTCAATTCAAGAGGTACCTGGATTTCACTTAGATATCTCTCTCACTTGCATCTGCTTAGTGTGATTTCAGTTTCTTACATCATGATGCTAAAGATTGTGGATTATTATTCTAACAGCATATTACAGTAATAAAAGTTTATGGATTATTTTAGGATGCCTTTTATGTTGCATCCATTTCAGTGAAACATTGTTCTTCTAAATTATCCATTAATAACTGTTGTTTATATCCAAAATAAGATTAATTAAAATCCATTTGGAAAGCGGGTCTCCCTTCTTTTAAAGGCTGAGTGTTGACTAATTGATATTAGCTAATTATCTGGATTTGAAGTCAAGGAAATCTATGGACAGAATATTCACACTATCTCTAATAATTATAAAATCCTATAGAATGTATGAGTCAGAGTGACTGAAAGACATATACTTTTGAAATTAATTATTTCTGATGAATGCTGAAAGAATTGCTCCAAAAAGCATTTCTTGTCAACTTGTGTATTAGTTGCAGCTGTTTGTGCTCTAGTCAGAATGTGACTGCAACCATATCCATCCCTGACATAAAAAAGTTTGTATTCACACGTGTGGGGTTTCTCCTTAGGAGAAAACTAGCATTGTTTTATGAACTGACTTATGATCATGTTATATATGTCTAATTTATACTCACAAAGTGTAAGTGCTTTGTTTGGGGGTGATAGTAAGGGGTGGAATTAGATCCTGTGAAACCTCTTCCTCTCTCTGGTACATCTGTGCATAACGTGCTACTGCAGTATCATTAGCATTGCTGTCATATTCTTATACCAAAAAAAGAAAGGGAAAATTCTTCATTAACAGGAGTATATAAAATTATGCAAATACTGTATATCTGGTGTGTTTTCATCTATGTTATTAATTAGAAATATTAATGTAATAAAATATTTTCAAATACATTTCAACGGTATTTACAGTACATACAAAAATCCTTATCTGAAAAACTTAGCATTAAAGAACATCACAAAGACAGCAAACTATGTCATAATCATTATCATTCCTATCTAAATTGATGCCTGCTTTTTACTCTAAATTATTGTAATATACAGTTCAGAGGTCCTGATGCTGTAGTGATAGTAACTGACTCTTTAATGTTATCAGAAATATGTA
Organism: Aramus guarauna; assembly: GCA_013400195.1. NCBI lineage: Eukaryota > Metazoa > Chordata > Aves > Gruiformes > Aramidae > Aramus > Aramus guarauna. The sequence continues at coordinate 36,459 of VXBL01000834.1, read as the reverse complement.
AAACTTTAGCAAAACAAATTAACACTTATCTGGAGGTCATTCAAGTGAAATATAAATACCTGATTCAAAGATCTTTTCCTTCTCGTACCTTGCTGAGACAGTGTTCTTAACGTGAGCATGTTCCTCTGCCTGTAACTGTGTCATACAATGGGAGGGAGTCTTTGTCAGCCAAGATTCATCAATTTTAAACTTATAAGTGAAAATACAAACTCCAACCAGGAATCAAGAAAAGTCTATTAGAAAAATTCCATTTGGAAACAGTCACATTCTGCACTATTTGAAGTTTTGAAAGGTTCGGAAACTGTTACTTTGTAAGAGTCAAATATGTAAGCAACATATTTGTAAGAAACAAATATTTCAAAAAGTTCTTTATGAGGTGCAGGTATAAAATGAATGTAGTGGTGACTGAATTACAGGTTAAAGGTATGGATACAAATGCTTTATCCTTTTTTTTTACCTACCATCTTGTTTGAACACATACTAGACTGGGAACCAGCTGAACTGAAAAACATGACTGGTGACAGCCAGAGTTATAGATCCTGTTAGTCTGTTTGAGTCTATAATAGATTAATGTAATCTCAGGAAAGGATATGGTGTTGGTTTTCCTGTGACATGTAACCCCTGTTCTTCATGATCAGCTGACCACTTAGCAGAAACAGGTCTCAGTTAAGTCTCATTGCTTTCCCAAACCCCATCACAGAGTAAATAAATTTATTCAGTATATTAGAGGGGATGGAGTTAGCTTGCAGATGCCCAGACCTTATTTCATCATGATGATGAAAAAAGTCATGTCTTGAGGTGCTTAGGATACGGTGATTAATTCTGCCAGAGCCACAAAAGCTAGTCGAACAGGAGAGGATGATCATATTAAAATCAATGGAGGAAAAAGATCTCAAGTCAAATGAGCTCTGCTTACTGATACTCCCCTTGGTTTTGCTACGAGTGAAGTAACCAGAGCTTCTGTCATGATTTTCTCAACAAAACGCGTAGAGATACTAAAAAGTTTAGCCACATACATGAAATATTCATCCTGATGTCAGACAGAAATAAGAAGTGAGCTATTTTCTAAACCTACGATTAAACCCAAAGTTGCTAAAATCAAAAAGAGGCATTAGGATTCCACTTACTAATGGAGTTACCTTAGTGAAAACTTCATAAATGCAATTGTGTAACTGACTAGAATGTGGATATGAAGAGTCTGACTCTGCTTTTTGTGGCACAATTTGGTAGTTGGTTGTTTGTTTTAGAAGAAACTAGTGTCTTATCTTTGAGTGGTTGAATAATTCTAATTTTGTGGCAATAAGAAACAGATTTAGCGTGCTATATCACTGCCTATATGTTTCCTGGTATGTTGGAGACCAACATTAGGTAAAATGCATTTCCATAAGTACGTATGATGCTAGTTAATAAAGGAACTATTTTAAGATCTTGTCAACACTTTGAAGTAACCAGTAGTGGAGGTAATTAAACCTGTCATCAAGCCAGTTCGAAGGCCTCATACTGTTTCTGGCCACATCACAGAGGATCTTTACCTGGAGTTACAGATTCAAAACTACTTGCCATGGCAAAGAAATTCGCATTTATGATTTATGGAGAAATGTGATTTTTCTTCCGTGGGGAGAACAATTCTCTCTAAACCAGACTTACCCTATGTACCTGATGCTGAAAGTAACAAGTACCAGACAAAGAATAAAATGGAAGCAATGAAACTTTCAATCCAATGTGAACACATTGCCTGTGCTTTGTGAATTGCCTTGGCTCCCATTCACCTCCTAATGGAACTCCAGTCCTGCACTTAGAAAACAAGTTTTCAGTGCTCCTGTATATTTTGGGATCTAAAGACAAATAGAAACTCAAATTTACCTATGTCTGTCTCAGGTACAGGCAGGTTAGTCAGGATATAAAGCAAGCTTTTATCCAGATAACAATTTGAATTTATAATGTTACTAGATCATGTTTAGCAATGAGTATCAAACTCCTTTATGTGTTCTGCCAATAATCTGGGAATTACTGGAGGCTTCCATGTGGACCTTGAAAACTAGTAATTTAATCAGAACTAAGAGAGTGAGAGCATAATCTTTTCCAATTATCTTTGTCAGTATAACCTGTGAATATTTTAGTACATGGTGTATGCTACTGGAAACAATGTGTCCTCTGACACAGAATTTAATCTTAAAGTACAGAATGTGCTTATGTTATTTTAGAGATTCTTCTTACAGTTTTCCTGATGAGGTACAGCAAATACAGTGGCAGCCACAGAAATTCTGAACACAATAGATGTCAGAACAACTCTGGCAAACAGTATCTGCTTCAAATTAATTTCTTAATATACTGAACCATTGTGTTGAATGGTGGACATTTGCTCCAGCTGACCATCAGCATACTTCTGCTGTCTAGGTTGCTTAGCTGCCTGGAAATAAAAAGTGCAAAGTGAGCTTATGTCTTCTTAGTACTAGTCCTTCTGTGATTTCTGAANAGACTGGCAATTCCAACACTGTTTGACCTGGTTTAAGTGAGTGCCAAGTTTTATAGCTAATATTAATGTGGTAACACTATCCTTTTCTTGGAAAGCCTCAACCATCAGCAATGTGTTTAGTATGCAATGTATTTAGAATGAAAAGATATATCTTTAAAGTTGTGAATGAAATAAATATGGCTTGCTCTCATCCAAATTTAAATATATTACTACAGGAAAGTAGGGAAAGAGAGATCTGCAGTTAAGTGATTTCGTAGACTAATTTATATTTTATTAATAATAGTTTATTAAAAATTCTATGAAATTATAGTTACATACAATGATTTATGTATACATCACAGAATTCTTGTCTGAGTTCTTCAGAGAGGCAAATACACAACCCATGGAAATTTCCTTGGCTTTCTGAATATGTAGATTTTAATTGACTACATAATTTCTAATGGTTTAGACAGTTGCACCCTTGTGGGTCCAGTTGGATCAATTTAAGAAATCATTTGAAGCTGTTTCTGATTGTCTTGCAGCAGAACATAATAATCACTGTCATAGCTGAGGTGTCATTAGGGAATTAGATGACTATTTCTGTTCTGTTTCAGTGCAGAGCTAGCTGAGGCTTGCCGGAAAGACTTCTAAACTTAGACTGTCAAAATTTAGAATATTTACATCAATGAACAGAGAAACTCAGCTAGAAGATGATATGAACTGTTGGGTGCGATGGTTTGTTAAATGGTTCTGATAGATTGGGGAGAAAAGATTATCGTACTCATAAAATTTCAGTCAAAATCCTTCTACTTGTTAAGTTTTTTTCTCTTGTTTTGGGTGGCAATTTATTACATTTTAACAACTAATGAGACAAAACTGTCTGCAAATGCAAGTGCAGGTGGATAAAGCTAAGTGATGTTTCTTTTACAAAAATATAAACAAAGCTATGATGCACCAAATATAAATAATTACCAGCATGTTTGATGCCCTCACAAAATCAGAAAAAAGTTTTTTCACTTATATCTTACTGTGTAAAGCATCTGTCATCACATTATTTAAAGCTAATTTATAATCTTCTTGTGCTTTTGGACTTCTGAATTCTGCAAAGATATTCGAAGTGCCAAAAATTGTTTCTGTTCTGCATTGCTGTCTGGGAAACTTCATTTTTTGTGAGATTCAAAGTGGGCACAGGGTCATCCTTCAGGCTCAGGTAGTAAAGCCAATTTTTACAAGTGGCGTACATGCTATGTAAAAATACAAGTCCTTGATTTAGGTATAATGCCTCTTAAGGTTTAGTTTTAGTTTACAGATTTTAACTGTGAATTAAGCTACCTGTTGAAACTTTTCGAGTTTTACCTACAACAGCAATTTAGGCTAATTTTCTGATGGATTTTTGGTGATACTTTAAATCAGGAATACAAACGTGCATCTCCTTCATTTCATTGTGTTTGTAGTTGCTTAGTTACAAATTTTCCAGCTACTGAAAAAGACCATATTTTCTCACTACAGTTTAAAAGGGCACAGTATATCCTAGTATTCTATCTATCCAGATTATTTTCCAGTAAGATTACAGTAAAAGTTATTCTGTTAAGTACTTTTTAGAATTGAATAATATTAGGTGAAGTTCATACACTATTAGGTGGTATTACAATCTGTGTTTAGAGAATATAAGTGGCAATCTACTAAGATTATGACACATAGAAAGAAATACTGCTCTTTCAATTTCTAATAAATATGTTTGCTAGTATCTTATCTGAGTGAAAAGGAGGCAATTTTTTTTTGTTGTTGCTTTCTCTGAGCAGTGTACCAGTATTAGAAATGCTAGCCAGGCAGAGTTATGGAAGGGAATTCATAATAATTTCATCAAGAGATTTTGAAA
>VXBL01000834.1:0-26895 GCA_013400195.1 Aramus guarauna | reverse complement strand
AAGCTCTTACATTTCACATTACATCGTGTGAAGTCAGAAACCTTGACATTATGACTTAATTGCACAGATTTATGTGTGGGAGCCATCATGATGATGGGCCTAAATTTGAAGTTATCAGTAGACATATCTAGATCTCAGACCTGTGTTTTGTTACTTTTGAAGAAGAGACTTGTTTGCAGAGGAGCTTTATGCTAGTAAATCTTTGTACACTTAAGTTTTCTGCTCGTGTTTACAGACTAGGTGGGAAAAGCAATATATGCAAGTGCATGTTAGACAATTTTCCATAGTTTCTGTAACCCAAATTGAGAGTTTTTTCCTGATATTAATTGCTGGAATGTTAGCAACATCATAGTTATATCCATTTATTGAGATTTGTTTAGCTTTTCAAGTAGGAAGATATTTTTAGAATTTAAAACCGTAAGAGGCAATCGTAGGTTTGTTAGTTTTTCAGGATGTTAGAATGTTGATGTCTTCAACATCATACTGCTGAGCAAGCTCTAGTTATCTTACAAACATTTGTCATCTCATAACTCTGTTTTGTATTAGCAGTAGGTAGGTACGGTTTTAGTTATATTCTTGGTTTCTGAGATACTGTTTGATTGGTTTGTTTATGTGAAATCAATTTCTGTTCTTTGCCTTTATTTGTTTCTGTACATTTCATAGTGGGTGATATTAATTTTTTACTTTTAGAGTCAAATGCAGTAAAACTGAAGTGCACATCAGTCTGTCAGAGAACAGCATTCATAAAATATTGAGTAGATCTAGGGAAAGCTTTGCATAAGAATTTGTCAGATTATATCTTCAGGTTTAATGAATAAGCAGTTTCTTCCTAAAATAAGTATTTCAAGTTCTATGTTTTGATATTTTCAGGTCTTACATGGTTCTAAATAATACTAATTTACACACTAAGAAGTGAAAAGATTTTAGCTTTGGCCAGCTCTGATCCAGACTTGTATTTTATCAAAGCTCTAATTCTGGTCTTACTTCTTTATTCCTTGGCTAATGAACTCTTGTCTCATTTTTGGTAATAAGCTATTTTGAGTGTGAAAATTACTTCTCTTCCTGGAAGAATGTTTATATTTTAGTACATTTGGAGGAAAAATGTAGAAGAAATATCTGTGTCCCTGTAACTTTCACTATTTCATCTAGATGTTCCATGTCTTTTTGTTCTTAAAATCAGTAGGATGAGCTGTTAAAAGCCAGTTCAGTAACCTTGGGTTAAGAGATTTAAAGAGATCTTGTCTCTGCCTTGGCACACAGCTCTTGCTACCATGTCCTAGAGGAGTGTTAGCTCCCTGGCAAAGAGGGGTTGGTCCCCAAGTTTTTCAGGGCTCATTTATCTGTTTTACTCACTTCTGTCATTTGCTACTGCTTTAAATAATAACTTCGCTTCTCTTACTTACCAGTATTATGCTGATGTGTTTAAGGTTAGGCTTCGTTGTTGTCTAATTCAGCAACATTGTAAATATAAAGTCTTCCAAAGATAGATGTGGCAATAATCTGATATAATTTTGATGGATTATTACATCAGAATTAACATGCCTTGATCCTTGCTTTCTACAAAAAGTTAATTTCATTTTGTTCTTTTAACCTTTTTCTTTGCTGTCATGTTTAACAAAGATTAAAAAGTAAAAGTAATAAATACACCACTACTCTTGTTTTTCCTTACGTTGTAAAGAAATCAGTTATTACTAACAATTATGTATTGTGTGACCTTCTCCAGAGCAGAGGCTATTGAGGCCATATAAAGTGTTTCTTCTCTCTCTTCAAGTTGATTTACAATGGGATGATCTATAAAAAGGATAATAGAAGTGAAAACTGAAATTAGATTGACTTATGCAAGTTATAGAAAGTAGACCAAAAAATTATAAATTGAATATTTCAGCTATATTTAATTTTTTTCTTCTCCAAACTACATGTGTCATTATCTCATTATTTTAGATGTTAGGTGATTTTAATATATATATATAAAAAAAAAGATGCAGTCAAAGGTACATTTTTTTACTTCATTTTTCTCTTTAATGGAAATAGCGAAAGACTGTAAAAGTTTTCTTTTCCCATTAGGAGGAAGTGAACAGTATTTCATTTAGACTCCTAGTTGTCACTAAGAACAGGATTGGAGTCACTCAAACCACTTGAAAAAACTTTAACCCTTAGAAGTGGAAGCATTAAAGGATATAATTATAAAGACCACACACGCAAATACTTTTGTTCTTTGCTCCTGGAATCAAGTGGCTGACTGCATATAAAATTTCTTCTCAAACACTGCATTTCTAGCACTCTTTATCTGTTTAGACAAGCTTGTAAATGTATACTGGCACCCTTATGGGAGGGGTGATGGAAACTACACCTTCCTTTCTTCACAGTTGAACCAATTTTGTTTGAAGACAGAGAATGGCCAACATCCTGAGTTTTAAGTATACATGGATGCTGAAGTACACAGATATATCTGAGTACAGATAATACAAATTTGACCCTGATTGATTGAAAATTTGTGTAACTGAAGTTGTAGGGAAAATTAGGCAGTCTTTTATGTCATCTTGACTGTCTTGTGGTATTGACATTGATTAGTGTATTGTATTTTTGATCAATTTAATGACTCTCAGTAAGTAAAAAAAAATTGGAAATAGTTTGAAAACTGTAGAGTCATTAAAGTTTTTGAAATGTTTTTCTAGGTTCAGAATTTTTATCCAAGGTAAGAACTGTCTCATAATCTCACTATTCTGCTAAATTATATAGAATCATAGAATCATAGAAATGTTTTGGTTGGATAAAACCTGTAAGATCATAAAATCCAACCTTAACCTAGGACTCCTGTTTAATAAAAGCTTATTTTAACTGCAGTGCCCTGAAATGTCTAAGGAACATATTGCCTAATAAAATACAGGATAATGACTTTCTATTTATTCATATTACTAATATTAGCAATCAAATCTCATTATTAGGAAGTATTTTTCTAGAACAAATCATAAAAAAATCTTTTTTATGGCCTAGTTGATCTCGATAAGCCAGTTAACAAAGATGACTATTGTTCAAAATCATGTCTTACAGTAACAGAAGTTTTCCACATACATAGAATATGTTTAATGCGCTAAATCCTACCTGATTTTTAGGAAAATAACCTGATGAAAATATAATTCTGAGGTTAGTTTATATTAAAATGCATAGTCCTGGTGTAACTTCTAAAAGAAAATATAACAGTTATGCTTGCTAATCTGCTTAGCAGAGAAGTTGTGGGTTTAAACAAGTATAGAAATATTAGGCTCTCTCAGTTTTCAAGGTTTGAAAATGTATAATAGTGGTAAAGGAACTATGATTAAGATACTCTGTCAGAGGCATGCTGTTTTATTAGTAGTAGTGGATTTTCATTCTAGATTTTAGAAGAAGGAAGCAGAAAGGGGACAAATAGATAGGACTGTCACTCAGTTATTCTGTTATTTTAAGCTACAGGAATTAGGTGGTTGCTTTTAAAATCTAAAATTGGCAGCATGAACAGTTAAATCAGATTGGGAGATAATCTGGTGGTGGTGGTAAGTGGAGGAAAAAGGTCCCTGAGGGTGTAGGTGTATTTTCCAAAAGTTATGACAAATTTAGCAATACTTGTTTCTTTCAAAATTGGGAAGTTATTTAATTTTGTGTATTGTAGGAGGGTTGATTTAAGAGGCAGAGTAGATGATTGGGTAATTGATGTGAAAATTAAAGAGGAATATATTGGATCAGAAGAAAATCTTACAATTTATCCTGTAAAATAGACTTCTTAAAATGTCTGTAGAGAACAGCACAATAATCATGTTATCTAATCTAATGAACAGTGGTGCATTTTACATTAATGGGACTGAAAATATATTTTAGGAACTATATTTTTGAGTGATAGACTATAAACAATGGCAGTTGTAAACATAATATTACTAAAGACTTGATCGCAAGTATATAATAAAGTCCTGTTTTACAAGACAATTTTAATTTTCATGTTTTCTCACAAGAAATGAAACAAGCAGATTAACAGAAAAATATGTGTTTCATTGCAAATTCATCTTAGTTGTGACAAGGCAAACAAATGAGCTGTCTTCTCATCTATAAAAGCTTCTCTAGCAACATATTGGAGCACCAATGGCATGTAGCATGTCATGAACGGATGAATGCTGACTCCTGCAATAATCACTGAAGAAATACAAACATGAATTTAAAATTACATGTTGTTATCTTTTGTCCTCATTACAGTGCATTTATAGTTCTTCCCTAGAAGAAAATTCTCAAAGCTTGAATCTTGCAATAGAAACTTTACAAAGTTACACAATAATAAGGAAATGTAAATTCATATTTGTATTATTTTCCAAAGGACTTGTCTGTATGTATTTCAAGCAACTCACATATTCAAAGACTTTTGGGAATATTTATATAAAAGCATTCAATGTAAAGTAGTATTTTTCTCCAGTGTATACATGTAGCCATATGCATTTTCAGTGAATTGTATGGAACAATTCACAAAAAGAAGAAATTGAGATACAGTACATTACACTTGTGGATTGTGCTCTTGCTATTAAAAAATGATCTATTGTCTTTTAACTGTGATTTTACTGTATGTGTCTTCCAGATGTGTTGAGGTGATTGCCAAAGAAGGACGAAACCTGAAAGAGCTGTATTTAGTATCCTGTAAGATCACTGACCATGGTATGTGATATACCTATATCTTTGTTTTTGTGAAGATTGAGCTGTACTCGCTTTGCACAGGAATTCTTATAAAAGTGTTGGAAATGTATAGATAAAATTTTTTAGAATCTTTATCCATAAAAATAGTAAATGTACAAAAAGCATTTGACATGCTTAAAAATATCTGTGGTTAGAAGTATGAAAATCAGTGTACCTGTGCGCTGCAAATTGTTCGTTATAGGATTGGCAGTTACTGGGCAGAGTGGGTAGTGCCCATTGAATTTTCTTGGAGACCAGGAAAGCATTTGAGAGAAAATCCAAAAATACATATGCATTTCTAGATGCTTTAAAAGCATAACTAAGCAACTATGAGTGTGAATTGATTGCCTATTGTAGGCCATAAAATTTGAATGAACTTGATGATCCCTTAAAAAGACTGTTATGATAAAATAGAGAGAAACACCTTAGGAACTAGGCTTTCTGTCTGGTAGGCCACATAGAGAGACAGAACTTGTGTTTGGGATAGGAAGACTTCTAGCACTTGAGTGTGTTTGCAGAGGCTGCTTTGTTTTATCTTGTTTTGGTGGGGTTTTTTTTCAAATAAGATACTGACGTCAAATAAAACACTTATTTCTGCAATAAGACCAAGTTCTCAAATGTCTATCTCCCACTTATATGCCTAAATTTCAGTAGGATTTACAGGACTATGTCTTTGAGATGTTTTCTGATTATTTTGTTTCTCATTCACTCTTTTTTTTATTTTAACTTCTTACTCCATAGCATTTATAAAGAATTACTATGTCAAAGTGATGTTACGTTTCCAGTGGTCACAAACTCATTCTTTTATTTTCCCCTTCAGATTTTGTACTTCTCTGGGGTTTGCATGGGTGCATTGAAGGGTATGTTGGTCTGCATGGTCTGCAGAGTACAGCTCACCTCATGTCCACAGTATTTGAACATGAGCTTATAATACAGCTGTAGCACTTGCGGGAGTTCTGGGACATGGCAGAGGAGAGGCAGCATGGACCTATACCACCATTTTCTGTGGTCTACAGTTGTTTGTACTTCCACGTGCAGAACAGATCTTGCCAAAGTTGAAAAGATTTTCTTGGCTTGAAACCGCTTGGCCATCATGAATTTGTGAATTTGTGAAATAGGAACTGTCTGCTGCAAATTCAGGGAGAGGAATTTGTCTGTAGAAAATAAAGTGACTTCTTTTCACTACTGTGGTGCAGGACCTCAGTTGGAAGTGAGACTGTCCATTTGTGTGTTACAGATATACTAGCTGCACTTTTGTCCCTTCTGATTCCAACTACCCATGTAGAAAGAATTATCATGGGAATAATGGAATCCATATCTTGAAGATGAATCATTTCTTGGACTGATTTCACCCTTCATTGGCTGTAGTGATTGAGAGGAAAACAGAATTAATGCCAAAAGTAGGGAAACACACACTGAGAAACTGAAGAAAAGAAACTGAGGATAGGGGAAGTCTTGCTTAAGAAAGAATGGAGAGAGAGAGAAGAGGAAGCATCCATGGCTAGATGAAAAGTGGGAAGTGTGTTTTACAGAATGAATGACCGGAGAATATATGTATAGTTTGGATGATTAGTAATCAGTCATCCAACCTGAGCTTCTATTGACTTCTGTGTACTAAGGCTCCTCTCTCACTGATGTGTTGGATTCTGTAGTCATTCAACATTATTGCAGTCAATTACTGTGACTTTGAGAACATTTTGAGTTGATGGTGTTGATACTAGGATTTAGTATTCACCTAAAAATTTGTCTATTTATGCTAATAAGGACCAATAAGACATCAAGCAAAACAGCTGTGATACTGACTGATTTTTGATACATTATTAAGACTAATTGATTATTATTATAATCTACAGCATATCACAGCGTGCCAGCCTGGCAAATATATTCAACTGCTTGTGATATCTGAGCTGAAAATGCAAAGTAAACTGTAGCAAAGTAGACTTTATAAGCGTCATTTATGCTTTGTAAGGAAGTAAAAACTTCGTCTTAGATTGAAAATGTGATAGCAAGTGAATATTAATTAGGTTAACAAGAGTGTTGCAGGGTGGAGCAGGCTTCACCCTTTTCCTTTCTTCCTTTTTCATTTATTTCCTAGTACTTCAGTGGAAGACTTTCCTACATTTGTTTGTGATGCTGTTAAGTTAAAAAAGTGAGCTCCTTGCAGTGCTGTGAGCTCAATTTGTTGTTGAACTTCCTTTAGCAAAGAAGCTGCTTCTCTTCTGCAATGGGAAAAGAGCAGCCATTCTTTTCCTCAGAGGCTTTCCAAGACCTCATGCTTTCTGCATCTTTGTATTTGTGGGAAGTAGAGGAAATCAGCTGGAAAGTATGTGCCTGACTTCTTGTGGGATCATTCAGGTAGTTCCCATGGTCTTACAAAGACTTACAACTTCACATGCATAGTTGTTCAGGCTTCACCAAGAAGCAGGTAAGTAGTGTCTGAAGCTCTGTGAGCCTGTGAGTGGGTGGGAGCATACAGCCCTATGTAACTGTGCTTTTTTTGTTTGCTAACCTTGAGGGTGAACCACATGAATGTCCTTGCATTGGAATTTAAAATATTGATGCCAATTTTAAATTGTAACTGTACACATTTTCGCTGGGTTTTCAAAACATACCTAGAGCTGCCAACCAGATTTTTTGCAGCTTGATGGAGTACAGATGCAGGATTTTAAAAGCCCTCTTTGATACTATTCAACAACAGTTTTTGATGCTACTGCAGTTAGCGGAGTTTGACCTCTGGGGCAAGATCATAATTGCTTAGCAATTCAACTGGAAAAAAATAAGTAATATTGCCAATTTCCAATAAAATTTGTAATAATTTCAGACATTAAATAAGCAATAATAATAATAATAATAATAATAATAATAATAATAATAATTGCAGTAAATAAAATAATTACAGCAAAACCTGTTATTAATTGCCCTGCAATTAATGCTGTAGGTATGTACCTGTGAGGTAATTTCATATACTCTAGCAAAGACTGTGAAGTGTGAACTTCGTCGTTTTATTAATTTCATTCTTTTGTTTTCTGATTTTTACAATAAGACATTATGCAAAACTGCCAGACATAAATGCCTATATGCAATTAATATTTTTAAAACACACTAAAATGCTAAATTTTGAAACCTGAAACATTAATTAAAACCCCCTATGCCTTGATATTGTAGCATGACTTTCTGTGACATTTTGCTGCCAAGAAGATGATTGTTATTTTATAGAAAAAGACAGAAGAGGATTCAGAGAAATTGAAGTATATGTATATTCTAAGAGTTAACTTGTCAGAAAAAAAAGAGTATCTTGCTGTACTTCATGTTACATTACAAAATGGTTAATTTTTTGTATACAAAAAAGTACATTTTGTTTACTTCTGAAAAAAATATAGAATTACAGCTTTATGTTTGTCCAGTGTAATTTTCTAAAATTCCATTTTTAATAAATGATGTTAGAGTGTAACATGCTAGGATGCTGAAAATGAGTTTAACAGTTTCTTTACATCCAGTACATTCTTAAATGCTAAATAATCACTAGAATTTACCTAGATTGACAGGAGAGACTAAATTAGTATAATCTTTGAGATAAACACCTGTTTGCCTAAGAACAGAGACAGAGAAGTTAAAGCTGACATTAGTTCCTCATGTCATTTTGCCCTTTTGTTAAACAGTCATGAATTAAGCATGGATTGTCAGTGTTATCTTTGAATTTCCTGTCTTTTGTCACAACCTTAACTTTACTTAAACATAGGAGATTTTGTATTTAAGCTTTTACTAAGAACTATTAAGAAAGCTAGGCTTTCTCAGCTATGGGGAGACTGTGTGTCAAATGAATTAGGTTGATGTGAAGATGTAGAGCGGTGAGCTAGGGCAGCAAGCACACAGAGAATTGTGTAACTGTCTTTTCAATTTTATGCTCTACTTCTGGATTTTATTGATATCCTCAGTGCTGGGAGTTTGTTTTAAGTAAATTATTACTTACAAAGTTTGTAATGGTGCAGAGTGCTATGCACTCTGAAACACAAAAGTGAGATTTGTGTTGAAAGATGAAAAGATTTGATGAAACTAGCCTGTGAGACAGGACTAGATTTTTTAAGGTCTGATCTTGCAGTAATGTTAAGTGTAAATTTACTACGAATTACTAAAAACTGCATTTTTACCAGTAGTGAAGGATAAAAGTCTCTAATGCTTTACGACCACTTTAGAAAAGTAGTCAGTAGCAGTCAGTAGTTTTTTGTCTATATGCACAGAAAGACATTTCAAGGCAAGCTTTAAATTGTGGGCTTCTACTAAGAGAAAAAAGAAAAACAAAAAAACCCAAACCAAGCCAAACACCACCATTCACCCCCAAAAAAACCCAAAACACAACTTTTGAAAAAAGTTTGGAAGGAAGTGTTCAAAATTAGCACTTTGTACAGCTGCGCAGTGAGAAATCATTTAAGAAATTTCTGAAAAATCAAAGTACCCAAACTGTCATTAATTGGTGTGCAGTTAGCACATTTTGGGGAATATGTTTATCTCATAACAATTCCTGTCAAGTAACCTGCAGAAGATGGCAGTTGTCTCGATAGCTGTCTTGGAGAATTTCCATTACTAATTAGTTCTGGATTTTGCCTAACTTAAAAAGTCTCTATTTCTAGCTGTAAAGTAATTGCACAAAGCTTTTCAGGTGAAATGCTTGGCACAAGGACCTGAGATGAACTGTGGTATTTTGCTGATACCTTTAGAATTCTGAATATTGAAAAAGAGCTCTCTAAATATGTAGTCTTTTTGTTTTCTAAGGTTGTTAGTATTCTTTTTTTATATTGCCTCTTTCATCATTTATTGATATATTTAGTGTCTCTGAGGACGCATGATTTTTTTTTAAAGGTTTTTCTTCTATGAGGATGTTAGCTGAAGCAAAAAACGAGTTTAAGCAAAGTATACTTGAATCAGATGACATATATATTGAGTCAAGTCCAACTGTCACAAAACAAAACATAATTCTAAGTTGCATTTTTTTCTTCATAGCTGGATTATAGATTCTTTTCTGAGAAGTGAGATACAGCTAACAATGTTAAAACAGTTTTCCGAGAGGCTGTTAAACTCTAACGTTTTAAAATTTAGGCTACATATGCTTTCTTTTTTAAAATGGAATGTTTTAATTATCAGGGGATCAGGTCTTCCTACTGAATAACACAGATAAATCCCATGACAGTAGCTTGAGTTTTCTCTCTAATATTTAGCATTTGTCATGTAAATCATAAAGAATAAGCACACTGTGCGTATTTCCTCACAAAAGAATGTTTCTTTTCTGCTTCTCACTTTAATTAGCAAGTCTAATGCTTGATCTCACTAAAACTATTTCTTTACTAATTTTAGCTTTTTAAAATTATTTTTAAAACACCATGTCTTTTGTACAGTATTACTCAGAAGGGAAATACATTTTTGTGGGATAAATGCAGCACTTATGGATAGACAGAATGAAGCAGATAGTAAATACATTTTTGAGTTAAAAATATGTCATCTTCATACATTACTGGTTTGCAATCTCTTCCTTGATTTATATCATTTAAAGAAATACAGCTTTCACTTTCTCTTTCAAAATTATTTTGAATTGCTGCTATGTTGAGATCCGAGTTTCCCTTCTCAGAATCAGTCTTACTCCTACTATGTTTTCTTATCCTGTGTGTATTTCTTTCTCTTTTGTACTCTTTTAATGACCCAATACATGCAAAGAGTCTTTACAGTGAAAACTATGTTTATGTTTGTAGATAAGTGTACAGATAATCTTTTAAGGACTAGGGCTTCTGTTATCTTCTGTAGTGGTTACGTATTTAACGTATATGTGTATGTTTATATGTGTATAAAATGGTGGTATTATATTATTTACTTTAGATATTTATTGCTATATGCATATGAAAGAAAAAGAGTATCTATATATTGCTTTCTTGTAAACTGATTTTTAATTCCTTTCTGTAAAAGCATTTTCTCTCTACTTTTTGTTCTGTACTTAATTATTCAGAAACCTCAACTCACTGAAGTAAATCAGCAGGATTGTTGATGTTTAGTGCCAAATTCTGAGGTTCTTTGCTTAGTTTTAATGTTCCTTTTCTGTAGATAGGCTGCAACTTTAACTCCAGTACACTGTAAAAATAATTACTTGAAGAATAAGTAGGTGGTAAGCGATCTGTACCCATACCCTGTTGTATGTATTAATGATACATACTTCCTTTGACAAAATCTTTAGCAGTTAGTAAAGTGGTTTTGTTTGCTTTTATATTAAAATACTCATTCTTTCAGAATTCTGAAGCAAATATTTCTATAGAAACTCTGGTAATTATAAGGAACAGTGAAAGCTTATTCTAGCGATAGAGGTGATTAGAGTTTTATGTAGTTTAACAAAGCAGCAATACACAGTATAACTGACTATCCCTTCCTCCATTTAAATGGCATTACTGTTTATGTTGGAATGTGCAAAGTGAAGATTTTGAGTCTTTTCATGTATTTCAGAACCTCTGTACTTTTCCCTCTATCTAGGAGAAAAAATTACAGAGTACACAACTTTCGTAGGGATGTTTTTCAACTTGTTTGTTCTGATTTTTTATATTCCTTTTATATTTTTGTTTTAGTTTGCAATAGTTGTTCATATGCAGCTTTGCATGTATTGATGCCTAATTTTATTCCCATAAGGAATCCTGTTGACATTGAAACCAAGAGAATTGCTAATGTGGGGAAAGATAGCTGTATACTCTTGTATTTTGGGATTGGAACCCTATCAGAGGACATAACTGTTAGTTCTGTTAAGAATGTTCAAGGAGTGAGTAGATAATTTTAGTCACCTGTCTGGAGTTTTCAGTAGAAATTGTTTGAATGAAAAGTCAAATTAAAACTTTATCAAAAGTAATCCCTGAAGCAGAAAGGAGCCCTTGAACAATCTGTCAGTACCATATATAATTCATAACTATAAAAAACCAAATTTTCTTTGTGTAAGTTTTATCAGTATTCCCAATGTTGCAAAAATTCCATGCAGTTTTCTTTAAAAGTTGATTTGAGATACCACCATGCATCTTCAAGACCCATACAGTGAGATAAATAGCATGTTTCACAAATAACAGATAGTTGTAAATCCTTCGTCCTACAGTACATAATAGAGGATTGTCTCTTTGAGTGATGAGATGAGACAAACTTCCAAACTGTTTTTTGTCATACTAGAAGGTGGGTTTTCTCCCTTAACCTGTACCCTTAAAATGACGTTGTGTAATAGCCAGTTGGAAGAAGCTGAATGAAGAAGCACTTTCGAATCATCAGGATGAACAGAGCAGAAGCCTATGATTTGTACACAGTTTGTTCCCAGTTGATTGTTCTAAACATGGAAAATGAAGATGTGTTGTACTTTAGGCTTAGTTTGTCTTGTGGAGAGATCCACAGGTAATGTTGTTTTAATTTAATTTTTTCTGTGGAAAGCTGAGTGATTTGGGTTGTTATTTTGATTCTTTGGTACAAACTTGGCAGTAGTTTATCAATCATAATAGAAAGCTCAATTTTGTGGGTTTTTTATCTCTAGAGAGAGGTACTTCAGTTAATCTTTGGAAAAAATGCACTTAATTTCTGAGTACAAAAACACAAATTGCATTTCTGATTTAACAAAAATTGAGATAGCCACAACCTCTGCCTGTGTTTCCAGAAATACATTTTCAGGTTCTTGTTTATTCATTTGCTGTATTTATGGTGTTAGGAAACTATATTATAATACTGAACTTTCATTTGACCCAGGACCCAGCTTCTGTTCCGTTGACATATTTGTATTTCCTGTTTTATATGACCTTTAAAAAGTATCATATAGGTTTATTCCTTCAGTGCACATGCTAACCCCTATATTGAAAAGTGTGTGAGGTGCCTCTTCAGTGAGCTACCACACAGCAAAAATATTTTTGAAATTATTGTATCTAAAAACCTGTTGTTTGCAGCTTGACTGATTTAAAGTGTGAATAAATTATTACATGTAAACTATGCAATTATGATCATATTATGAACTCTAAGGTAATTGCAATTTTGTTTTGATAAACCACCCCAAACTACCAAAGAAATGTATTATCATTTTACATTTTTGTCTTATCTTTCTTTTCAAACAGTATTCGTTAATTTCACACTGCAGTGGAGAATACCCTTCCCAACAGAACATTTTATTTGCAGTTATAAGTAGATTTACTTGATAAAAACAAGTGTGGAATTTTTATTTAACATGAATCTATTTCTGGCTTCGTTAGAATACAATTTAAATGTTTAAAACACTTAGCATTTTCTAACACCAATAATGACTTGCATCAACATACTGTTGCTGTAGTCCAGTTTTATATTTAATTCATGGAACTTTTGAATTCATTTAAAATTTGCCCCTGAACCACTTTATTTCTTAAGTAGAGATTTCTGTTATACTAAAAAAAAATTCCATACATTAGCTATATTTAAAATTATTCTTATATAACCAAGTATTATTCTCAGTGGGGATTATTTAAGGATCGCTCTCATAATGCTAAATATAAAAGCAGCATTTGTATTTTTCTTAAGTGGGAGAAAATTCAAAAAGGAAAAAAAAGGGAATTTACCAAGTCTTTTTCCATGTAATCAGTTATACAAAACTCTGGTTGATATACGTAATCATTTAAGAGTTGCACCGTGTTTTAAAGCGGCTATGCTAATTTTTAGTTGCAATTTATTTCTTCTAAAATCTAGAAGCCAGTTTTGTGATCCCCTTTTGAATGTACTATAAAATATATTTTAACTAATTACATTTTAAAATTATTATGTTACTTCAGTGTTGCCAAAAATTATTGTTTTATTTATGCAGCATCCATAAGGGAGATTTTCATTCAGAGTGCTTATATATGTTGTTTAAAATTCTTGGCAAGCAATATAGTTGTTTCCACATAATTACTTAAACTAAGTTAAATCTCTAAAAATATTTTTTTTTTGCTGTTAGGATTGCCTTTCTGTATTCTATGTTTTAACCTCTCCTGGCTAGCTGTTGAATTCTAGTAATACTCATATTACTGAAGGAAATTCTCATTTTGACCATAATCTGACTGTCAACCTGCCTTAAAAATATATGAAGTATTTCATGGAGGTACTAATAATGCAAATATTTTGAATGCCTAAATTTAAGGAGGGGAGGATTATTTTAATCATTTTTGTAGTCTCAGAGATTGCATTAAGAGACTGAATACCTAGAAACATTTTTTTTTCTTTAAGTGCCTGAAAAAATACTGGTTGAGATACTGATGTAGTCCACTAGAACAGAAATAAAACCAAATGGCTAATATCACAGTAATATGGTAAGTATTGCTTTAGAGCCTTACTTTTTTTAATAAAAAATGAAAATGCTTAATTAAAACCCTTCAATATTTAAATGTTTTTAAGAAAGGAGAGGAGAATAAAATTCTAAATCTATTACATCTCTGCCTTGTGGCATATTACCGAGTCCTTGTTATGTATGTACATAAATAGATCATCTATGCTTAAGTACAGCATCTGTGGCCTAGTATTTCAATATCAAAAAGTAGGGACTATCTTTTTTTTATTCATATTAGTTTGAAACATGGATTATCAATCAACAGCAAAAATTCTGATAATACGAGGTTTTATCAACTCATCTAAGAACGGACTCTGCAGCCAAAATATATTTTATTTTATGTTAGGTAATGAAGTGAAATGAGTAGCCCTTCTACTCTGCATTCCTTTAATTGTGGTGATTCTGAATTAGCTTTGCTGTGACAAAAACATTTCATTTTTACTTCTGTAATGAAATATACAAAAAAGTTGATGTTGTCTTTGTAAACTGTAAACTCTTTCCTCACCACAGTACAGTAGAGTGTAGAAACTCTTCTGTCACTGATGTACGGAACATGATTCACTTCATAAATAATCTGAAAGGCACGTAAACATTTTGCTTTCAAAAATTAATAAATTGACATAAAAATTTTAGTTTATTATAGTTTACTATACATGATTTTTAAAAAAATATGCAATTTGGTTTCTTCTGTTCATTTTTTTATACATCTTTTGTAACTGATAAATGAAATAACTTCCATGAAGTCAACCTGTTTAGTTACTTTAAAAATTAATACAAATATTGGGAATGATTGAATGTTATTAGCTAGATATAATGATCCAGTTTTACAAACTTCTAAAACCTGTCCGTAATCTGAAGCTATTAATACTTTTTTATCCAGGTCACTGGGCTTTTTTGGTTCCTTAAACTTTTAAAATAGAATTTATTTGTACCAACTTACAGGCTAATGAACACCAACTTGTCAACAGTGCTAGCAGTTCACAGTTCCTTACCTGTGTTTTCTTAAATAAATGTTTAGTTCATGCATCTTATTTTTCAAGTACCTGAGTTAATACAACTTAAATGAAAGGATTTTCTCAGTTTAAGCATCTGCCAGGTATCTCAAGTTGCCTACTCACTCGCATACAAAGAAAACATCCTAGAATAACTACTTGCTGTTTAAAAAACTACTCTCCTTTACCAAGCAACCAGGAAACAAAAATGTCAAGGATTAAATTAGAATTGTTCATTCGCTTGCTTATGGTTTGTAAGAATTTTTTTTAAGATCTAGGTGTAGCTGCATTAGGGATTGAACATGAACGTTAGCCAAACTATTTATATGGTGTGATCAAAAAATCATAGAAATTTTGGTTGAAAGGGACTTCTGCGAGTCATGCAGTCCAGCCTTGCACTCAGGGTAGGGCTGTCACCAGCCCTAAATCAGGCCCATCCTGGCTCTGCCTGGCTATTTCTTGAAGACCTCCAGTGATGGAGGTTCCACCATATCTCTGAACAATGTTTCAGTGCTATAGTTACACTTCTAAAGATTTTTTTTATTTTTTTTTTCCTAATGTCCAACCTAAACCTCACAAACCACGCTGTGTGGTCATTGACCTTGTTAGATCTTTTGATGAGCTCGTGAATTAACTTTGGTTCTATCTTTCTCATAACCACCAATACAACTCAGACTCAAACTTGGGGAGTCTGAGTCATACATAATGATGTTCTGAGGTGGCATTGCTTTACCTAAGTTTTGGGAACTTGGTCACATAGAGGAACCCAGACCTCCTGACTAGGAACATGGTATCCTTCAGGCTTTTGCGTACCTCAGATGGGCAGGTGAAAAGATGACACTAAATGCACATTTTTAAGGAAAAATGAGCACAGTAAGATATTTAAAATTTCACTCCCTTTTCTGTGATTTGTGCATTTTAGTTACTTCACATTCATTGATCAGAATGACGGTGGCTGGTGTGTTTTGTGTTGAATTTGGTGGCACTGGCACATATGGGGAGTTCTTTGAGTCCCTGCACTGGAATGACTCCATGGTGACTTTGTTGTTTCTTTCTGGATCCACACAGGACTGTTTAGATCAGGGCAGTTCTTGTATATGCTGAGAAAGTGGAAAAACATGTTGACAAGGAATTTTCAGTGAAAAAGAGGTACTTTATTTAGGGTGATACTTTTCGCAGCTACTAACCCATATACTTACTTGATCCAAACCTTGGATCGAAGTATGCATTTTGCGCCTATAAATCCTTGAAGTGATGCTTCTGTCTGTCACTGAAGGAAATTATAATACCCACAGATTTCACTTTGGCTACTTACATGATATCTTTTGTTTCTTTTCAGTAGTTCAGGGACAAATCTGTTCTTTATTTTTCCTAGATGTATTTTATATAAACAGAATTTGTTTTCTCTACCATGCTGTGTTCTTGTCAGATAATTAAAGGAGGAGGATTAAGAAATGATCAAATGTTACTATGAAGGAAAAAGAAGAAAAAAAGAAATATATTTTGTCCTTTAGTCAATAAATATACTAGTACACTTTGAAACTTTGAGACTGCAAACTGAAAGAAACCTAATTCACTGAGGTCTCTATTCCCCATGCAATCCATATTTTCATATGAGCTATGATGTATGACCAGTGAGGTTTTGCACGGGTTTTGTAAAAGAGGCTAAAAGATACATTGGCTTTGTATCTGCACAAAATCTTTCTGTGATCTTAGACAGAGGGTTTTGCCAACAGCCATGTGTTTGCACGTGTATGTGTTTAACCATAACTGCACATGCATGTATAAACATGCACACAGAAAAAATACCTTGAATTAATGTTCATTCTTTATATTTGTTTCTTATATAATCATAATTGAAAAATTGCCCTTAGAATACAGAAATAGCACACATCTATCAATGATGTCTTTAAGGGAAAAGAAAGAAGAATAAATAGTATTTTAAGATAACTTATTTACATATTTGACTTATTTATGATGCAGTTGAACATTTTGTAAGGCAAGTGCATTACTGGTAAATTTCTTCACATCCATTCCTGTTACTTTTTAATCAAAATGAAAAGATCAACAATGTAGTCTTTCTGGTAAAATAAAGTACAATTTGATTACTTTCTGCTAATATATAATAACATTTAATTTGATTTTAGGAAGAGGAAGGTCTCTAATGGAAGGGAAATGGACTGTATAAATTGGGCGTTCCCTCTTATATTTACCTCTGTTCATGACATTGTAAATATTGCTGCTAGTGCCAAACAAAGAAATAACAATACTTGAATTATAAACAGTTGTGAGAAATATGCATGAAATGTGCAAGCACAAAACATGTTTCAAATTTGCAAAGTGCCTGAATCTCATTGAGGTATCTAACTGCACTGTGGTATTTAAAAAAAAATAAGATAATTCTGAAAGCTATAGGGATTAATGATACAACCCATCACACAAGAATCCAGTTCCCCAGTTCATGGAGATTTAATTAGTTATATGGATCATATGGAAGGATTAGTAGTTTCAGATAACGTACAGAAACCCTGTAATACTTTTTTAGTATAGATTGACATAGCTCTTTCTTTAGGTGGGTGAAATTACCTATCCATGCATCTGTGCATAAGGTCTGTTCCTTATGTAAGATGTTCATGATTCTCTAACCATCATAGTTGAAACTTTGTGTATTTTCAGTCATCTGATTACCAAAGATTCCAGTACTAGAGATTTTGAAGCACCTCACAGTTTGCAGATAAAAAGTCC
Organism: Aramus guarauna; assembly: GCA_013400195.1. NCBI lineage: Eukaryota > Metazoa > Chordata > Aves > Gruiformes > Aramidae > Aramus > Aramus guarauna. The sequence continues at coordinate 9,150 of VXBL01000834.1, read as the reverse complement.
ATAATCTTGAATCAAGATTTAACAAAGAAGCATTTGTGTATTTCCTGTGGGAAGTGGCTTAGAACTGCACACAGAAAGTTAAGCTTATTACTGTACTTGATAATGGAGCTACTGACAGGTCTTTTGTTGAATGAGAGTTGGTGCAGATCAGTTGTTAAAGATGGAAAGCCTTGTTGGGTTTTTTTGCTGACATAGGCTTTAAATCTTGAACATCTGNAAACAGCTTTAGATGTATGGGAATAAAAGCAAAAGAATTCAAAATAAAACCAATCAGTCACAGCAATAACATGTGCAGCCACGGTTTAGGGAAAAAATCCTTGGATTTTTTGCTGTCAGCTGGAACCTTGATCTGTTCTGGAAATCAGAAAAGTTTCTCTCTGCTTTTCAGTTTTAATTGATTATGTAATACATTATCAAATTCTGCTGATCTGAGTACAGAGTTTATGGTAAGTTTCAACTCTGTTGATGGTCTGAAGGCAACCTTTATCTGTTTTGGACACATAAACCTTCACTGCTATGTTCCAGAACGTTTGGGGGGAAAAAAGAAGAAAAGCGTTAACTTTGGCCACTGCAACTTTTGGATATGTATCGTTGAATTTCAGTCATTTTGTATGAGGAATGCCACTGCAGGTGCCCTCTCACCTAGATCTATGCTCTTTTCACTTTCCTAATGTTTTCATAAGTGCAGCATAGGTATTTTCAGTCTCTTCCAAAGTTAACAGCAAAATCTCCCTTTCTCTGAAGGGCCAGGCAAGATAGCAGGCTCATCTAGAAGCCACTAATAGGTGCTGGTGGCCTGTGGGAATAACAGGCCTGTAGGAGAAGAGACATCCAGGGATTTGATTGCCTTAGCAGTTTGACTGGCCCACATGGAGATAGGATGTAGATTCAGCGAGGGGAATCTGGGCTCTTAGGTGAGACTTTCAAGAAAATCGGGGACTAGGAAATTCCTGAGCTGGAAAGTACTCATGTATTAAAGCATACATAATTTTATCTCAGGGACAGCAGATATAGATGTCAGAGTGGAAGGGATAGGGAGAGGGTCTTCAGCAAGGGTTAGGGGAAGCCCAGGCCACCCCTTTGCTTGGGGAAAAAAATGCACAGACAGGCATGTGCCCTTATCCTTCTTGTTCCCTGTTCAGGAATGTTAATTCCCAAGCTGTTCAGCTTCTCTGTTGCTACCAGAAATGTAGTATGTAAGAGTGCTTTTAATAAGCATGCCCTTTCACCCCCCAAATTTAAACATTTAAATCAGCCTTATCTCTCCTATGATTAAATTCTTTCTTTTCTTCTTATCATGGAGACCGAGAACTAGAAAATGGCATCAATTTGCAACAATGACACATATACACCATATATTCAAAGGCTTTTCTTAGAATCTTGTGCTTTGTATGATAGGTGTTTCTAGAGATTTAGAAGAAAAGTTGCAGAGAGTCAGATCTGTGTTCTGAAGCTATGGAACCTCTTGCTGTCTGATGCATTACAAAGCCAGTATTCATTTGGTTGTAAACCTCTGTGTAATAGCAAAGTAATTTTTTCTTAAAAAAAAAAAAAAGAAAAAAAAAGGTATTTTGAAAAAAATAGAATAGTCTAGACCATCTGGTACAAATACTGACAGGAAGAAAATTTGCCATGAAGTGGTGGGATATTGGAGTCAGAAATGTACTGAAAGTCAGATGCTTTTCTTCAGGTTTTTTCATTCTTCATGACTATTGTAAATTCAACCATTTACATTCATAAACTCTGTAACTACTCTTCCACTTTAGGCCTACTCAGCATTTTAATAAGTAACTTTGTGTGGCTAGATATGAAGAATCTCTACTGTCTTTATATCCTTAGACTGGAAGTTATAATAGATGTCCATCTCTGTTTTCAGTCTACAATGGCATTACAAACATCAGCTTTACCACACATCCTTGTTTAGCAAGTAGGTACTTTAGAGAGTAAGCGTTTCTGCTGCCTTTCTGTTGTTGTTTCTGTTGTTTTCAAATTACAGTTTCTCTAATTTGCCATTGTTACCTGCGTATTCGCAGGAAATTGTCTTAGGTTTCATAGATTTAAACCACTTGTTCTTCATATATCCCTGTGCCCTCAGTTGTAATTTGTTCTTGAAGCAGAAGAATCCCCTATTCAAAAATGGCTTCTCTGTGATGAGAAAGAAACTTAGTTTTTTAAGTTGTTCATTCCAGCTCCATGTTCATGTCTAATTTCAGCTTTCAATATATGGTACTTAGTTTACCTTTTCCATCTTACCTCTTAGTGTAGGAGCAAGCAAAACAAATACTCTCACATTTTAGCTGTGATAGTGAGGAGAGAATACATCTGAAGCTGGGTTTTGTTTCTGTTTGCAAACAGCAGTAGAATAAAAGGTACCTAGTTCTGACTTAAATATTTGCATGTGTATTTTGTGCATAGAAAATCAGTAATCTGGTTAAAACTAGATATAGTATTTATGAGTTCTGCACTAACTCCTAGGCCTACAACTTTTAAGCAGATTTCAGAAATATTGTGTCATCCACCATTTGAAAGCTGTTTTGTGAGCTTCTTGTGAATATCAGAATTGTCAGTTTAAAAGTGGAATTAGCTAACAGACGTTTTTAAACACTCTGTCTATCCAAATAGCATCTGAGCACCAAGAGAGCAATATTGATTGATAAAATATTTGTTGCTCTGTCTAGAATCTTTGGCACCAATTCATTGTTCTTACTGATGAAAGGATAGGCTAAAATTACATAAAACTAGTTAGGTGGGAAAAATAACTGCATTTGTGGTAGGGATATATAATAAGCTGTTTTATGTAATTATTAAAGTACGGATTGCTCTTACAAACTATAAGTAGTCAGAGTGACATTTTAAACGGAAAATTAAGTTTGAAAAAAAATGGATATAAAAGTGGTGCAATCCACAAAGCTCACAAATTGATGTTACTCTAATAGTTTAAATACAGTACTAAAAGCTTCTTTCTAGCTTGATTCATGAACAACAGAAAAATTAGCATAGGAAGATGTGAAATACTAGGAAAAACTCTCTCCATTGAAAGGAACCTGGGAAATAATTCTCTAGCTATTAAGGTCCAGGAGACATCTTTTCTGTTCTGTAGGCACAGGTAAGGCTCAAACTATGTGGCAGCAAATATACAGGGAAAATTATGCACAAAATACATGTCTGCTTTGGAGTCCAAATTAGACAAGCTGACCTGCAAAGTCACTGCTTCAGAAAGAAAAATGGACACAGCCTAATGTAAGAAGCTTTGCAAATGTGTTAGTCAGAGAGAAGTCACCAGGACTGAAAAATACGAGCAGCAGAGGGATTTATTTACTCTGCTTTGTAGAAATTGGCTTCCTGAAGTTTTGCTTTTGGATATCATAGATGACTAGAATTATTTGGAGCTTATCAAATCCCTCTCAGCCAGCAAAATAAGTAAGCATTAGAACATACGATATAAAGAAGCAGACAGTTTTCATAAGAAAGACCGTGATATTTTATACCTAGAAAATACTATTTTCATAGTCACGGATGTCAGCTACACTATACAGGCACAAAACCAATCATCTATCCTGCCTAAGTGTTTCTCTATTGTCTTGGAAACTGACATCTGTTATTTCCTGCAAAGATCTGCATTAATTACAAGGCCAAGACTCCTCCTTTTTGTAACTCTCTGGCTTCCTGCAGAATTGTAACAAAATTAATGATGAAGTAGGTTCTTGTGGTTTTTACAGTTGAAAGATAAGGTTGCTGTAAGTGATGGAATTGGAAGAACCCTGAAAATTTTTCTTCTTCAGGTCTTTATCTCTTCTCGTCTATTGCAGTGGTAGCACAGTTCTGAAGTCCCTATGCCTTGATGTAAAAATCCGAGCTTGCCTGCCACAATTTCCTGGTTGTCTGTGCAAAGTAGAACATTTTGCTCAGTTTCTAGTCTTTTCTTCATGCCGTGAGTATTTTTTAGTCAGGTTGTTCATTCCTGCCTACAGTTACTGCATGTTTGCTCAGCCTCTCTTCATGTGGGTGATGCAATTTCCTAGGTTTCTCTTTTACTGCCTCTGCTAGGAAAGACAAATTATGTATGTTTTGAGGTGCAGAATAACTGTCTACTCAAGGAGTTAGCGAAAAATAAGATTCCATTTGCTCTCTCTATGGAGAGCAATTTTTGGCTTTATGTACCAGAGTAGGTCAGAAGAAGGGTACAATCAAACCTTAAGGAGAAGTTTGGTTTTTTTTGAGAGAAAAGTTTTGAAGAAGCAAGAGGTATTTAAAGGACGGTGGAGGAGAGGAGGGAGGAGGAGGAGGAGGTATAGAATATGACATGATTAAAAAAACCTAAATTGTGCAATTGTGCTTTAACATGTAATATACTCTACTTCTCTGCTTTTGAATTGTCTTCCCAGTCTTGTTACCTGCTGGGAAAGACAGATTCCAAAACTGACTACTGTCACTTTTCCCTTTATTCTGCTTCTTCCTAGGAGAAGAAAGGAATAAAAATTTGATGTTTGAGGTTATTTATATCTCTTGTAACTTATATAATAGAAAGTATATGTCCTCTATTGTTACCAGTACTTTCCATGTGCTATTCAAGGAGCTTTAAATGCTTTATGTTCTGTATGTGTGGGACAAGACTGATTATGCATACTTTGAGATGCAGGATAATTGTCTACTCAAGGAATTAATGGAGCATAAAGTACAATTACTAAATTCATACCCTGAATTATTTTGCTATAGCTTTCCTAGGTAGGCAAACCAGAAGAATTGTAGAGCTATCCTGCACCTTCTGTATCGATACTGCATCATGTACCATCTGCAAGGCACCGGTCTGACCTACATCGTATGTAACAAAGTGGTTTAATATCATCTTTCAGTCCTAGCAGATAATGAGCAAAGTCTTCTCTAGGTTAGAATCATAATGTTTTTGAAAGGAATGTTTCTGTGTTATATTCACTAATAATAAAAAATCCTTTCATAAGGAAATCTTATGCAGCTACATGAAAACTGGAAGATACAAAAGGAAACAGTCAATCAACTATGAAACCTTTTTGTAATGTTTTTCATTTCAAGTGCCTAAAAGATTTTGTTGAAAAACTTTTATTCTGTTGTTGTTGGGTTTTTTTTACAAACAGCTGTCACAGCATATGCTAGGGTAAAGCTTAAACCCCTTAAACAAAGCCTTAAATGGAAAGGCTACTTAAATGGTCAGCAGTGTTTTGATTTCATCACTGTAATATCTCATACTCTCTAGGGAATACAGATGTATTAAATTGAAAAATGGGATGATGATTTTATCAAATAAGCAGTCTGGTAATTGTGATGAGATACTTCCATGAATGGAACAGTTTTCCAGACTTGCAGTGATTCTTCAGCAGATTTCTGCCTTATGATTTAGACAAGTAGAAAAGTGTTTGTTGAACTAGCAAGGAAAAAGAGCAATTTCTAGTATTGTAGGAAACATTTTTCATACAAATAAATGATCTATACTGAGGTAGCAATTTATCTGGTGTTGAAGAAAACAAGCTGTTTTCAGGATTTTTTTTAGCAGTTGAAAAAAATGATTAAAGCTAAATGTCTTCATGCAGTATTTTCACAAACCAATGTCAACAGTCCTACTTCTGTTAAGTGCAAACACAGTTCAGAAGAGCGTTTTTGTTCAGGAAAATACTGAAGTACTAACTGCTATAAACAGAAATGGCTTTAAATGCAAGTTTAACTATTATCGGAAAGAATGCTTGTATTTGCTACATATAAGAATATTACTAGCTATGTGTGGTGCTTCTTTATTTATTGGTGTTGTTTGTTAATGACCTAGTAGTAAATGTATCTAAAGAAGTTACGTACACAGCTCCAGATGATTTGTCTCCTTGTGACTTTTTTTTTTGCTTTATAGATGTTGTTGTTATAAAATGCAGTCCAAGCACTGGGCTGGCACTAGAAACATCTACTTCTTAGGTCATAAAGCAGAGAAAAATGGTGTGTTTACTAGAGCAATTACTGACTTGCATGTTTTCAAATAATGTTATTATCTGAGGTACAAGGAAATTGAAAGAGTTAATAAGCAAAGATAAAAACATAGATGCCTGTACTTAGATGTCTTGAACTCAGTAGCTGACACATTAATTTTGTATCTTGATTTTTGTTTCAGTGAATATTGTTTTTTATGTGACAGGTGGATTTTTTATAAAATGGAGGATAGTTATTTTCAACAAGTAATAGTTTTCAATGCAGATCTTATCAAATATTCTTTATAAATATATTCTTTATAATTTATATATAGATACTTTATTGTGCAACATAACTGGAATACAGCTTTGCAAAATTGTCAAGGTAACATCATCCTTTACAAAAAATGTCTAACAGCATTTTTAGAATAAAAATATGTATGGACTAGGTAATCCTTTCCCCTCCTACCCATGCAAACATTGATACTGCATGCAGAGTCACCCCAGGGCTATTTTTCTGTAGCATCTTAAAACTTGTTTGCACAGATATGTCCTTGGATATTTTGTTCCATGTGCACATGATCTCAAATGCATACATACCTCTAGCTACGCTTTCTTATGCAAGCTAAAATTCTTCTTTTTGCCTGTATGTATCTTACCCAAGACAACCAGCCCATCCCCACTAATTTTTTATCCCTTATTCTGATTGTGTCACATGCAGACTATTTAAGTTGCTACTTGTATTCCTCCATATGAGAAATATTTTCTATTTTTTCCTGTAGGATATGCTGGGAAATGTCTAAATCATTATTCTGAATATTGCTCATGTTTTGATTTCTTGCTGTGGGGAAAGATTAAGAGAATTGGCTAAAAGAACTAGGAAGGAAGACAAAGACTTAAGCAGCCTATCAGCAAACAAGTACAGTACACAAGTTAGCTGTACAGAATGTAGCTGCTTGGCACCAACAGTTATCTTAAAAACATATATAGAGCTTCTGTAGGTAGCATCTTGTCTGTTCCTCATATGCAGGAGATTTTGCTTCTACTAGTCTTGCATTTTGATGTATATATTTGACTAGCTTCTACCATTAACTTTGTATGTGCTGCTAATGCTATTGCAGTCAGTGGTATAGACTGTAATTATATAGGCTGTCTGTACTCACTTATCCTCAGTGCAGTAGAGGTTCATTTTGTTATAGGTGAAAATTTGTGAAAATATGAGTGACGTACACATGCGCGCCCAGGTGGAAAAGTTAAAAATAACATGTTAAATAGTGCTATTTGCCACATTACTACATAGTTTGTAATGTGAAAGGGGGAAAAACTCAAGAGGCCAAACGGAGATGCTTCCTAGCACAGTCTTTAACATGTCAAGAAATGACACAACTTCAGAAGAGTCAGACTGTTCTCCAAGGTAGCCCAAGAATAGCTATACCGTCTGTACCTCATATACTCGATTTTTAGTTTTCTCTTGAGATAGCTGGCAATGTGCCATAACAACCTGGTGCCAAAAGTAAATGGCTCATCATCCCTAAACACCCTACATATCAGCCACAGAAGTGTGTAGAAACCTTTCAAAAACAAATCTGATCACAAGACTGAGACGTCTTTTTCCAATTAGTTTGGTCACTGAAGTTTATCAGTCATCTTCATCCTGTCACAAGAATTTGTGATAAACCTGTTTCACATGGATAGACATAGTTTCATATGAAACTGGGATGCAATGTTTTATTTTTTAGTCATTTCCTTTTTTGACACTTCCGATTTAAAATTGTCCATGTGGTTAAAAAGAAACCTGACATTTGCAAAACTGCTTGAGAAGGAATTGGTTTGTATCTCTGGCATAATGACATAGTGGGTTATAGTATACCTCATGTTAATTTGTTCTGGTTCCATAATAAAGTTAATTTGTTCTAGTTCCACGGTTGATTATGTTTCTAGGATGAAGGAGGAAGGGTAATGTGGGGAGACAGAAGTTATAGCTCTTCATGTCCTGGTTTAAACTCTGTATTGAAAATTAATTTACCAATGCTTGCAACATATTTGGGGCTATTTCTGTGACAGAACAGTCTGGAATGGACATGGACTAAAACTTAAGTAAATATATTACTTTGATTTTTTAATATGTTAGCATCCTAGTATTTTTTTCCAGCATCTGGTTCTATAAGAATTAATTCTACTCTTAATGAAAATGCAATATGTTCATATGATTGTAACTGCTGCATATATAACCTTTTTTGCAGGATATGTGTGCTAACTGGGCCAACTGAGCCAGAAATGTTAACCTGACCTTTTTATTGTGAATTAATTAACCAAGATTTGAGTTTCAAATACAGAAACCTCATCTGACTTAATCCCATGGTACATAAACTGCGGAATTCAAGACAAATTTTTAAGTGTCCTGAGGCTAAATCTATGATAGCAAACTATAGCAGTAGGCCTTTTGTTTGTATTATTTCAGTTTGTCTCCCTTTTGAACCTTTCTCACTAAAATTTAATGTTATAAATTATTGGAATGTTTTATAAACTTTAATTTTCTTTCCCATGAGTATGCTTACAACTGAGGCAAATATGTGTGGTCTCAGTTATTTCAAGAGATGACTGTATCCCAATATGTTATAAATGGCAGATGCTTCAGCAATAATGGAGACTTCTGTCTGATGATCTTACTTTGGCATTGCTTAATTTCTACAGATGTCCTACGTACCTGTGGAACCTCAGTGCAGTTTAGCTTCAGTCCTGTATTTGCGTGCATTAATCTCCTTATATAAAAAATGGGGGAAATTGTTATGTAAAGGAAGATGCAAAGATGTTTGGTAAACCTGAAGAACGCCAGCATCATAGATGGAGGTAGTTCTTGAAAAATACACACTCCTGTGAGGAAGTGTACCTGACAGCTTAATGATTAGGTCAGGAGCTAGTAGTTGTTTTGGGGATTTTTAAAATTCATCCTTCTCATACTGCTATTGCTTGTGACTAAATCTTATGATGTGCTAAGTGCTTATTATTTAAAAGCTAACATTCACAAATTACACATCTAATAATTTATGCCTGATGTAGGTAGAAGGTGAAGATATTTTATAGTGGAAATATGACAGAACTTTAGCTGGAAAGGCTGTGCAGGGCATAGGTGTAATTCATCACTTGTTCTGTGCTTTTAGACTGTTTTCTAGAAATCCATTAAATATGATAGAAAGATGGATTGTGGTTGACGTGGTTTAGGCCC
>VXBL01000833.1:524-39256 GCA_013400195.1 Aramus guarauna | reverse complement strand
TTCATACCATATGATGACATGCTATGCAACCATGCCATATACAACGAGCAGTGGATCAGGCTGCTAAGATTGAAGTGGCTCAGGTGGATTTGAACTGGCAACATAAGGGTAAATTATTTATAGCTTGGTGAGCCCACCTCAGGCCATCAAGGAACATATAGATGGCCTTGTGACTGAGGAGTGGACTTGACCACGGATGCTATTCCACAGGTTATCCATGAATGAAACATGTATTGCAATCAAGCAAGCCAAGTGGTTAAAGCCTCTATGGTATGAAGGATGACGGCTGAAATGTAAATATGAGATTGATTATATCACTCCCACAAACTCGCCAAGGCAAGTGCTATGTACTTACAATAGTGGAAGCAACCACTGGATGGCTGGAAACGTATCCTGTGCCCCATGCCACCACCCAGAACACTATCCTGGGCCCTGAAAAGCAAGTCTTGTGGCTGAGAAAATGGGTGGGTAGTGAGACGGTAGAGTAGTGGATGACTCTCTTGAAGGACAGGAGGCCTTGCAGAGGTATCTATAGATTGGAGCATTGGGCAATTGTCAAAAGCATGAAATTTAACAAAAACAAAAGCAGAATTCTGCCCCTGGGATGGAGTAATGCTGGACATGAGTATAAATTGGGAGAGGAGTGGCTTGAGAGCAGTCCTGCAAAAAGGGACCTAAGGATACTGGTTGGCAGCAGGCTCAAGAATAGTCAGCAGTGTGCCCTGGCAGCCAAGAGGGCAAACTGCATCATAAGGTGCATCAAACACAGTAGAACCAGCTGGTCAAGATATGTATTTAGTGTTGGTGCAGCCTCACCTTGAGTACTGTGTGCAGTTCTGGGCCCCACAATTTAAGAAGGACGTTAAGATACTTGAATGTGTCCAGAGGGCAACAAAGCCAATGAAGCGACTGTGTATTGAGTTTGCATGGCAAGGTTTTGGGGGCGGGGCTACAGGGATGGCTTCTATCAGAAGCTGCTAGAAGCTTTCCCTATGTCCAACAGAGCCAATGCCAGACGGCTCCAAGACAGACCTGCTGCTGGCCAAGGCCGAGCCAATCAGCAACAGTGGCAGTGCCTCTAAGATAACATATTTAAAAAGGGAAAAAAAATCCCTGCACATTTGCAGCCGGAGAGAGGAATGAGAATATGTGAGAGGAACAGCTCTGCAGACACCAAGGTCAGTGAGAGAGGAGGGGGAGGAGGTGCTCCAGGCACTGGAGCAGAGATTCCCCTGCAGGCCATGGTGAAGACCATGGTGAGGCAGGCTGTCCCCCTGCAGCCCATGGAGGAAGGATGATGGGGAGCAGATATCCACCTGCAGCCCATAGCCGACCCCACGCTGAAGTAGGCTGTGACCCTGTGGGAAGCCCACGCTGAAGCAAGCTCCTGGCAGGACCTGTGGACCCATGGAGAGAAGAGCCCATGCCAGAGCAGGTTTGCTGGCAGGAGTTGTGACCCCCATGGAAGGGACCCCTGCTGGAGCAGTTGGTGAAGAACTGCAGCCTGTGAGAAGGGCTCACATTGGAGAATTTTGTGGAGGACTGTCTCCCGTGGGAAGGACTCCACATTGGAGCAGGGGAAGAGTGTGAGGAGGAAGGAGTGGCAGAGACAACGTGTGATGAACTGATCACAATCTCCATTCCCTGTCTCCCTGTGTTGCTCGGAGGGAGGAGGTAGAGAATTTGGGAGTGAAGATGAGCCCAGGAAGAAGGGAGGAGGGAAGGTTTTTTTAAGATTTAGTTTTATTTCTCATTATCCTACTTTGATTTGATTGGTAATAACTAAACTGATTTTCCCAAGTTGAGTCTGTTTTGCCCATGATGGTAATTGGTGAATGATCTCTCCCTGTCCTTATCTCGACCCATGAGCCTTTCGTTATACTTTCTCTTCCCTGTCCAGTTGAGGAGGGGGAGTGATAGAGCAGCTTTGGTGGGCATCTGGCCTCCAGCCAGGGTCAATTCACCACAGACTGGAAGGCATATCCTATGAGGAGTGGCTAAGAACTCTGGGTTTGTCTAGTCTGGAGAAAAAGAGACTGAGGGGCAACTTCATTGCTCTCTACAGCTTCCTGACAAGGGGACGTGGAGAGGGAGGTGCTGATCTTTTCTCCCTGATATCCAGGGGCAGGACGCCTGGGAATGGCTCCAGGCTGCATTGGGGAAGTTTAGACTGGACATTAGGAAGCACTTCTTTGTAGAAAGGGTGGTCAAACACCAGAACAGGCTTCCTAGAGAGATGGTCAATGCCCCAAGCCTGCCAGTGTTTAAGAGGCATTTGGACAGTGCTCTTAACAACATGCTTTAACTTTTGATCAGCCCTGAAGTGGTCAGGCTTGGTCAGTTGGACTAGATGATTGTTGCAGGTCCCTTCCAAGTGGATCTATTCCATTCTAATATAGAATAAGAATAATATTTTCTGGTTTCATTACCATCAAAGGTGAAAGACTCTTCTTAGCACTTTCCCAGGGCTGTCCCATCCAGTGTCCAGATCTGCACTTAGAGAGACAACATATCCAACATCACTCACGTAAGAAACACTGGGATGTGCAGTGGCTTTAGTGTCCTCTGCCACATCCATGTGACAGAATGAACAATATGCAGCTTTTACAACCCTGTAATTCTGAGAAACATTATCCCTCATCCACATTACACACAACTACAGGTCTTCTGTTTTATGCTTACTATCAATTCTTTATGTCTCAAATAAAGAACCAAAATATAAGGTTTAAGTGTCATTCACAGAAAATTAGCACATCTCACAGCACTTGCTTTGTGCCTGAGTGATTTTGTGCATCACAGGTTTTATGTCTCACTCACACTGCATCCTGTAGCTTTGGAGGCTGATGTTCAGATCCTACTGTGCCGCAAACTCATTCATTGCAAAAATACTATCGACGAACTTCATCTTCCCTTCTAGAGCAAATGATTCTTTGGCATGCTGCACTTGAAATCCTCACAGCATGTTAACTGGGATTACAATTACAATAACAGAAAAAAAGTAAGTAAGAAATTTCTGCATTTGTGATGGGAAGAAGAAAGAGGAGAAGAATGAAAGCAGGGCAAAGAGAAAGAAGAGGTTATTTCTTGTTTCTTTCCTATGGGAGGAAGCAGAGAGCTCTTACAAAGAAAGAACTGAAAGCAGGAGGAGGAAAGAGTTTGAGAAATGAGCAAAAACAGTCTAAGGGAACCTGAAATTGAGGACAAGGGAGTAAGTAAAACTTTGAACCATCCCATTTTAAACTAGGAAGATGGCAAAATGAGAGTGGGAAGTAAGGTAGTGAAGTGGCAAAATTCAGATGGTTATAGGAGTTTGTTAATATCAGTGCAGGAAGTGAAAGAGGCAGGAGTGTGTAAGGGCTGAGGACTTTCGGGGCTGAGCTTGTAATGGCAGAGAAGGTGGAAATGAATCAAAGCTAGAGGACAACAGTGCATGAAGAGAATTAGCCAGTGAAGAAGTATGAGTGATGACTGTGAGCAGAAGAAGAGAGAGAGCCAGAAACTGAAAGAAGAGACAAAGGCTGGCAGGTGGACCTGGTGACAGCAACACTGAAAAGCTGAACATAGCAGTGTTCTGAAGAGGAAAAGAGGGAAGGAAGCAGGGTAGGGGAAGAGGCAGCAATGGAAAAGCATCAGTGCAGCATTCTTCCACAGCCTGACCCGATTCAAGCAACATGATCCGTCAGGAGTTTAGACCTTGAGAAATGTCAAATAAAGGTATTGAAGTCTCTGAAGGATTCAGGAGATAGACAGGGAGGCCATGAAGATGACAGGGACAGATGCATTTTTGACAGAGGGCATTTCAGAAACAGCAGGAGAAGGCAAAGGGATGTTAAAATCAGCAACATGACCTGGTGAATTAAGCAGAAAAGACGGAAGGAAATATGAATTCAACTTGGGGAGGCAGGGGGAGAAGTAGCAGTTCTTGCAATAGGGATACAAGATTTAGATTGATACTTACAATGGGGAACAAAAACAAGGCAGAAAAATGATCTAGCAAAGGTAATGTGAACACTAACAGATAAGGGTAACAAGATGGAGAATTAGCATCAGCAAGACAGGAGGAATAAAAAAAGTATGAACGGCACATAAACAAGAACCTTCCCTCAAAGCATTTGAAAAATGCTGAGCAGGTAATTTTCATAGCAGGATCCCATAGTGCTGGACTGTACCATGCTACCCTGGAGGAAAAGAGGATTGATTGCAAGGCAAGGCATAAAAATGAAGACAAGAACATCTTCTACGTGTTTGCAACATTCCCTGCTAGGTTATGAACAGCAGCAGCCCAAGCTCTATGTTAGTCCTTAGGACAGGTTAGAAGGACAAACCCAGACTGCCATTCTCCATAGTACAATGCCACCTGAAGGAGAGTTGAGAGATGGGAAAAAAGGTGAGAAGAGCCTGTTGTGCTTCTCTTCCATTTCTAGTTGCTGTTCGCTTTACTCTATTGCTCTGAGTCTGGCAGATGGAGTCCTCTCCTCTTGGGAAGAGCTCCATTCTCGATCTTACTAAGAATTGGTCTCTTTCTCCAACAAGGACCTCTTTCCCATGAGGTGAGAACATGCTCCGCTCCTGCAGCCCTTCCCATTGTAACAGGCTGGTCTGGGACCGCACTTTTTGTCAACTTCTGCAACTGCAAGCAGTCTGGCTGCTCCGCACTGATGGGAGATAATTAAAACCTTCCTTGGTATTGCTTTCTCCACTCAGAATAGAAAGTGCCTCCCTCTTCTTTATGAAACCCATTCCTAGCCCAGAACAAAGGCTAGAAGTTTCTGGTAAGTACAGATCTCACCACAAGAAAGCAGGGGCCAGCATAATTTATATTGTTTTCTCCCTTGCCATCTATGTGTGGGGCCCCAAAGTGTTGACATTGTGGCTCAGATGCTATAAACAAGGCCAAAATCATGGAAGGGATTCATCTAGCCCTGGAGACTGGCTAGATGTCTGTGTTAGGTTATGAATTCCTGGGAGCAGAGATAATAGCAGGATGAAGCTGAGAGAATGGGAAGGTGCAGAACTGGGGGTTAGGACACTGGAAAGATACTTTCCCTTTGCTAGTCCTGTTCATCTGAGCCTCCTAGGAAGAAACTGATGAATGTGATTCTGGTTTTAATATCACGTGGATGAGGAATTCTAATTTGGGGAAAGCAGTACTATGTCTGCTGACAATATGGTGATATATAATACTGGTGACCCTTGAAACATCAGGAAATTGGTAAGAAATAATGTCACCTGCCAGAGGAACACAGAAGGCATCGTGTACCTGGGACCCTGACAAAATTTACTCAAATCCAAATACAGATTGGACCTAATTTTCTGAAAGTCCTGTTGTTCCACACTGGTTAATTTTACAACCGTTTGAAAACTAAAGAGTGTCTGTGCCTTCAATATATGAACATAGGGGAGACCTCAAACGAGAACTCCTTTCAACTTGTAACCGGAATGAGTTTGAAATGCTGATCCTGCAACACTGACAGGACTGCCAGTAATCATTATACTAATGAAATATACACATCAATTCTTCTTTGCAGTTGGACGAGATGATTGTAGCTCTCTTCCAACTGAACTGTTCCATTGTATTCTATTTTATGATATTGTCCTTTTTATATACTCTTCAAAATACCTTTTGTTTAGTTATTTCATCAAACTAGGAACTCATATTCTATTGGTCATATAATGCAATCAATAAATCCTTTAATTCCTGCCTTCCAGGACATAGCCACGAGTTTGTAACTGTGAACTGCCTTGTGGGACTCTTCTAGAAACAACCCCGCTGGCTGACAATCATGCATTTTAAAATACAGCAACAGAGTTTAAGTCAAAAGTTGATGAATTACTGCTCAGTATTTAATCAGCTCTTCATGTACTTCTGACAAATGCCTTACAGAAATCCTTTATCTATGTCTAATGTGCCAAATTCCTTTTTTTTTTTCTCATGCTTCCCTCCTTGGAGGTATGAAATTTGGTCTTATCCTCATTTTACAGACAGGGAATTGAGACAGAGACGTGAGGAAGAAACAATACAAGAGCCAGATTTTTTAAGGCTTTCAAGTCACCAAATAAACTAAGAAACTTCCAGTGTATAATTTTTGCACTTGGAGAGAAGAACAAGGCAGGGTCTTTATCTCTAAAATAGAAAGGAAGCTCTGAGAGGCTTGAGTCTGCTGATTACAGCAGCTGGAGGAGCAGCACCTCCATATATCAGGCCCCTAAACACAGGCAGAAAGGTTACTTTTGAAACTTTCCTCAAGAGAAGTTAAAGGCTCCTATCTTGCTCATACCTCTTTGAAAAAAATCCACACTGGACAGTAACTCAAACTGGAGTTCAACCTGTTCAGAGAGAAAAAGCAAATTGAAACAGTGTGATAAGGTCTTTGAATAGCAGGAACATGTGTAATACAGTATGAAGTGCCGTATCAGTTTATCAGAAGTATCATGGATGCTTTACCCCAAACCATATATATTCACAAAATTGAGAGAATCACTGAATGTAAATGCAACAGATACATTTGGTAATGTGTTACTTAAAATGCGCAAAGCAGCAGTTAGTACAGGAACTCTGTGGTGGATAAGAAGATGAAGATTGCCTCCCACCAAGCAGATGAAAGGCAGAGGGGGGGTTGGCATCACTTGATGTGAAGCGTATGAGCATACTTCTGCAAGGAGAAGACTTCAACACATTTTTTGGAAAGCTCTGGTGGTTTTTCAGAAAGACTTGATCATAGCAGTGCCTAAGGTCAAACTCTTGTCCTTCAATGTGGAATGGATAACATAATTTAAGGAAGTTCTGAATTGTTAACAAGGATATTTTAAAAGGCTACAATATTACGTGGGTATAAAACAGGGAAGCAAACCTCCTAGGATATCAACATATCTCCACTGGCGGTATTCCAAACAGTCATATAATTATCTTGCTCCAAAATGTATATTGGTTGTATAGTTAGTGGCAACCATCATTCCCTCTTGAAATGTGTGGTCAACCCTTCCACTCTTTGCCCAGGGCTGATACTGTTATTAAATGTCCAACAATTTCACAAGACATATCATTTTCATTCTATAAATATCAGTGCACTAGTAATTCTTCAAGATCCTTTGGTCCAAGATCTCTGCAAAACAAAACCAAAAGAATAACAAAACCCCACCTCAACATTCTTTGTCCTGACATCTCCTCAGCTGGTTCTTTTCACCCTCCTTGTTGATTCACAAATCTAAGTCCATTATAATACCAGTGCAAATGTTATCCCTCCACACTAGTATTTTAGCCATATCCTTACCTCAGTTCCCCCTTGTCTACTGCACAGTCTCTACAAGGCAATAAAACAAACCACATCTTTTATCTTTTACAAGTCCTCACAACTGTTTCCTGCACTTCCTAACTTCTGTGACGGAAACAGGATAATTGTTTCTCCTCTCCACTTCAACATCACTGCCATTTATATCTAAGGATATCTTCTAAACTTCATTTCCATCACTCTTTTGAAAGAGAAAAGATTCCACTGAACACCAAAGAATGAGAAAATCACAGTATCTTCTTTGACAGTGATGGACTTTTTTGGGGGAGATGTTTACATCCTTAACTATGACTAGGAAGTTGGTTCCTGTGATTGTGTTCAAAGTGTTCAAGGTCAGGTTGCACGGGGCGAGCAACGGGACAGTATCAGTAGCGTTGGAATCAAATATTTTGGGGAGCAATATTTTTAAGGCACAGTCCTACTGTGTAGCATAACACAGATCTGTAACCTTCTTATTGTTCCTAGAACTGCTTCCCAGATGCAAGCTAATACAGAGACCATGCTGTAACTGATAATCTTCAGCATGCATCCAAGTGGTTAAGAAAGCAGAACAAGTAAGGGAAGATGCTTGTAGTAGATCAGAAGCACAAATTTTGTGTTGCTGAGTCAGCCCATAGAAAGACCCAAACTCCAAACTTCTTTGGCCCACCTTGAATTGAAGCCAGAGTCTTGATACTGTGGATACAGAGTACCGTTCTGTGGGAAATACCTCCCATTTTATCTCTTCTCTCGTTTAATGGTGCTGTGTCTCACCTTCCATGCTGGGTATTTTGGCTGTGCTTCTCCCTCTGGTGCATTCCCTGTTATTCATTTGGGGTTCTCTGACGTCAACTCTGAGGTCAGGCAAGGAGGGCCACACCTCTCCCTTGCCTGCTCCCAAATACAAAAGACTATAGATAGCTGCTGCAGCAAATGCTTTTCATTATGTACTCCCCTCCGCTCAGACCGCCCACCCAGTTGGGGGTGGGAGCAGCATGGGGCCCCTAGATGCCTGTGCTGCTCTGCTATGTGTTTTCTGTTATTTGGGGTGAGTTGTGCATTCCTCACAAGCTTTGAATGTCATGCAGAGCCCCAGGGGAGTCCTCAGAGGAGTGGGAGGAGAGACCAGGCAGGGAAAGGTTGCCCATGCACACCAGGGAAGAGGCATCCCCTCCCCCGTGTCAGCCTGTGAAGATGTCCAAACCAGAGGGAAGTGCCAAGTCTATGACAGCATACCCTCCGCACACAGCATCCGTCCCCTCTCAGAAAAGCTTTCAACTTCCCACTAGCACAATTTGCTGAGCTAGCCTTAGTCTGGCAAAACACAGACCAAGAGGTGATAAATCTCTCTGTTTGTACACTTGGAGTCAGTGCCAGAAAGGCAAAGGAACAATTGCAGATTAAGACTGTGAATCAAGAATAAATGGATAAAAATTGGCCAGTAATACATGACACAAGAAATCTGGATGAGATTTCCAGCTATTACAGCAATCAGGCTCCAAAACATGATTGCAAACTAAGAAGGACATAGAAGCAAAAATCCCATCTGCTTCTAAACTAGAGCCTGATAAAATTATGAGTGATTACAGGATTTTATATCTGTGACAGCTAGGGATTGGACACGCAGACCCAAGAATGGCTGCACACCACCTTCTCATCCTTTACCAGGATATCTGATATAGACACTCCCTTCCTGATGCAGTGCCTTGTACTAAGGACAGGAAACTAACCTCCCAGCCCCCCATTTCCCGCAAAAAACCTATCTGAGTCTGTGTTCTTGTGTTAAGTCCAAGACGCTCAGTTCATGTTTCAGGGTCTTCTCACAGAGTTTGCACAGAAGATTGTTATGGATATAGATACGTAGGACTGGAAAGGACTTCCTCGGACGGCTGGATGCAGTGAGCTCTGTGGCCATTCCCCAGCTTGCTGCCATGTGTTTCGTTCCATCATAATTTTCAGGATAATTGGAAATCCTGAAGGATCTGAAGTGCCAGCAGGATGGGCTAGCATTCTCTGTAAGTCTTAACCTGTAACTAAATCAAAACATCATTTCCAGATCCCAGAGATGTGAGAAGGTCAACAAAATGATGAACAGCTAGGAAGAGGGAACCTGGAGGAAAAGGAGGCCTTGATCTCTGCAGAAACTGTGCACATATCTAGAATACAAATAGAAATATAGCAGCTACCATAATGTACTATATCCTGCGCTATAATTGTAGCAGCTAGGACTAGATACTTCAGGTATGCCTGGAATCACCTAAAAGGCAATACTAATAAAATATACCTTAGAGAAAAAGTTTCATTTGGTTGTTAATAAAGTGCTAGCACTGGGCTGAAGATCGAGCTTTATGGGTCCCAGTTAGAAATATGCATACTGACCATTCTCAATAAAAGAGACATTTTGAGATTGTAGCTTATTTAATGCACAATATACTAATTTGTGGAGTACAAGATGTGTAGAGCTGCTGCATAGGAAGTAAGCATAGTACTTGTGACATCTTACATAGCTCAGGCTACCATGAGTCCTCTACAACTCCTAGTATAAATTCTAAAGAGAAATAACATGAAACATTCACCTCCTCTACCACAGATACTCCCACGGCCCTGCCCATTTGCCCTCAATGCTGCCAGCTTGTGAACTCCCAAGAAATCATGTCCACACACACAGTCACGAGTGCCAGCTCTACTCTAAACTGCAGCACAGGGAACAGAGCATGGGCTGAACTACTGTGGGTCCTGCTGCAGAGTTCTGCACCCCGGCAGGGAACTCTGCATCGTGCCCTAGGGCAGCTCCGCATCCCGCCAGGGAGATGGGCACCCTGCCTGGGGAGCCTCGCACTGCTTCTCCCCCTGCCCCTCCGCTTACCGCGCAGAGGCTGCCCGCCTGCACAGCGTCCTGCTCCTGGCTCTCCCTCGCTACCGGACCCAGGTACGGGACTGCGCTCGCGGGTCTGTCGGGTGCTGCGGCGGCAGCGCTGGAAGCGGGACGGCCAGGCCGGGACCCCGGGGGTCGGGATCCCACGCGGCTGGGGGCAATCCAGGCCGGTCGCCCGGGGTCGGGACCGGCACTGGGGAGGCGGGCGGGACGGGGGAGTTATGCTCGACTAACAGCTCCCCGCCCCTGACGCTCCGCGGCCGGGCTCCACGCGTCACTGCCTGCGCCCGGGGTGCGCTCGCGCTTCCTGTTGCTGCGGAGCGGCGTTCCGGTGCGCGCGTGATGGGCCGCGGGCGTCCGGGCGCCCCGCGCCCCGCCGCCGTGAGTGATTCCCGGCCGGGCGCCTCCGCCCCTCCGCGGCGGGTGTCTCCGCGCAGGCGGGGCCCCGGCCCGGGTGGCGGGGCCTGGACGGGCTTCGGGGGACGAGGGGAGGCAGACGCGGGAGGCGGGGGGAGGCTGGGACGTGAACGAGGTTCGGCGGCGCCGGCGGGACCTGCCCTTCCCTCCCGTCCCGTCGGAGCCCCCTTGGCGCTGCCTGGCACCGCCGTCCCGCGGCGGTAGGCCCTGGCGCTTCTTGGTCCGCAGTGTCGGTCGGAAGCGCCGGCGCCGCGGCCTTGCGCCAGCGCTGTGTCCTTTTCCCGGCAGGTCCAGGACACCGGCGGCAGCAGCGCCGTCAGCAAGTGCTCGGCGGCGGCGCGGGGCTACATCCAGGACCGGTTCCTGCGGCTCCTGGTGGGGCGGCAGCGGCGGCGAGCCCCGCTTGTCCACCGGTGAGGAGCGGGAGCTGCGCGGGGCCCTTGTCTCCTGTGGCTGCCGAGCCCCGGTGCCTGCGCCGGCGGGTCGCACCCGGCATGCGTGGGGCTCGCAGCCTCCCTGCTCCGGCTGCAGAAGGGCCTTAGTGATTCCCCAGGTTCCATGAGTTATCCCTTCTGTTTAATGCACACCTTTTCAAAATGTGCTTTAAGGAAAGTACACAGTGACAGAGTGGCAATTTGCAGAGCGTCGTCTCTCAGTAATGTAACCTTTTTAGACTGTTAGTATGATTTTACATGGCTTATGGGCAAAAAGCTTTGTCCTGAGTAAAATATGTCACCAAACTGGTTCCTAACTGCAGTATTCAATGCTGCTGAAAACTACTTTAGATAAGATTTGGAGATTAACATACGAAAATATTAGCACATCAATAGTTTTCTCATTCTCAAGAACATTTCAATTTCAGTAAGGTATTTGGTGGCCCAGGGAAACAATATTATCCTTTCTTGATTTTGCTTCTCTTCCCCTTTTTGTTGCCCTCTCACCGCATTTGCACATACTGTCATTCATTTGGTTATACCCAACAGCCCCTTCTAAGTAAAGGAGTTAATTTCATATTGTTATGGCATCTGACCTGGGGCAGGAACTCCAGTATTGGCCACCCACATTGTAGGGGAGTATCCTCACTGTCTGGATTCATACCTTTTCATCCAGTGAATATTTATTTATGCAAAACGGAACAAGTCCAGCTAGGATATCTGCATGTTTTCTCTGTGTTATCCATAGTCTTGGCTAATACACATACTGAATGCAGTAGATCTGTATTTATTAACAAGCTCTAGGTAGGGCAAAATCATCAGACATGTCCCAGTGCAGGTCTATAAATATGGGGTTATTAGCTAGAAGCCAAGAGAGAAAAAAAATCAGTTTTTTGAAATGCCAGTGCTGGAGAAATAGGGTTCTTGGGCAGTGTTTACAACTGAATTTCATTCCACAGGGGTTATTACATCCGTGCCCGTGCTGTAGATCACTGTGTTCAAGACTTCCTGCTGAAGACCCAAAGCCACCCTAGGACACAGGTGCATTTTCTTTGTCTGGGTACTGACATTTTCCACTATACATGTGAAAAGTCTTTTTAGCATCTTGTCACTTCAGTAGTTTATTAGTGCATCTGTTGTGATCCTTTCCCTGAAGAGCACAGAGAATCTGACTGGCACTACTGCGGCTGTCCATTTGTCACTTTGTCAGAAATATCTGAGGGGGGGAAATACCTACACAAAATTCTTCTATCTCTTGCAGGAGATTGCCTCATTTTGTCACTCTACAGATGCTGTTATTGAATATTTTTCACACCTAGATGCTCACGATGCTGCTTGAGTTGAGTATAACTTTTTCTGAATACTTTCTCTGCAGATCCTGTCTCTAGGTGCTGGCTTTGACTCCTTATACTTCCGTTTGAAGGACATGGGTCTTCTGCATCACACCGTGGTATATGAGGTGGATTTCCCAAATGTGGCATGTCAAAAAGCTACTCTGATCAAAAGAATGAAAGAGTTGTCAGCACTGGTGAGAGATACTGGAGGGGAAGGATTAGGTATGGTATTTATGGAAGGTTTTCTAGATACCAAATGTTTAGAACAAGAAGCAAACATAGCTTCAGCCTTTAAAAAGAGATATGATGGTAGAGGAACTACGAAATTGTAGATGAAAAGCATGTTCATTTTCTGAAAACTTTTGGAACAAATAAATCATTTGTACGCATTGGGAGATAAGAAGATGTATAGCTGCCAGAATGGATTTGTCAGATTCTATCAAACCAAGTTCAGTTTCTTTCTGTTACAATTTCTGAAGTACGGTGTCCAGCTTTGGGCTCACTAGTACAAAGACAGTGACAAACTGGAGCATGTCCAGTGAGAGGTCATGAGAATGATAAAGTGGTAGAGCATGTGACATAGGATGGGAGGCTGAGAGAACTGGGTTTGTTCAGCCTTAAGAGGAGATTGGGAGAGAGGAGAGAGGAAGGTGAATCTTACTGCAACTATCTAATGGGAAGGTGTAGAAAAGATGGAGCCAGACTTTCACTGGAGTCACGCAGCAAACAGTCAAGGGACAATGGCAGCAATGGTTGGAAGTTGCTACAAAGTAAATTTCAGTTATGTACGATGAAAATGTTTTGGTGGTTTGGATGACCTTCAAAGTGCCCTTTCAACCTAAATTATACTGTGATTTATGGGCTTTATGGATAAGAGAGAAGGTATGACTCTTGAGGTGTCCTGACTGTAATAAAACCTTAGTCATTATGTTACCTGACTTTTTTTTTCCTCTCCAAGGTAGGAAAAAATGAGCCTTATGAAACTACTGTAGAATATAAGCAGAGCTGAAAGGATTATTATGCCAGCTAAGTACTAAGGGGTACTTCAGTGGCCAAATGGAGGAATGTGAATTGTGTAGTTCACTAGAGGTTTCTCTTGCATCTGATTTGCTTCAAGGTTTCCATTCATGTTCTAGATGATATGCTAGAGAAGATGAAAATGTAATAAACCAGCAGGAAACTGGGAGAGTTCCAATGTGGTGGATGAGAATAGCATTTTGACAAAGCTCATGAATGGTCTGGCAAATGTGGAATGAAATACAATAGGGACATACGTAAGCCACTATGTTTAGACTGTAATGAGTTTAAATACAGATGGAAGACAGCTACAGAGTTAGGTGCAGAGCACAAGTCCCTAGCTCCTGTGAGCAGTTGAACAAGTCTTAGGGAGTAGCTCTTCCATGAACTTGTTCAGTTTCCTCTTGAATCCATTCACGTTTTTAATATTGGCAGCATCCTGTGGCAAAGAATTCTGTCCATACCAATAATCTTCCAGCACTTCAACTAAACGGCAGGTGTGAAAATAGTTGGGAATACCCTGTACTCTGTGTCCAGAGGGCAGGAAGTGAAACAAGGTAGTTGTGAGAAGAAATTAATAGTGAACACTGTGATGGGCTTCTGAAAAAGGCCATTTTGCCTCCAGTAATGGATGCCTTTGAGAAGAGTGTAGATTAACATTTCCGAGGACAGGTATAATTGTTGGATTGCACTGGTAGAGAGACACAGGTACTTTACAGTTTGTAAAGGTACTTTAAAGGTACTTTACAGTTTCCTTTGGGTTTGATTTGGTTTTAGTTGAAACAGGTCAAGAAGCTATAGCTTATGATATTCTTATGGAGTATAGATGTATGCCGTGATAATGCTGGCAAATCATAAAGTGGAACTTATTTCTGAGAAAGGTGATCTGTGGGACTAGTTCTGATATTGCAGAGAGCTAGCATGTCCTAGTTCAGGATTCAATGCCATGTTACAGAAAGGAAATACATTTAAAAACCAAACAAACCCCCAAAAACTTGAGAATGGTTTTATGGATGTGAGGCAAGACATTCAAATTCTATGAAGGCAATGGTACTTTCTTAGCCTAAACTGAAAGCTCTATAAATGAGAGCTGTTAAGATTTCATTCTGAATTATAGTGGTTCTATAAAAATGTTAAAGTAAATATGATAAAGTTTAGTTGTTACAGTAAATGTGATAATTCTGGGAAATCTGTAGGTGCAGTTTGCATAAGATCTGCGTTTAATGGGTCACTTCTTGACACTATCCCTTTATGATTTGTATAGTGATGGGGATTTTCTTGTACATAGAATCGTAGAATCGTTGAGGTTGGAAAAGACCTTTAAGATCATCAAGTGTAGTCGTTAACCTAACACTGCCAAGTCCACCACTAAACCACCTCCTTAAGCGCCATATCTACACATCTTTTAAATACCTCCAGCAATGGTGACTCCACCACTTCCCTGGGCAGACTGTTCCAATGATTGACAACCCTTTTGCTGAAGAAGTTTTTCCTAATATCCAATCTTAACCTCCCCTGGCACAACTTGAGGCCATTTCCTCTTGTCTTATCGCTTGTTACTTGGGAGAAGAGACCCACACCCACCTGGCTACAACCTCCTTTTGGGGAATTGTAGAGAGCAATCAGCCTCCTTTTCTCCAGGCTAAACAACCCCAGTTCCTTCAGCCGCTCCTCATAAGACCTGCTCTCTAGACCCTTCACCATCTTCATTGCCCTTCTCTGTACACGCTCCAGCACCTCAATGTCTTTCTTGGAGTGAGGGGCCCGAAACTGAACACAGCACTCGAGGTGCAGCCTCACCAGTGCCAAGTACAGGGGGACGATCAGGTCCCTGGTCCTGCTGGCCACACTGTTTAGGATACAAGCTGGGATGCTGTTGGCCTTCTTGGCCACCTGAGCACACTGCTCACTCATATTCACGTCCCAAAGAAACTGAGTTGATAGGCACAGCCTTGTGAACGATTGCATGTGGGGTCGATTTTCCTGTTTGTCTCAGTATTTCAGTCTCAGTATTGCTTCAGCACCGTAGTGAGATGGAATCATTTTTGTCTCCCAGGAGTGACTGCCTTTTCTGGAGAGGATTATAAATTACTGGGAGTGGATTTATCAGAGCTGTCTGAGCTGGAGAGAGCCCTGGAGGAAGCAGGACTGGACAATGAAGTCCCCACCCTCTTCATTGCAGAGGTGGTGCTCACCTACATGGAAAATAGCAGGTCAGTTAAGTTAAACTAGGTGGTAAAATGAAAAGAACAAGCTTTGTATGTGCATCATCTGAGGCTGGGACACCTGCTATGTTGTAACTAGAGCCTCAGGAATTCTGTGGAAATCCCAAACAGCTCTTCACATCATCATTGTGAGGGGTAATCAATGTCCACGTGACATCCTCTAAGGGAGAAAAAAAGAAGAAAAACTACAAAGGAGTGATTTTGGGTTTTTTTGTTCTCAGTCCCTGAATTCTCTGCACAAATCGGGGAGGAGATGTTCATAAGTCATTGAATTATAGAATGGTTTGGTTTGGAAGGGACCTTAAAGATTATCTAGTTCTAACCCCCCTGCCATAGGCAAGGACACCCTCCATTAGACCAGGTTGCTCAAAGTCCCATGCAACCTGGCCTTGAACATTTGCAGGGATCCAAGGGCATCAACAACCTCTCTGGGCAACCTGTGCCAGTGCCTCACCACCCTTACAGGGAAGAGTTTCTTCCTCAGATCTAAATCTCTCCTCTTTCAGCTTAAGGCCATTGCCTCTTGTCTTGTCATTCCCTGCCCTTGTAAACAGTCCCTCTCCAGCTTTCTCATAGGCCCCTTCAGATACTGGAATGCTGCTCTAGGGTCTCCCCGGAGCCTTCTCTTCTCCAGGCTGAACAACCCCAACTCTCTCAGCCACCAACAACTCCAAGTCCTTCTCACTGACATACCTGTAGAAGCTTTTCTCGTTGCCCTTGACATCCTTGGCCAGATGTAATTCTGTCAAGGCTTTAGCTGTCCTAACCCGATCCCTGGCTGCTCAGACAGTTTCTCTGTATCCCTCCAAGGCTACCTGCCCATGCTTCTACCCTCTGTAGGCTTCCTTTTTGCATTTGAGTTTGTCCAGGAGCTCCTTGTTCATCCATGCAGGCCTCTGGGCATTTTTGCCTGCCTTCCTCTTTGTTGGGATGCATCGCTCCTGAGCTTGGAGGAGGTGCTCCTTCAATACTAGCCAGCTTTCTTGGGGCCCTCTTCCCTCCAGGGCTTTATCCCATGGTACTCTACCAAGCAGGTCCCCAAGGAGGTCAAAGTCTGCTCTCCTGAAGGTCAGGGTAGCAAGCTTGCTGTGTGCCCTCCTCACTGCCCTAAGGATCTTGAACTCCACCATTTCATGGTGACTGAAGCCAAGGCTGCCCTTGAGCTTCACCTTCCCCACCAGCCCCTCTTTGTTAGTAGGAACAAGGTCCAGCATGGCACCTTTCCTCGTTGCCTCCTCTATCACTTGGAGGCGGAAGTTTTCATCAGTGCATTCCAGGAACTTCCTGGATTGCTTACACCCTGCTGTGTTGTCCCTCCAACAGATATCAGGGTGGCTGAAGTCCTCCATGAGGACCAGGGCTTGTGAATGTGAGGCTGCTCCTGTCTGTCTATAGAGGGCCTCATCTGCTCAGTCTTCCTGGTCAGGTGGCCTGTAGCAGACCCCCACTATAGTGTCCCCTGTCTCTGCCCTCCCTTTAATCCTGACCCATAAGCTCTCGGTGGGCTCCTCATCCATTCCCAAAGCGGAGCTCCATGCACTCCAGCTGGTCATTGACATAGAGAGCCACACCCCCTCCTTGTCTACCCTGCCTGTATCCTTCCATTCCAACACTCCAGTCATAGGAGCCATCCCATCACGTCTCTGTGATGCCAATGACATCACAGCCCCGCAGGCATGCACGTCTCTAACTCCTCTTGTTTATGCCCCATGCTACATGTGTTTGCACAGAAGCATTTAAGTTGGGCCCCTGATGAAGCTGACTGAGTAGCTGGAATTCCTTTACGGTATGTCACTGGTGTTTCCCTGTTGGCTCCTATTACCTCAGGAGCCCCTGGCTCATCTCCACTAGACTTCAAGCATGCTGCACTGTTCCCAGCACATCTCTGAGCAACAGGCTAAGGGCCCTCGCTGACACCCTGTCACACACCTTGGTGTGTCATCCCACAGCTTGTCTCAGGCAAGCCTGTTATTATCTGCCTCCCCCTTCAAGCCTTGTTTAAAGCTCTGCCTGCACGCTCCTGGTCAAAGACCCTTTTTCTCCTTTGAGAATGGTGAATCCCATCTGACACCAGCAAGCCTGGTGCCACGTAAGCCATCCCGTTGTCAAAACTCCAAAATTGTGGTGGTGACACCAGCCACGGAACCATGTATTGATATACGGGGTCTATCTGTTTGTCCCAGTGTCGCTGCCTGCAACTGGAAGGAGAGAAGAAAAAATAACCTGTTCACCAGGTTCCCTCACCAACCTCTCTTGGACTTGCTCTTGGACTACACATTGCAGCTTCATCACCACCCACATGGAAGAGCAGTCATGGGTAATCCATGGGCCATACCAGGCTAGGAAGTTTCCTAGTGATGTCCTTAACCCAAGCCTCAGGGAGGCAGCAGACTTCCCTAAGAGGAGGGTCTGTCCGGCATATCGGACCCTCTGTACCCCTCAGAAGGGAGTTGCCTACAACTGTAACCCACCTTTTCTTCCTCATGGAAGTGGTCGTGATACAGGGGGTAGGCCTTTCTGACCTTGGCAACACCTCTGGTGTTGATGGACCATCATCCACATCACCTGTTGACTGGCCTTCCACATCTAGAGCCTCTTACCGGTTGTACAGAGGCACTTGGGAGGGTGAGGTGGGCAAGGAGGAGGTTTGCCTGCTTCCATTCACTCCTTTCCTTTAAGCTACTGCCTTCATCCTGGCAGGGGGAAGTTTTTTTCTGGTGGCTGTCCCTGTTTCTGTCTCAGGGAGGGCAGAGCATGGCTCCTTCAGTCTATCTCTTTCTCAGCCTCCCTGATGCTCCTTAACCTTTCTACTTTCTACCTTTCTNCATTCTACTTCCTCTCGTAGCTCTTCCACAAGAGTCCCCAGCACAGGATTCTCTTTTGTGTATTACTTGTGTCAAGATGCCTTAATAGCATGCTTTATGGTATTGCAGGAAGACACATTGCATCTGCCATATGATAGGTGGGCCCTCAATTATTTAATTTCTTACACACAATCTGCCTGACAGGTCAGATGCCTTGATCCAGTGGGCAGCAGAGCATTTCTCTCAGGCCTGCTTTCTACTGTATGAGCAGATGCACCCAGAGGACCCCTTTGGACGTGTCATGCAGCAGCATTTTAGCCAGCTGAACTCTGCACTTCATTCTTTGGCACAGTACCCTGATTGTGAGGCACAGCAGAGGCGCTTTTTTGAAAAGGTAGGTACCTGCAGCTCTAGGACACAGACAAAGCATGATTTACCTGGGAAGGATTGAAACAGTGAATAATTTTGGAAGTAATCAGCTGTGTCAGTTATGAGTTGAAGCAAACAGGGCCAAGGCTGAGACTGCCTTCTCTAGTAGCATGACTAGTGATTTGAAGGTCCTTCCAACAGACTTGCATCCTAATTTCTGGTATGGGATTAAGGCAAGATGAGTTCCTTTATATTTGCTATAATAAATTAAGTTCTTAAGAGCTTAAGAACTCTATCCTCACCAGATTCTGGGCTGCTGTTGTTCCAGCTAGACAGTCCTAAAGGCTCATGCAGGTGTTTAATTTAGGGTCTTTGCTTTCTTGTGGGAAGAGGTAATAATTCTGACGGTTTTCTGTTTTAGGGCTGGACTGAGTGCAGTGTCATGGATATGAATGAGTTTTTCACCTGTTGTACTCCAGAAGATGAGCAGCAAAGGGTGCAGGCTCTGGAGCCTTTTGATGAATATGAGGTAATCCTCCTTCATTCTGAACACCAGTTCCATGGCTTTGAGATGATAAGGTGTCGGCAATTTTTTATGGTCACAGTTCTGTACAAGAGCTGCTGAGGCATAGATGTTTGTGTAGGCAGAAAGGATCTTGAATCAGACTTAGTTAATGCAGAGCCCGCAGGAAGCTCCGTCTGAAGCTGGGGCAAATAACATTGGAAGAAGACTCTCTTTGGTGTTAGAAATGCTTCTTGTTCCTTCCTCAGTGAGTGGTCTCTCAGGGAGACAGTCTTAACATAGCAACCTAGCTGGTGGTATAAAAGATGTTGTAGATGCTAAAAGTTTGCATGGGTTAAAGGGGCAATTATTTTAGTGAAAGAGAAATCCATTGAGCATTACTGAATACATAAAAATACACCTGATGTGAGTTTCTTGACTGCAAATGGTTGGGAGCATTCCTGGGAGAAGTAGATGTAGTTGTCCTGCTCTCTTGCATTTCTGTAGGCTATTACTGTTTGTCATTGTTGCATACAGATTACTAGTTTCAGGTATTTTTTTGGTCTGACTTTGTACAGCCATTCCTATATTAATGACAGAAATTTAACTATGACTCTATTCTTTGCCATTTTTATTTTAACTGCTGGCAAAGTCTGTGACTATTTGAAGTCTAAAAGAGAAGATAAGTCGAAGATACTAGTTAACTTCGAGACAAATATCCTATAGGATACTTACTAGAAGCTTCCCTTTTGATTTTGTGGTTCTCTGTTTATAATTCTCTAGAAATCTAACAGCCTGTAGTATGAAAATAATTTAATGTGCTTGCATTTATTTTGCCAACATGCAGGGTCTGTTCTCCTACGTGAATGCAAAAACGATGACTGAAACATGCTGGCAGATTTGCAAAGTGGTGTAGAAATGGCCACAAGAATTATTGTAGATCAAGACAATTGCTTATACAGTGAGACAGTAAAGACTTTTTATCATTTTCCTTATAGAGGAGTTAACATGTGCACAAGTCCAAGCTGAAAAATGTGCATAGGTGTAAGATATTTGATAACAGTGAGCTCTACAATTAACCTTTGAGATAAAGATAAGGAAGATCTAGGTCTTACTGGAAACAAGCTTGATTGTTTTAATTAGATGAGAAATGTAAAATACATATTCGATGCTGAGGGTGACTGATTTTTAGAATAATCAGCCTAGGGACAAATAGTTGATTCTTCCGTTTTCTGTATTTACATTAATTTTTGGATATCACTTTTCAAAAGATGCTTTTTACTTCTGATAGAAGTTGGGGCGATGATGTGGTTTCTTGTACCTTTTAAATTCATGTTTATGACTTCTAGTCAGGTAGTTGGCTGAATATATCCTACCCCCTGGGAATGAACATACTAAATTCCCTGATGTCTTTAAAAGCTAGAGTGGACTCTTGCTTGTGGTTCTGCCTCTGAGTGATTCCAAGGCCAGACTGGAAATCATATTTATGTATTGTTGATCAGCAGAGACCATGTTGCACCTTTGAACATTTGTGATTTCTTTGGGATCACTTATATTCCACGACCTTTAAGAAATGTTAATCTCTCTGGTATACAGCCCTCATTCTTTTCTACGATCAGAATTGGGAAGCATAAAGGGAAGACGATTTAAAAAAAATTCCTCTGGCAATGTATAATTAAGCTATAGAATTCCTTGTCACAGCATGTTACAGATGATAAAAGTTGATGTGATTTCAAAGAGCTACTGGATAGGTTCATGGATGAGAAATCCGTCAAGGAATGTTCAAAACAAAGACACAGCTTCTTGCCTAGAAAATCCATGAGCTGTAAATTTTTGAAGGTTGGGGTGAGGAAGGTCTTTCTCAGATTCAACTTTAGTCTTCTGATTTTGGCCACTGTTGGAAACCAGCACTAGAATAGGTTGGTCTTTGATTTGATCACCCTGGCCATTCTGAGATCCTTGCTGTTACTTGTTGTAAGATTTTGAGGGAAATTGATTGGTTTTGGTTTTTTCTTTGGGCTTGCTACAGGAATGGCATCTGAAATGTTCTCATTACTTTGTTTTGACTGCATCAAACGGGATGGAACCTTCCTGGACTCCATTGTTATCCAATATGACAGGTACATAGTGACTAGTTTTTGTAGTATTCTTTTATCTCATGCAGGCTTCTCTGAGAGATTGTAGGAGACAGTAAAACTCTGGAAGAAACAGATGGGATGCTGCCATCCCAGTAGCTTTCTCAATCCTTCTAACAATGGTTCTGCTGTCCATAGCAAGGCCAGGGCTACATCCTGACTCTGGTGGTTCTGATCAGTTTCATTCTTTCAGTTTATTGAACTTGCCAGTCTGAACATCCCTTCCTTCTGTTTATACCTGGGGCCCTCCAGTGCATGGCTGCAATGCCAGTCTACCTTGCTCCTTCTCCTATTTTTGGGATCCCACAGATTCTCCTTTTTTCAATTTATTCCCACTTGCCTCCATACATGGCTCTCTGAGCCATTCCATCCTTCTGGCTCCCAAAAGGTTGTTATGTTTTATTTACTGCACTATCAAAGTATTGTGCAGCAGAGCACTCAGGAGCATGTCACGAAGATTGTGCTTTGTTTTGTTATCCCCTGTGGGTGTAATTGTATATGTAGTATTTCAGTTTCTGAAATGCTTCTAAATCTGTATGTTACTTTTTTTTAGATAGGAGAAAAGTGGTACAACTGGGGAAGAGCCAAGACCAAGACTGTGTTTCCATGATAAAAAGGACTTGCAGCAGTAGCAGTACAAGAAATTCCTCCTTTTGCCTTCTTGCTATCATTTTCAGGGTCGAAAGCAGAAGGTTATTTTTAACCTGTTTCGCATCCCTAGTCTTGTTCACAGTGTAGCACCACAAATAGTTCTATCTGCAATTGAAAGTTGAAATCTGTGTTCTAGGGAGAAGGAAAAGCATCTGGAAAAGGATAAGGCAGGATGGCATTCCTTAAACCAACAGGGCCACTGAATGCATTGTGTTGTGTCTTGATAGATCTGAAAACATGTAGTGAAATCCAAGCTAAATGAATGTGGGTGTGGTTGAATATACTCTGTGATTATCACTGGTCCTTATGTTAAAATCTTAAAGGCTCCCATTATATTTAAAAAAAATTTGACATTTGCTTAACTGACGTTAATACAGTGAAGACACTTCATTCATTGGAGACAGGAATAGGGTCTTTCTGTTGCTGTCTCTGTTATACTCAGAACTGATAGCAAGAGCCTTCAAGCTCTGGTAAATTATCCATGCTTAGATATTTTTTACTGGGAATGGCAAAAGGTACGTCTCAAATGCCAGCATGCACCCCCAACTATCCTCTCAAATAGATTTGGGTCCCCATTCAAGAGAGTGCAAATACTAAATCTTCCAAACAGAGTGTGATAAGTATATTTTCTGAAATGAAAAAGCCCTCAGTCTTAAAGAGATCCATGTGTAGGAAGAAAATTAAGCCCAAGGAGATGATTTTTTTTTACTTCATTACACAATAGAAAGTAGGGTCTTGTACTAAACAACATTTAGTACAGGCAATTTTTCTGGGTGTTGCATACAAAAAATAGCCTGAGACCTGCTTCTCCTCCACCTCATCAGTTCTTATAACACAAGAATAAGGCGCTTGATTAAATCAAAACTGATGAAAAGAAAACAATTTGTACAATGCGTGGGTGAGCTAGAGTCCTCTGTTGAAAGCTTGTTTCATACTAAGTGATGCAGTATTAAGAGAGAAGGTATTTAGAGAACTGAAAATACTCTCATGTAGTAGGACCATTGGAATTAACAGAGATTTTTGTCATACCTAAAATGTAGTCCTTGGTTCTTGTTTGTGCATAAGTTCTTTGGTTCTCTTTGACTTACAGTTTCTCATCGTGACAGTCCTGTCAGGATGGCTGGGAGTATCACTGCAGCAGTGTGTGCAGTGCACTCTGAAAGTTCCGGACTGAGACGTTACGGTCACTACTCTGTTCTTATAAAACCCAATGTGATTCTCACCACTGGAGGCTTTGGGGACGAGCATGGACAGCACTGCCGTATGAGAAATTTTCATGTGCTAATTAAGCATGCAGGCTACTGGAAAGCTGGCTGTGTGAAAAAGGAAAATCCCGATAAAAGATGGGGTGAGCTCCCATACTAATGGCAACTGTAAGGAGGACATTCTTGTGCTAACAATGAAATAATGACTAGTGGAAAAGTGATGTCACAGTGCAATTATGTTGGCAGTCAAAGAGATCTGAAGGTTCTGAATGCTAAGTGTTGGGTCCTGCACTTGGGTCACAACAGCTCCATGCAACACTACAGGCTTGGGGAAGAGTGACTGGAAAGCTGCCTAGCGGAAAAGGACCTGGGAGTGTTGGTTGACAGCTGGCTGAATATGAGCAGGCAGGGTGCCCAAGTGGCCAAGAAGGCCAACAGCATCCCAGCTTGTATCCTAAACAGTGTGGCCAGCAGGACCAGGGACCTGATCGTCCCCCTGTACTTGGCACTGGTGAGGCTGCACCTCGAGTGCTGTGTTCAGTTTCGGGCCCCTCACTCCAAGAAAGACATTGAGGTGCTGGAGTGTGTACAGAGAAGAGCAATGAAGATGGTG
This sequence comes from Aramus guarauna, assembly GCA_013400195.1. Taxonomy (NCBI): domain Eukaryota; kingdom Metazoa; phylum Chordata; class Aves; order Gruiformes; family Aramidae; genus Aramus; species Aramus guarauna. The sequence continues at coordinate 15,407 of VXBL01000833.1, read as the reverse complement.
AAGGGTCTAGAGAGCAGGTCTTATGAGGAGCGGCTGAAGGAACTGGGGTTGTTTAGCCTGGAGAAAAGGAGGCTGATTGCTCTCTACAATTCCCCAAAAGGAGGTTGTAGCCAGGTGGGTGTGGGTCTCTTCTCCCAAGTAACAAGCGATAAGACAAGAGGAAATGGCCTCAAGTTGTGCCAGGGGAGGTTAAGATTGGATATTAGGAAAAACTTCTTCAGCAAAAGGGTTGTCAATCATTGGAACAGTCTGCCCAGGGAAGTGGTGGAGTCACCATTGCTGGAGGTATTTAAAAGATGTGTAGATATGGCGCTTAAGGAGGTGGTTTAGTGGTTTGACTTGGCAGTGCTAAGCTAACGGTTGGACTTGATCTTAAGGGCCTTTTCCAACCTAAATGATCCTATAAATTTCATGGGAGAAAGATCAGTGTGAACTGTGATGTTTTGTATCTCTACAGATGAGCGGTTGTACCATACTGTGTCATGTCTCTCAAACAGTCTGGCCCTGGTGGTAGGAGGACGAACCTCCCCATCAAGTGCAGGCTTGGGAATGTTGGGGCTAAAGTTCCCTGAAACCTGTAATGCCTCAGACCCAGATGACATTACAGTGGAGCTTGTAAGTCTGCAGCCTGCTGCTGAACCAGCTGCTTTGCGTTGGAGACACACTACAACTGAAGTAATATTCAAAGGTAAAAAGCCTGGAAAGAGTAGAAATGGCTGTAGGTATGCAGAGGTATGCAAATTCCAAAATATATGGGGCAGATTTAAACTGAATATAAGGAAGAAATTCTTTACTATGAGGGTGGTGAGGCACTGGAACAGATTACCCAGAGGAGTTGTGGATGCCTTATCCCTGGAAGTGTTCAAGGCCAGGTTGGATGGGGCTTGGGCAACCTGGTCTAGTGGAGGGTGTCCCTGGCCATGACAGGGGGATTGGAACTAGGTGGGCTTTGAGGTCCCTTCCAACCCAANTTAGGAAAAACTTCTTCAGCAAAAGGGTTGTCAATCATTGGAACAGTCTGCCCAGGGAAGTGGTGGAGTCACCATTGCTGGAGGTATTTAAAAGATGTGTAGATATGGCGCTTAAGGAGGTGGTTTAGTGGTTTGACTTGGCAGTGCTAAGCTAACGGTTGGACTTGATCTTAAGGGCCTTTTCCAACCTAAATGATCCTATAAATTTCATGGGAGAAAGATCAGTGTGAACTGTGATGTTTTGTATCTCTACAGATGAGCGGTTGTACCATACTGTGTCATGTCTCTCAAACAGTCTGGCCCTGGTGGTAGGAGGACGAACCTCCCCATCAAGTGCAGGCTTGGGAATGTTGGGGCTAAAGTTCCCTGAAACCTGTAATGCCTCAGACCCAGATGACATTACAGTGGAGCTTGTAAGTCTGCAGCCTGCTGCTGAACCAGCTGCTTTGCGTTGGAGACACACTACAACTGAAGTAATATTCAAAGGTAAAAAGCCTGGAAAGAGTAGAAATGGCTGTAGGTATGCAGAGGTATGCAAATTCCAAAATATATGGGGCAGATTTAAACTGAATATAAGGAAGAAATTCTTTACTATGAGGGTGGTGAGGCACTGGAACAGATTACCCAGAGGAGTTGTGGATGCCTTATCCCTGGAAGTGTTCAAGGCCAGGTTGGATGGGGCTTGGGCAACCTGGTCTAGTGGAGGGTGTCCCTGGCCATGACAGGGGGATTGGAACTAGGTGGGCTTTGAGGTCCCTTCCAACCCAAACCATTCTATGACTCTATGAATTTGTGGAGCAGTGTTTAATTAACACCATAATGTAGTTTAGAATTCAACCTTCCAGTCTAAATTTTATGTCAAAGAAGCAAATGCTAAATGGGTAAATAAAATTTTATAAACAATACATTGGGCTTTGTCTTTTTCAGGCCATATTCTATCATCTTACTTTTGGCTTGATTTTGCTTTGTAGCTGAAGTGACCAATACTTCTGTTATTTGCACAGTCCATTATGAAGAAATGAGCTGACAGGGCATGGTGTAGTTAATGTACATCCTTGACATCTACCCAAATTACTTTTGTACCTTTTGTACCTTCTTTTTGAGGCTTCTCCAGATTAACTCCTACACACTTAAGTTTTCATTATCTCCCTTTTGTATGAACAAATACACATTCTTGTTGTCTTATAAGGATTTATCTGTTTTCTTGGGATAAATAGGCGTCATTGTGTTGCTATGATTTATGTACTTAAGAGTTTTCTAGTTTTATGACTTCTACAGCTATGATCTTTCCATTGCCCAAATTTTCATTCCTTAAGTCCATTAGGTATATTAAAACCCATATTTTCTCCTTTTGGTTTTGAGACTATAGTGTGTGATTTCCATTCAGTCCTTAAACATTCATAAACTACGTAAGTGGATGATGGGGGTCTTCTGAATGACCACAAATGTGAAGAATACAGCTTCTTAGTAAGAATACTTAGTTTTCCATGTGGTTTATAAAAGATATAGATATAATAATTCCTGTATCTATGGAACAGTTTCTTGCATATATTTCTAAAATCTGGAAATGTTTGTCAGGTTGCAGGATGTCTTAATATAAATAGTGTATAAAACTTCTGCCTGACTATGGTTAATTTCTGTCTTTGGTCAGCTTCCCTTCTGTGCAAACAGAAATTTTTGCTTCTGTGACATACTAAATTCTAACTTATCTTTTCACCCGATTGTCTTTTTCCGTAGGGGAGAAGTACCTGTTTCTGTACGGTGGCCGCTCTGCTGCAGAACCTGTGCTAGGGGATTGGTATTTCCTGCACACTCAAGAACTTTCCTGCACTGTGGTAAGAACTTAGGGAGGCCCTGGGGGGTAGAAATTGCCTTCACTTCATAGGTGCGTGCTGCTGTATTGGAAGCCCAACTAAATCACAGTGGTATTATCATATTGAAGTGGATGGCATTGGTAGTACTGTCACACTCCACAGTAATTACAGTTGGAGCTAACCTCTAGACTTTGCTATTTAGTGGAATACAGTCTTCACAGAATAGTTGAGGTTGGAAGGGACATTTGGAGATCTAGTCCAGCACCCTTGCTTAAAGCAGGTGTAACTAGAACAGGTTGCTTAGGATATTGGCCATCTGGGTTTTAATTATCTCCAAAGATGGAGACTCCACAACCTCTTTGGGCAACCTATTGCAGTGCTTCACCACCCTCATAGTAAAACGTGAGGGAGTTTTATGTTTAAGTGGATTTTTTGTATTTCAGTTTGTGCCCATTGCCTCTTACCCTGTCGCTGGATACTACTGAGAACATTCTGTCTCTGTCTTCTTTCATCTCTCCCATTAGGCATTTATACATGTTGATAAGATTTCCTTGCTAGCATTCTGAGTCACTGAGGCAAGCAGCTCTGGTGCTGGCACGATCCACAGTGGATGCTCTAGTGCAGTGTGCAAAGGGCGTTCCTGAACCAGGGAAACCTCAGAGGAGCGCAGAGACAGGGCCAGGAGCAACCATGGCCAAGCACCCCCCACCTGTAAAAGAAACCCCTGGGGATCACTAGCGACCAGGGCAGGCAAACAGGCTGTGGCGTGTCGGCCAGCACATGACACAGCAGTTTCTGCGACAGTTTCTGCGACAGCTTGCATGGCAGTTTGCATGGAAGGGGGGTGTAACTTTTCCAGTTTGAACAGGGAGCAATGGTATCTACCTAGCAGAAGGCTATGTCCGCAACTGATGCAGCTTCCCAGGCAGAGGTCCGATGGGAACTTCCCAAGAGTCAGGCTGGAGGGTGTGCCCTACTTCTATACCAGTACCGGATGGCAGCAGTGAGCACACCTGTGGGAGGAGCACCCAGCACTCCTCATCTTAGTGGCAGAGCTCTGGGAGGAGGCGAGTAGGTTGAGGAGTATCAGGGAGTTTGAGGAGGAGATTGTCTACTGGAACTGCACCCTACCTTCCCTGGGACAGACCTGTCAGGCAGACAGGACACCTGGTACAGAGGATTTCTTGTTGTCTCTGCCTAGCAGAACGTGGTGACTTAAGGGATAGAGGAGAACGGTGATGAGTTTCTGCCTGGTATAGCAGGCGCATCCGCTCCGTGACTACCTCACCTTCCCAGGTCCCTTTTTACAATAGGATGAGGCTCTGGAAGTGGAACCAAACAGTGATGAGGATGATGGTCCATCTAAGTTGGATATGTAGATTGGATATTAGGAAAATTTTCTTCAGCAAAAGGTTATGAAGCACTGGAACAGTCTGCCCAGGGAAGTAGTTGAGTCACCATCCCTGGAGGTATTTAAAAGACGTGTAGATGTGGCGCTTAAGGAGATGGTTTAGCAGCGGACTTGGCAGTGCTGGGTTAATGATTAAACTTGATGATTTTAAAGGTCTTTTCCAACCTACATGATTCTAAATGTCCCAATTTTCAAGAGGGATAAGAAGGAAGACTGTGGTACTTAGAGGCCTGTCAGTCTCACTTCAGTGCCTCATGAAATTATGGAGAAGGTTATTCTGGGATATACTGAAAAACACTTGAGAAACATTGGTCATAGCCAACATAAGTTCATGACAGGAAAGTCCTGTTTAACTAACTTAATTTCCTTTTATGACAAAGTCACTCATCTAGTTGACTAAGGAAAGCCAATAGATGTGGGCTTTTTTAATTTTAATAAACCTTTTGTACTGTCTTTTACAGTATCCTTCTGGACAAAATGTCCAGCATACAGCTAGACAGGTCCATAATATGACAGATGAACAATTGGCTGATGAGTCGGGCTCAAAGAGTTATAGTAAATGGGTTTTACATCAGGCTGGCAGCTAGTCACCAGTGGGGTTCCATAGAGCTCAATTATATGGCCAGTGCTCTTAAATGTTTTTATAAATGATCTGGATGCAGCAGCGGAATGTACATTAAGTAAATTTGCTGATGGTACTAAATTAAGAGGAGCTGTGGACTCCCTTGAGGGTAGAGAGGCCTTACAGAGAGATCTGGATAGACTAGAGAGCTGGGCAGTCACCAACTGTATGAAATTTAACAAGAGCAAGTGCCAGATTCTGTACCTAGTATAGAGTAATCCTGGCTATGCATACAAACCAGGGGACGAGAGGCTGGAGAGCAGCCCCACGGAAAGAGATCTGGGGGGTTGAGTTGATGGCAAGTTGAATATGAGTCAACAGTGTACCCTGGCAGCCAAAGGGGCCAACCATGTCCTGGGGTGTATCAGGTGTAGTGTAGCAAGCTGGTCGAGAGGGGTGATTGTCCCACTCTACACTTCATAGGTGCGGTTCCACCTCAAATACTGTATGCAGTTTCAGGTGCCTCACTATAAGAAGGATGTCAAACTATTAGAGTGTGTCCAGAGGATGGTGACAAAGATGGTGAAAGGAGTGGAGGGCAAGGCTTATGAAGGGTGGCTGAGGTCACTTGGTTTGTTCAGCTTGGAGAAGAGAAGGCTGAGGGGTGACCTCATCACAGTCCTCAACTTCCTCAAGGGGGACAGTGGAGGGAGAGGTCCTGATCTCCTCTCTTTGGTGGCCAGCAATAGGACAGGAGGAAATGCAATGAAGCTGTGTCAAGGGGAATTCAGATTGGACATTAGGAAAAGGTTCTTCACTGAGAGGGCAGTCGGTCCCTGGAACAGGCTGGCCAGGAAAGCGGTCGTGGCACCAAGCCTGTCAGAGTTCAAGGAGCATCTGAACAATGCTCTTAGTCGTATGGTTTACTTTTAGGTAGTCCCTGCAAGGAGCAGGGGCTTGGACTCAGTGATCCTTATGGGTCCCTTCCCAACTAGAGATATTCTCTGATTCTGTGATTCTATGAGTCTCTTCTTGAGGACGACCAAGATGGTGAAAGGTCTCAAGAACAAGACTTGGAGATGCACACTCACATGCACACACAGTTCAGGGAAAATACAAATACACTGGTTCCCCCTCCAGCAACTGGCATCCAGGCACATGGGTGCTGTGACCCGTGGTTCTATCCCAGCTGCTGGTGCTGAGATTCTCACTTGATTCGGTTGCCCTGGTCACCCAAATAGTTGCATCTGGGACATGCACAGGTCCTGTGACATGTGGTCTTGTCCCAGTTGTCTGGCACAGAGACCTTCACTCATGTCACAGGGCCAGGGATGCTTACATTCCCAATCTGACTCCAGTTTGTTGTCCCAAATTCACTCACAGTGCCATCCGCCCCCTACCCCTGCAGTAGCTAGCACTCTGGACACAAAGTCTGAGAGCCATGAAGATGCTTCTAAAATCTGTGGCCTCTCCAACTCCTGATGCTGAGATCCTCACTTGCTCTGGTTGTTGGCACAAAAGGCCCAGGAATGCTTCCCCTTGCCCTGCTCTGACTCCATTTGCTGGCTTCAGATTCACTATACTTGTCTCTGTAGTTGCAGGCATCTAATCCATGCATCACTTGCATGGGGTAGAGAGTGATACTACACAGAGATATAGATAAGAAAGGATTTAATCAATAAGATAGATTGATCAGGTGCAGAGCTCAGTTAGACAAGTGTACTGGCCAGTGACTGTTTACATGCGACTGACCCCTTTTATACTCTTTTGTATTTGTTCCCTATCTTTGTTCCCCAATGATCCCCTTCTCCTAAGCATTGCTTATTAAGTTTTGTTTAGTCCCACAGGCCCTCCCTTGAGTCTTCTGAATCATCGTATTCCTCACTTCCCCCTTATCAGTTGCAAAGTCCAGGTTGACCCCCTCCAAAGCTATGCCTGGAGTGTCTTAATGGCCCATGGATTAGTGATTGGAGACTTTTGATCTTTGGCATTGTCTCCATTATCCCTTGTGTATCAGGTTTGTGTTTCTGTGTTTTTGTTTATCAATTCCCCCTTTACTTATTATTCCATTTGCATTGAAAGTGACTGCAATTCAATAAACTTAATGAAATAGATGCTGTCATCCTCCACATGCACTTTGAACTTCTTTTATGGAAACCGAACCAACTTCATCTCAGGTCCTCAAAAATACAAAAACTAATAGTATCAAACTGAAATATCTGGAAGATAATTGGGAGATAAGTGGCCACCAACAAGAATTCAAGAAGTAATTTATTTAATGTTATTTGTTTTTCTATGGCATGACAGTAGATTTTGTCCTGAAGAAAGGGTATGTATCATGACTTTAGGAGGACTTTGACACATCTTGTGTTATGCTTTCATAACATACTAAGAAAACATGGTTTACACATGAGTATTGCAGGGTAGCGCAAAATTATTTGGAAATCAGACTTTGAGAATATTTCGAAATCACGCTCAATGGAAAAGATGGTATCCCACAGGATCAATCCTGGGGTCCAATTATTAATGACAAGAATGATGAAGCCAAGAGCATTTATATTACATAGGCAGTTAACATCAGGTAGAGTAGGGTCGATAGTACATTAGTGGACAAGATGAAAATTCAAAATTACTTTGACATGGAAGAAATACTTGTGGGAAAACAAACTGTGGTTTATTAAAGATGGAGTGAGTTTTAAAAATAGTGCATAGCACAGTTATAAGGTAAGAGATGCATAATTACAGGAGATCACAAGCTAAACATGAGTAAGCAATATCATGCTGTTGTGGAAGGCCTAAACTGTGTGTTCAGGTATGTAACCAGGAATGTTATCTGTAAGACACATAAATTGGTCCTTCTATTCTCTTCAATGCTCTTAATCTCAGCAGGACCCTTGAAAATACCCCAAACTGATTAGTGAGAAAAAAAGAGGGACAGGATGAAATACAGCTCTATAGAGGTACGTAACGAGAATGACCAGACCGCATACCTTACAGGGGAAGATTTTGAAGGACTTATAGCTATTGAGTCTGGAGAAGAGTCAAGATAGAAATTAATCTTCAAATATGTAAAATATGGCTGCAGAGAGAACAAACAAGTTATTCTCCATGTTTACTTTGGGTAGTGCAAGCAATCTACAGAAAGGGCAACTTCAGTTGGACACTAAGAAAAGCTATTAATTGTGAAGATAGGAAAAGACTGCAATAGAATGCCTAAAGAGGTGAGAAATTCTTGTCACTGAGACTTTCAGAAACTATTAAATAACCATCTCTTCAGATGATAATAGATATAGTTGAATTTGCTTTAGGAGAAATGGATGGACCAGTTGGCCTCTGTAATTTTCTCCACAGCTTGTTTGCTATGATATTCCTTTAAAACCCTCATCTTACATTTTTTTCTTTAGTTCTTGCACTAAAGATTTTCTTTCTGCATATTAGTTCAGTAATATAGTATTATCATATTAGTAATGTAGTAGTAATCATATTAGTTCTGCTGCAGTTCAGCATTTTATCTTGCTCTGTGGTTTAAGCCACCGATCACCTGCTTTGCTGGTCACTGCATTAGTCCATGTGTTTGTAAATGTGTGGTTGTCAGGTGCATGTCTTGAACAGAAAGCAGCAGGCAAGAATAAAATAAAGTTACCTCTAATAAATGTGCACAAATGAAAGCCGCTAAGGACTGTGAGATATTAAATATACTGAGGGCCAGAGAAACATTGGAGATAGTGTAAATGGAAACATTTCTACTTAGCCATTCCTAGAGGAACATATGCAGATTGGTTTTTTTGGTTGTTCCCTATGATGCTTACTCTGTTCCCTTTCATCAACTGTTCCTAATCTATGGCAGGAAAAAATGTTACATCCAGCAGGGCATGTCATAGGGAAGAGGTCATTTAAGAGCCTGGAAAGAGCCATCAGAATGGTCTGGGTTGGAAGGGACCTTAAAGATCATCTAGTTCCAACTCCCTTGTCATGGGCAGGGACACCCTCCACTAGACCAGGTTGCTCAAAGCCCCATGCAGCCTGGCCTTGAACACTTCCAGGGATCCAGGGGCATCCACAGCTTCTCTGGGCTACCTATTCCAGTGCCTCACCACCCTCACAAGGAAGAATTTCTTCCTAATAACTAAATCTCCCCTCCTTCAGCTTAAGGCCATTCCCCCTTGTTCTATCACTACACTTCCTGATAAAGAATCCCTCTCTGTCTTTCCTGTAGGCCCCTTTAGGTACTGGAAGGCTGCTCTAAGGTCTTCCCAGAGCCTTCTCTTCTGCAGGCTGAACAACCCCAACTCTTGCAGCCTGTCTCCATAGCAGAGGTGCTCCAGCCCTCTGATCATCTTCGTGGCCTCCTCTGGACTTGCTCCAACAGCTCCATGTCTTGTACTGGGGACCCCAGAGCTGGATGCAGTACTCCAGGTGGGGTCTCACAAGAGTGGAGTAGAGGGGGAGAATCACTTTCCTCGACCTGCTTGGTCATGCTGCTTTTGATGCAGCCCAGGACATGGTTGGCTTTCTGGGTTGCAAACGCACCTTGCCAGCTCATCCACCAACACCCCAAGTCCTTCTCCTCAGGGCTGCTCTCCATTCCATTCTCCACTCAGCCTGTACTTGTGCCTGGAATTGCCCCAACCTATGTGCAAGACCTTGCACTTGGCCTTGTTGAACTTCATGTGGTTCTCATTGGCTCACCTCTCCAGCCTGTCCAAGTCCCTCTGGATGGCATCCCTTCCCTCCAGTGTGTCCACAGCAGCACACAGCTTGGTGTCCTTGGCAAACTTGCTGAGGATGCACTTGATCCCACTGTCCATGTCGCCAACAAAGATGTTAAACAGTGCTGGTCCCAATATCAACCCTTGAGGAATGCCACTCGTCACTGGTCTCCACTTGGACATCGAGCTGTTGACCACAACTCTTTGAATGAAACCATCCAGCCAATTCCTCATCCACAGAGTGGTCCATCTGTCAAATCCATGTCTCTCCAATTTAGAGACAAGGATGCCATGTGGGACTGTCAAATGCTGTGCACAACTCAGTGTCAGTAACTTTAGGGCTATTCCCTGAAGAAAACACTTAGCTTGGCAAACTTCAGCCTTGGACTTATGTTTTCCTAGATTCCAGTTGAGGGTCCAGTACCAGAAAGCCGTCACTCTCACAGTGCCTGTAGCTGGAAAGGAGGAGTGCTAATTGCAGGAGGTCTGGGAGCAGCTGAGCAGCCCTTAGGTTCAGTTTTCTTTCTGAGGGAGCTTGAACATGGCTTTCAGTGGCAGACAGTAGAGACACAACCTCCTCTCATCCCAAGGTAAGTAGAAGGCATTCAGCTGTGAATCTTCATCCTGTCTCTACCTACCTCTCCTACTAATGGAGTTCAGTCTCATTTTGAACTCACAGGTATTCACATACTGCCCATGTGCATGACGGAAAACTTCTGCTTGTTGGTGGAGTGTGGTTTCACTCATCCTCTGTGCCAGGTGTCACTGTCATTGACTTAATGACTGGTCTCTGCTTGGACTATATGATTAATGTGGTAAGTAGTGAAATTTTTCTTTCAGGGTAAACAGTGCTGTATGAAGGAATGTGGTAAATTTAGGGCTCTTCCCTGAAACAGAGTAGAGAGTGCACAGCAGGCAAATTTGTGAGTGGGATAAACATTCCCTGTTTGAGGTAGAATCTAATTTTGAAATGCTTTTACTAGCCCAGAGAACATAAAAGAGAGGGAGAATCTGAGTGTGCAGAAAACTGGAGGACACAGAACTGCTCTGTTTGCAGAGAGCTACAAAGATGATGGGACTGGATCATCTCTTGTATGAGGAAAGGCTGAGAGACCTGAGTCTGTTTATCCTGCGGAAGAGAAGACTGAGAGGGGATCTCATCAACACATAAATATCTAAAGGATGGATGTCAAGAGAATGGGGCCAGACTCTTTTAAGTGGAGCCCAGCAACAGGACAAGGGACAATGGGCACAAACTGGAACACAGGAAGTTCCACCTGAACATGAGGAAAAATTTCTTCACTCTGAGGGTAACCAAGCACTGGAACAGGCTGCCCAGAGAGGTTGTGGAGTCTTCTCTGGAGAGATTCAAAACCCACCTGGACATGATCCTGTGCAACCTGCTCTAGGTGATCCTGCTTTAGCAGGGGCGGTGGGCTAGATGATCCCAGAGGTCCCTTCCAACCCTGACCAATCCATGATTCCAGATAGGGAGGACAGAACTGAGATGGGCAGAAGCATAGTAATTTCAGGATATCTGTGGAAGAAGAGAAGAGATCAAACCAGAGCCTCAGTCTTCATGGAGGACTGTGGTATAATTTAATTAAAAACTTCACAGTGGAAATTACTGTATGCTGTAGCTGCTGCCTGAAGTACAAGAAGAAAACAGCATGAAAATACTAGAAACTCTACTTAAACATAAGAAAAAAATTTACTGTAAGGGTGATTGAACACTGAACAGGTTGCTCAGAGAGGCTATGGTGTCTCCGTTATTGGAGGTATTCAAAACCTGACTGGGCAAGGGACTGAGCAACCTGCTGTAGCTGAACCTGCTTTGAACAGTGGTGATTGGACTAGATGATACTCAGAGGTCCCTTCCAACCTCAACTATTCTGTGATTCTGTTCTGTGATTTAGTGAAGAACCATCATACAGGTGATGTCACATAGGAGGATTTTGGCATACTCTGTGCAAAACTTAGTCTAAATCTGTGAGTGGTCCTCATCTGTGATAATACTGCCTGGAGTACAAGACAGACATGGACCTGTTGGAGTGGTTCCAGAGGAGGGCCACAAAAATGATCAGAATTTTGGAACACCTCTCCTATGAGGACAGGCTGAGAGAGAGAGAGTTGTGGTGGTTTAGCCTAGAGAAGAGAAGGCTCCGGGGAGACCTTATTGCAGCCTTTCAGTACTTAAAGGAGGCTTATAAGAAAGATGGAGACAGACTTTTTAGTAGGGCTTGTAGTAATAGGACAAGGGGGTAATGGCTTTAAACTAAAGGGGAGTAGATTCAGACAAGATATAAGGAAGACATTTTTTACAATGAGGGTGGTGAAATGCTGGCACAGGTTGCCAAGAGAGGTTGTAATGCCCCATCCCTGGATACGTTCAAGGTCAGGTTGGACGGGGCTCTGAGCAACCTGATATGGTTGAAGATGTGCCTGCTCATTGCAGGGAAAGTGGACTAGATGACTTTAAAAGGTCCCTTCCAACCCAAACCATTCCATGATTCTATGAGAAAGCTTCTGTTGCTTGACAAGTTTTATTTATCTTTTACAGAAACAAACAAATTTCTTTAGATATCTGTACGTACGGATCCTGTCGCTTGGAATATGTGACTGGTCTGTTTTTTATAATAGCCAGTATGTGTGCAGCTGGCTGACCTTGCAGCATTTTCCTGAGGGCATAAGACATGCTTAAATGTAGTTTAGTTGTTTCTTACTCTCTATAGCAGGAATTACAAGTGGCCTAGTGTCCTTTAGATAAAATAGGCTACTCTTGTTGGATAGTGGTGAGGATGGGTACGGTGATAATAAAGTTGTATCTAAAATAATAGAATTTTTTAATTTACATTGAGTAAGTGGGTGCAGATGAATTGGTAGCTGCCTTTGCTTATGAGGCTGTTTGCTTTGACTTAGGCAAAACTGTAGGCTTTTGAACCTGCCAGTATTGTGCTAAATTAGTACTATACAGTGTATGTGGATTGGTCCCAGGTTTTGAAAGACTGGAATTGTTAGTGATTTTCTGTGCAGTACTGAATACTATTAGTATTACTGCTTTGATACATGTGTTAGAAGGTGATAGCACCAAAACCATCGACTGGCAGCTTTCTCTGTGCTTGAAAAAGCCATGGAACAGTTACCATGGACAGATAGATCTCTCTTCATCACTATCCCTTAACCTTTCTCCAAGAATATAGATGGGGGCACCCTCATAAAAGTTTTCTTCTGTCTTGAGCATTTTACAGGGAAGCCTCTACAATCTGTCTTCTTCAGATTCCAGTGGCCCCAACAATAACTGATTTGCTACACAGCAGTTTTGTTACTGCTACAGTCTGTTATCTGCAACAAGTGTGTCTCCAAGGTTCACTTTCCTGACCTTTTGAATATTGGAGGTCATCATGAAAGAGCTTCTCTTCAGATTGTCCGATATACAGATTATAAATCAGATGTTTCTTGGACCTCAGATGTATAACTACGTACTTTAGGCTGTCTCCTTTGTGGTGAAGAGGGCATGCCTGTTCATTACTACTTCTGATATAAGAACTAGCAGACATGAAAAGAAGCTGGCAGGCTATATGCTTCAAAAGAGTGCTTCATATGAAACATAGGTAAGCTCTGGAACTCGTTGCCACAGTACTTGAATGCCAAAGGTTTACATGGATTCAAAAAGTGACTGGCTGTGTTCTTTGAAGGAAAAAAAATAAGGTTCAGGGAGTAAAAAGACATTCTCATTTAAAATCACTGAACTGCAAGTTGTTGGGTGGGTGGAGTATACTAGAGGAGTATATCATGGTTTCCTTGTTCCTCTGTTCTCTAGCTATCTATTTTTGCCCACATTTGTGGGTGGTAGAGTGGACTAAATGGTCCCAGATGGAACCCAGTGTGGCTATTCTTAACTTTCTAATGAAGGTACCATATGAAATATCTCTACAGGAGTGTATGAAGTACATGCGTGTTGGAGTCCTGTAGGTTCGCAATCTTCTTTCCTTTTTCAGGAGCATCTGGAGTGGCCATTAATGCTACATAATCATAGTAGTGTCTTTCTGCCAAATGAGAAGGAGTTGTTGCTTATTGGCGGTGGTGGTAACTGCTTCTCCTTTGGGACACACCTGAACCCAGAGCCTGTCTCACTGAGCCTCAGCAACATCCTGACCAGCAACTGACTGGGACCAAACAGGACCGAACCATGCTGGTCTGCTGCGGTGAGACATCTATTCATTTGTAGGTCCAAGAGCAGCAAAAAGTTTCCATAAAGATTTTGTATCCAGAAAGCATTTGTAAAGGTGGGATTAGGAGGGACAGTTAAGACATCTGTCATTTTTTTTTTTTGTACTGCTCTTTGTGTTGCTGTAAATAAATTATCTCAAAAGTAGCTCAGTGGTGATAGCAGTAGTCCTTAGAGGTGAAATGAGAAACAGTGCTGTCTTCAAAAGGGACATGACTTTGCACAATGCTGACTTGGAGGTACAGTGAAGTCACTGTGTCAAAAAGCCATTGGAAATGTTCAGTCAAGCATGATAAGTGAAAGAAAATGTATCATAGCTCATACTTGAATGCTTCAAAAGGTTATGTCTAATCTAGATATGACAAACTCATGCTCCTCTGATTCTTGTTGCCAGTAGCTCAGACCCTGCTAGCTGTAGGCCTTGTCTGTTTCTTGGGAGGGTAATGATATACCAATAAAGGAGGGGTGGGGAGGATGCCACGTGACGTAAAATCAAGACTCAGCCTGTCCTGGCTCTGGCTGGGATAGGGTTAATTTCACAAGGAGCCAGGCCAGGTGAGCCAGGCTGGCCAGGGGCTATTCCATACCATGTGACGCCATGCTCACCATAAAAGGGGGCTAGTCGGGGAGGGGCGGGTTCAGTGCAGCTCCAGAACGGGCTGAGGGTCCAGTGTCCAGTCAGTCGGTAAATTGTTTTCTGTTATCACTCATTGTGTATATCTGTTATCAGTACTGTTGTTGATTGTTTCCCTCTCCCTTGTTGTCCCAGTAAACTGTCCTTACCGCAACCCACCAGGCTTTTGCCTTTGTTTTTCCGTTCTCCTCCCCACCCCGCTGGGGGAGGGGTGAACGAGCAGCCACGTGGTGCTCAGCTAGGCCTAAACCATGTCAGTCCTTTTTGGCGCCCAACGTGGGGCACGAGGGGTTGTGATAACGACAAGTCTGACCCAAGTGTATTAAAAAAAAGTTGTTATAAGCATCTATAATGCCATTTACACAGTTGCTGGTCACAATGATGTTTTGTTTGGTCACATGGCTCTGGCTTGTAAGCCCTTGTTTATGTAATTCCTGTGATGCTGTTTATCATCTCTGGGAGAGGGGTTTGTGTTCTCATGTTGTTGTATTGTGTGATAATGGCTTATGATAAGATATCATCGATTGTCATGAGTCTGAGCTGGTACTTGTATG